>JANFOE010001442.1:0-532347 GCA_025667525.1 Glebionis coronaria | reverse complement strand
CTCTCTCTCTCTCTCTCTCTCTCTCTCTCTCTCTCTCTCTCTCTCTCTCTCTCTCTCTCTCTCACACACATACTAAAGGGGCATGATTTTGCTCTTCTTTGGGCATGATATTTGTTGTTAAACTAAAATTAACATGGCGGGTTTATTGGTTTTTCATTATGATTGTAATATTAAACAAAGTGCAATATTTAGAATTTCTAATGTAGTGTTTCTAATTTTTGAATTAATTTTTGTACTTTTATGGTATTTATGTTAATACTGTATTTTCTAGGAGCTTATATATAATTTAAAGGGCTTTGATGTTAATATGATATAATGTCAGGATTTTTTAACAAAATTCTATTAATATTTATTTAACTTAATTTTCTTAATGTGTGAAATGATGATGGTGATACAACTTCTTGGGGCATGATATTTATCGTTAAATTAAAATTAACAATTCGGATTTATAACTTGTTTATTATGATCGTAATGTTGAACAAATTGTAATAGTATTTTTAATTTAGTATTTCTATTTTTTAAATTAATTTTTGTACTTTTATTAAATCACAACTATAAGCACTAAAAAACAAAAGCAGGTTAATGAGACCTTTCTAAAGCAACAACCGGCATATCACTTGAAGATATTAAAAAACAAAATCTTCAACCCGTATTTTTGTTGGCTAGATCAGTTAAATAATTAAAGTAAATCACAATGATCATTTACAAATAGTTTCTTAAAAGAGAGCAAACAATTAGTATATCAAGAGACTTTTTCGATGTAACTCATATATCACTTGATACTATAAAATAAACAAAAAATTACATTCTTTTTTGTATTTTTATATTTTAGTTGGTTAGATGAGTTAAATAATGAAAATAAATCACAATAGTCATTTATAAATGTTTTTTAAAAGAAAACAATGCTTATCACAAAAACACTTTGCATGTTAAATTTGATATAGCACAAACACTTATAAAACGAAAATTACCCATTACATAAATCTTAAAAAAAAATTGAGTCCTCTCATAAATGGACATTATATTTGGTGCAAGCTCATTTTCTTAACCTGAGTGCCATCACTGCCATGTGACATCATTTTGATATTTTTGACATTTATCATTCGTAAAATTCATTTAGTCTTTTTAAATATAAAACCTCATAATTATGGTCACTAAGGGGCATGGGTTGCTCTTCTTGGGGCATGATACTTGTTGTTAAATTAAAATTAACATGACGGGTTTTTGATATTTTTCCCTTTTTTTTATATATTCCTTAAGTCCCATAAGGTTGATCCTTTAGAATTTGACTCATTTTCTCATTGAGCAAAAGGTAATATTGAACAAATTGTAAATTTAGTATTTCAAATTTTTAAATTAATTTTTATACTTTTAAGATATTTATGTTAATATTGTATTTTTCAAAGGCTTATATTTAATTTAAGAGGCTTCAGTGTTAATATTATATAAGGTAAAAATTATTTAACATAAATTCGCTTAAAGATCGTGTTATAGGTTATATTTGTGACTTAACAACCCAATATAATATGCATTCGGTAAATTTATTAGTGTCATTTTTATTAGTATATTAAAAGAGAATCAAAGTGTATGCGTTAATAAAAGAGTATTTATTGATATATTAAGAAACATTGTAAAAATATATATTAAGTGAGCTACTAAATTTACTTAAATCGTGAAAATTAAGAAAAAATTATAACAAAAAATATGTTAATACCTTGGGAAAATTATAAACTTTTATGTATACATATTAAAAAATATATTTATAATATAATAGATTTACATATATAAAAGAAGGAAACTGATAATGAAAATTTGCAAAATTAACATTAATGAGACATTTTAAACCGACTTTAATATCTTCTTAAATGCATGTTGAAACTGTAGGTTTTAAGTTTGACTATCGTAGTTTTTTTTAAACAAAAAAAGGTACTACGTAGTTATCAATTCTAAATATATTTTGAATTTCATCACTTACACTTATCTATTTATTAAATGGGCCTTAAAACCATTTGGGTTTTAAGAAAATAAAACTTGTTATATAAAAATAGCTAGGGTATTGTTTCTTTTTAATTAGCCGCCACTTTGAACAATTTTCAATCTTATTTTTTTCTTTGTCTGTGGAAACATCTCACACATAACACTGGCAACTTTCAATTGATCGAAAACACAACACTGATAACTTTTGATCGTGCATTGCATTAAAAGAGCATGGTATTAGTCTTCTTGTCATGTTTTTGGCTTGAAAATATAAAAAAACCCATTCCCACTTTTTTGGAAAAATAAAATATGTTGAAAAGAATAAATCGTCAAGCGATAAAATTACACTATTGCAGCGAAGTTAATTCATCTCTTTATAGATGGCACATGTATATACTTTCGACGAACTTTAAAAAAAAATATGTCACGTTTAAAAAAATTATATATAATTTGTATCACAAATCATATATGGTTCGCATCACAAAATCATATATGATTTCACAGTACATTTTTTCAGACGTGACTTAAAAAATCAATTTTTTTAGTATATACATATACTCTTCTTTAAAAAAATAATTTATTTCTCATCAAAATTTTTAATTTTATAAATGGGTAAAAATGTGTTTTAATTTTTTTTTCATTTTAATAAGAAAATAAATAATTCAGATTGATCCATTGAATATATAATAAATTTCTGTTAAATATTTCTCTAAAAATAAACTACAGGCGTAGAAATACAATAAATGGGCCAATGTAATATGTTTAGCAAACTAAGTAGCAGCTCAATCTAATATATGGGTCAATTACATGTATAATAAAAGATGGCCCTATTATAATTATGCAAAATAAACCCAATGCCATAATGTGAAAAAGCGGAGAAACCAAAAACGGCAAACACTATTATGAAACAAAATAGAAAACCCTAATTCCCTCTCACTTTTCTTCCCTGCCGCTTTTTCTTTGTTCAAAAAAATACAAAGATCTTCATTACAAATTACCAACAACGAAAAATCATCTCTTACTTAATACGTAGCCACATACATAGATCTCTACTTATCTATATGAAACACACCAATCACACTCATCTTTTTATATCTGAAACACCAACATAAGACTTTATCATGTAATTTGATCCTATAAATGAAGAATAAAAGAGTTCATGGCTTCTAGATCTTCATATCCAAGGTCTCGGGTAAGTTGATTGATTTTCTTTTTGTTGTATCGAACCAAAGAATAATCAAACCACTCTTGTTCAAGATTATTCTTTTATGTTCGATAATAAAAAGAAGCTTAGCCTTTAACACGATCTAAAATCATTCAATATTTTTTGGATATGGTGATAATAACTCGGATCTTGTTTGTCTTTGATCAATTTTTTTTCATATATCGATGATATATTCGTATTGAATATTTATAAAGATGTTGGTTAACAAAACCAAAGATGAATCTGATTCTTTTGATTTGTTTCTGTTTTTTTTCAAGGCGTATTGGGATATCAGATGGGATGGTGACGATGGAATTAGAATATTTTCTGAATTTGTGATTGTTGAAGAGGATTTGTTTTTTGATTTTTTCTTTATTAATTACGTATCTTGGCCGTCTTGGTCCCGTTTGGTGTATGAGATACATATATATATATATATATATTGATGTTTTTGTAACTTACGAATATGAAAAGACCCATTGATATAATGTATTCGTTGGTTGTAAATCTCTTGAGATGTTGCTACAGTAATGATATGTGAAACTGAAAATCTTTTGTATGCTGGAATAATGATCATTTCGTATGAAGTCTGTATTGAAGCAAAAACACTGAAACCAAATAATCATAAATAATGTCCATTCAATGATAGGACTGAATCTTTAGATATAATAGATGTTGAATGTAAAACCCACATGCTTTTACCATGAATAGTACCCTTTAGATCGTACGTACATGTTTAGAACTTTCCTTTTATAGCACGTTTACGTTTCACGTATGAGAATTTCAAGTATTACGTACGTGTTATAACACGATAAATATTTATTACGTATGAACACACGATAATTATTCTAATAATAATTATAATCACGAACATGCGAACATGAAATCATGAACGTATATTAATCACGAGCTAATATTATTTACGTATATATATTTATTACGAACACGAATAAATATATTAAGTCACGATCGATAATTAATTAGAACACGTAATTTACGAACACGAGAACACACGAGCACACACGAGAACACACTAATAATTTTAGACACGAGAAAAGCACGGGTTACCCCATGTGGGGCCTCCATGACGCGGCTACACCAAAGGAAATGGGCCAAGCCCATAATTTTTTACTAAACATGCAAATTATGGAAAAGGTGTTTTCATTTAACAAGATTTAGAAAAATAACTAAAACCCTAATTATTTCTTTGCTCCTTCTTTGGCCGCCGGGTTTTGATCACCAAAAGGGGTGTTCGGGTTGATTTTGATCTTGGAAATATTGCAAGGATTCGTGTGGTGTTCGTCCGTATTTGATTCACGTATTCGATATAACTTTTAACCCTTTTCTTTTTATGTTTTGATTTTGATAATCACATAAAATCATGATGTTTTTAATAAACTAATTAAAAATAATTATTTAAACATGTTAATAATCATGAGGTAAATTAAATCAAGGGTTTAGGGGTGTTTTGTTTCTAGCCGACGCCTAACCGAGCCCTTAGGGGGTCTCGGCTTGGCTTGTCTCACACCACCGAGACCATATGGTCTCGGTATGGTGGTGGTGGTCCCACGGCAGCAGCAAAAACAAGGGGAACCCCGACCTTGGTCGGGGTATGGTGATGGTTACGGGTCCGGTTCATGGTTTTTAGTAACGGGTTCGGTTCATGAATCATTTGTTTTCAAGGTTTATGATTTTTACAAGTATGTTATATTTTTTTAGACTTAAATTAAATTAATTAAAAACATGACATGATTAATTTAATTTACATGACTTAGGTTATTAATTTAATTATTAGTTCATGAATTTTAACCTAAGTATTTATCTTTAATTAGACCTTATAATTAATTAATTATTTAAAAACCATGACTATATTTAATTAATTAACATGACTTAGGTTATATTATTAATAGATAATAATACATGTTTTAACCTAAGTATTTTACCTTATTTAATTAAAATCATGTTATATTTAATTAAATACTTTAACCTATAGTTTATTTAATTTAAATGTAATAATTAATAAACTATACTATATAATCATATGACTTAGAATAATAATCAGAAAATACTTAAGCTTATATAATTAGCTTATTTAACTAGCTTATATCTATTTTTAGAAACTTATCTATTTTAAGCAGTAATTCTATTTTTAGAAACTTTCTATTTTTGGAAAGTTTCTATTTTTGGAAACTTTCTATTTTTGGAAACTTTCTATTTTTGGAAACTTTCTATTTTTGGTAACTTTCTATTTTTTTAAACTTTCTATTTTAGGAAACCTGCTATTTTTAGAAAGTTACTTATTATTACACAACAAGTATAATAATACATGAAATACAAGTAATACTTAATCAGAATAGACATGATATACGATAAACACAATATAAAGCTTAAATCAGTAAAACGTGACATGAACATATAAAACAAGCTAAGACATGATATAAAATCAGTTACGTATTCAGTAATCAGATACTTATACACGTATGTATTTATGTAGCGTTAGTGATACCGAAGTAGGACCTTCTTCCGTTCGTCTTCTTCGTTCACTGGACATAAGGTACGGATTCTCCGTCCTTTCAGTATGGACATTCTTTCCTTATTAGGATTCCCCGTATGCAGCCAACTGTTCCCATAGTATAAGTTTATATGTTTTATTGCTTATGTTTAATTAGAATACCTAAAGCCGTATACATGCATGACCAGTTTCACCTAGTTATGGAGGTACCATAACCATAACACTAGAGGCACTGGTGTTATGACTTCCCTACGGCGGAGTGATTACTCGTGGCGTCCCTTCAGCTTTGTCCCATATTATTATATTTATCATGTGGGGCGTATGGGTGCATCCTAGTTACATGTTTTCAGCAGATTACTCAGTGTGAATGTGGTGTGTACCTTGCATCCTTCACAAGGAGCTGATCCCTCCTACCCAAAAACCAATATATTAAATTAGAGGCAGCCCCTCTAATTTGTATGATGAGGTCACCCCTCCAAGTATTCATGCACGTTGATTTTCATGATCTATATTGGCTAATGGTAAAATATGTTAAACAGTTTTTACAAGATAAACATAAGGCTTTTTAAACTATAAAACCAGTTTTATTAAGACTTAACCGGGTTATTCAGGACTTAGTTTCTTCTGATGTTTCGTGCTTATATGCTTATATGCTTATATTATTCATGCTTTACTTGTACATCCGTGCACTGAGCGTATAGCTCAGCCGTTTTCCTTTTCATGTTCCCGAAACGGCAGGTACTCAGACGCTCGTAGACTCTAAGCGTACGTGTATATGGACTGGAAGCTTTCTAGCCTTTTTTTACTTTATGCATTTATCTATACTTTGATACTCTTTCCAGGGACATTGTTTAGTCATTTCATTTACAGTACTTATGTTTGTGTGTGATGAGCTTTACTTTTGGACTACCGATGTTTGATTGTGGTATTTCTTTTTATGGTCATGTAATGTTTTAGACATTTATCCTTGTATGCTTTGATGACACGCCATAATCACGCGTGACATTCCATTTATCAAAATGGGATGTTACAATTATGGTATCAGAGCCAAGGCTTCGACCTGTAGGCTCTCAAAACATGACCTGTGATTAGTGGGTAGTCATTATGGTCTTCCTAGAACTGACAGTCGGTTTTCATGCATTCATCATTTTCATGCATACATATATATGTCATTGTCGCAGGTTTATGACTAAGTAATGGTTGGTACAGGACTGGCCCTATTTAGTCGCATGTGTTTTATCAAAACTTTTAAATTTGGGACCGACCCATAGGCGTCCCCTCGCCAGGTCTTTTATTTTGGGTGAACTGGCCATAGGCGTTCACTCTCGAGCATACAAAAGTTTTCATAAAACAGCATCATGCATTCATATACTAGTTTCCCTGCATAAAATTTTTCTCATGATTTATTGGTATATAATTTTTCATGTATATATTTTATGTTTTGATCAGTTTAATCACGTATTTTATGTTATACTGTCAGATGGTTCTCACACGCGAGCAGGAACAACTCAATGCAGCGATCCAAGCTGCAATGCAAGCTTTGCTTTCTCAACTGAGGAATGACATCAGGGCTGAGGTTCAGGCTGCCAACAATCAGCAGCATAACCAAGCACCTCCTCCTCCTCCTCCTCCTCCTCCTCCAGTGACATTGGCAATACGGCTGGAGAGATTCAACAAGCTCCGTCCTCGAGCTTTCGAGAGAACAGATAGCCCTAGTGAAGTTGAAAGCTAGTTAGCTCACATCGAGAAGATCTTCGATGCTATGGGTTGTGACCCCGTCTTCAAGGCAAGGTTGGCATGTTACCGGTTCGAAGGCGATGTGTTAAATTGGTGGTTAGCATTGAAGCAGTCTGAGGGAGGTGATAATTGGGTGGCTGGTTTGACATGGGCTCAGTTCAGAGATAGGGTGATGGAGCAGTTTTTCCCAAGGCTGAGCAAGACAAGTTGAAGAGAGAGTACCATGGGATCCGACAGAGAGCTGGGGAGAATAGCAACGAGTTCATGCAGCGCTTTCTTCGCTTAGCTGGTTTCCTTGGTGCAGCGGCAGGTACTCCTGAAGAGCAGGCACACCACTTCAGGTGGGCTCTTCGCACATCGGTCGCAAACAACTTGGTGTGTGCTACGTTCAACACGGTAGCACAAGTGGCCGATACAGCACGTAAGCTGGAGATGCTGCAGGAGAGAGATGAGTTCGGGGAAGTAGAGAGACCCGAGAAGAGGTAAGCATTTGTATTCAAGCGGTGACCAATTCGTATTCTTTCAATATATGTCATTATTTCATCTCTTTAAATTGTATCTTCCAGGCAGAAGACTGGGGACCGGTCTCAGCCGGCTACTCAGCAACAACCTAATCAGCCCAAGGGAAACGTTCAGACTAACGACCGTTCTGCTACGGATAGGCATGGCGGTAATGATAATTACCGTAATAACGATGGGCACTCCAACAGCAGCAGGTCCTTATACTTACGCATTTCCTTATAATTTCATGTTATAACTCATAATTCTGACACATTAGAAAATCTTCTACCATGAACCATGGAAACGGTAGGGACCAGAACCAGAGAGGTTCACAGCCTAGCCGTCCAGCTATCATTGGTATTTAATCTTACGATTATCCGCATTGTCCTTTGTACCCTATTATCATGTCTCATGTATAATGTTTTATCAGGTTCTTAGCCCGCCAGAGCACCTGCTGGAGGATATACTCATCCTCTTTGCTCTACTTGCCACCATAGGCACCCAGGGCCATGTCGCCGTGACAGTGACGCATGCTTCAAGTGTGGTCTTCCTGGCCATCGCATGAAGGACTGCCGCAAGGGCGAGATGGAGGGCACATCGGGACATGCTGATACCAAGCTGCCTCCTACCACTTGACGCGTTTATACGACATCTCGCGATCAGGCCAACAAGTCTACAGGTACCATCACTGGAATCTTGTATATGTAAGGTCAAGCTACATGTGTTCTGCTTGATACGGGTGCTACTCACTCGGTTATTTCTACTTCCTATGCCAAGAATGTTAGGATACTCCCCAATCCACTAGAGAATAGACTTAGTATTTCCACGCCTTTGAGGGACTCTGTACTAATAACCCATGTGTACAAGAGTCTTCCCCTGGAGTTTGACGACAAGGTTCGTCCTGTTGACGCACTTCCGCTAGACATGAATGACTTTGACATGATTTTGGGCATGGATTGGTTATCCAAGCATCATGCTACCATAGACTGCCATTCATATCGAGTGATCTTCGGTGATGTTAATGCACCAGAGTACATTCATAACGGGTTCGTACCCGGCAGGTCTGTACAAATCATATCAACCCTGCAAGCACGTACACTACTGTCACATGGCTGCGAGGGGTATCTAGCTACGGTTCATGACATGCATGCTGAATCCCCATCAATTCAGGATAAGCCGATTATGTTATAATTCCAAGATGTATTTCCAGAAGAACTTTCGGGCATACCACCTGCACGAGAAGTGGAATTCGATATCGAGCTCATCCCAGGAGCTGAGCCGGTTTCCAAGGCTCCTTATCGCATGGCTCCCATAGAGTTAAAGGAGCCGAAGGATCAACTGCAAGAACTTCTAGAACGAGGGTTCATTCGACCGAGCGCATCTCCATGGGGCGCACCGGTCTTATTTGTTAAGAAGAAGGACGGCAGTATGCGTCTTCGCATAGACTATCGCGAGCTCACAAAGATTACTATCAGGAATAGGTATCCACTGCCACGTATAGACGATCTGTTTGACCAACTCCAAGGGGCCAAACACTTCTCCAAGATTGATCTTAGGTCAGGCTATCATCAGCTACGGGTTAAGGAGCAGGACATTTCCAAGACTGCCTTCTGTACCCGCTATGGCCACTACGAATTTGTAGTCATGCCATTCGGCCTGACCAATGTTGATGAACAGAATCTTCCATAAATTTCTGGACAAGTTCGTCATTTTCTTCATCGATGACATCCTGATTTTCCCAAATTCCAAGGAGGAACACGAAGACCATCTTCGTACAGTACTACAGATTCTTCGCCAGAAGCAGTTGTATGCTAAATTCTCCAAGTGTGAGTTCTGGTTAGACAAAGTGGCATTCTTAGGTCACATTGTATCAGCAGAAGGAATCACTATGGATCCAGCAAAGGTTGAGGCTATTACTAAGTGGCTGAGGCCGACATCAGCGACGGAAGTCCGCAGTTTCATAGGCTTAGCTGGCTATTACCGTAGGTTCGTGGAGAACTTTTCCCGCCTAGCACTACCATTGACCAAACTGATGTAGAAAGGGGAGAAATTCGTCTGGACTGAAGACCGAGAGAAGAGCTTTGAAGACCTGAAGCAGAAGCTAGTATCTGCACCCATTATTACTCTCCCATCTGGTACGGGTGGATTTCAAATCAATAGTGATGCATCGGGGAAGGTACTTGGCTGTGTTCTCATGCAACATGGGAAAGTGATCGCGTACGCTTCACGGGAGCTTAAGACTTATGAGGAAAATTACCCTACGCATGACTTGGAACTTGCTACAGTCGTGTTTGCATTGAAGATATGGAGGCACTACCTATATGGAGAATCATGCGACATTTTCACGAACCACAAGAGCTTGAAGTATATCTTCACTCAACGTGAATTGAACATGAGACAGAGGAGATGGTTAGAGTTGTTCAAGGATTATGACATTATCTGCAGTATCATCCCGGCAAGGCGAATGTAGTAGCAGATGCACGCAGCAGAAAGTCTGGAATGATCAATGGTATTAAGATTGAGGATGAAATCATAAGAGACTTGGAGCGACTAGACATAGAGATCATGGTACGTGGACAGCACGGTTACTGGGCTAATCTTAGAGTAGAACCCGAGTTACTCTCTAAGATCAAGGAAGCTCAGAAAGATGATGGAGAAATCTGGGCGATAATTCGGAATTTGGAGAAGCAGACAGAGTTCAAAGTAGATGCAGATGGTATCGTATGGCAGGGCACGAGACATTGTGTTCCTGATGATCAAGAACTCCGAGAAGCCTTGTTAGCTGAAACTCATAGCTCCCCATTCTCTATACATCCTGGTTCGACCAAGATGTACCATGACATCAAGCAGTAATTTTGGTGGAGTGATATGAAACATGATGTTGCCACTTACGTCTCCAAATGTCTTACCTGCCAGCAGGTTAAGATCGAGCATCAGCGATCTGGCGGTCTCCTTCAACCGTTAGATATTCCAGAGTGGAAGTGGGACAAAATCACCATGGATTTTGTTGCTGGTCTTCCGCCAACCAAGAGGAAGCACGATGCAATTTGGGTTATCGTAGATCGACTTACCAAATCAGCTCATTTCTTACCGATCCGCAAGGAAGATTCGGTCAGTAAACTCGCCGATACGTATAGAAGAGAGATCATGAGACTCCACGGTGCTCCATCCAGCATCGTCTCGGACAGAGATCCTCGATTCACTTCGCGATTTTGGAAGAGTCTGCGGAAAGCTTGGGGTACACAACTTAAGCTTAGTACGGCTTTTCATCCTCAAACAGACGGGCAGTCGGAGCGAACGATTCAGACATTGGAAGACATGTTGAGGTCATGTGCGTTGGAATGGATGGGTGATTGGGACGATTATATCTGTTTGGTGGAGTTTGCATACAACAACAGTTGGCACGCAAGTATCAAGTGTGCTCTTTTTGAGATGTTGTATGGCAGGAAGTGTCGCGCTCCAATCTGCTAGGATCAGGTTGGTGAGCGAACACTTGAAGGACCAGAGATCATAGAGATGACTAATGAGAGAGTCGCAGTAGCTAAGCAGAAACTTCAAGAAGCACGATCACGTCAAAAGAGTTACGCCGACAAGCATCGTAGGGACATACATTTTAACGTAGGAGATCACGTTTTCCTTAAGGTTTCGCCGGCACGTGGTGTTAGACGTTTTGGAGTTAAAGGGAAGCTCAGTCCTCGTTTCATCGGACCGTTTGATATCATTGAACGAGTCGGTAAAGTATCTTACCGTTTAGCGTTACCTCCGCAGCTTTCCATGTACACAATGTGTTTCATGTGTCCTTACTCAGAGGGTACCAGTATCATCCCCTTCACATGGTTCATTATCCACTGGAACAGATTCGTGAAGATCTCACTTTTATAGAAGAACCCGAACGAGTTCTTGACAGACAAGAACGAATCATGAGAAGGAAGACGATTCCATTCGTTAAAATCCTTTGGAGGGATCATACCGAGCGGGAAGCCACTTGGGAAACAGAGGAGTCTATCCGGGCTTCTTACCCTCATTTCATATTTTGAATTCGGTTATGTTCTTCTTTTCCAGTTTACTTTATCTATAATTCGGGGACGAATTATTCTTTTTAGGGGGGAAGAGTTGTAAAACCCGCATGCTTTTACCATGAATAGTACCCTTTAGATCGTACCTACATGTTTAGAACTTTCCTTTTATAGCACATTTACGTTTCACGTATGAGAATTTCAAGTATTACGTACGTGTTATAACACGATAAGTATTTATTACGTATGAACACACGATAATTATTCTAATAATAATTATAATCACGAACATGCGAACATAAAATCATGAACGTATATTAATCACGAGCTAATATTATTTATGTATATATATTTATTACGAACACGAATAAATATATTAAGTCACGATCGATAATTAATTAGAACACATAATTTACGAACACGAGAACACACGAGCACACACGAGAACACACTAATAATTTTAGACACGAGAAAAGCACGGGTTACCCCATGTGGGGCCCCCATGACGCGGCTACACCAAAGGAAATGGGCCAAGCCCGTAATTTTTTACTAAACATGCAAATTATGGAAAAGGTATTTTCATTTAACAAGATTTAGAAAAATAACTAAAACCCTAATTCTTTCTTTGCTCCTTCTTTGGTCGTCGGGTTTTATCACCAAAAGGGGTGTTCGGGTTGATTTTGATCTTGGAAATATTGCAAGGATTCGTGTGTGTTCGTCCTTATTTGATTCACGTATTCGGTATAACTTTTAACCCATTTCTTTTTATGTTTTGATTTTGATAATCTCATAAAATCATGATGTTTTTAATAAACTAAATAAAAACAATTATTTAAACATGTTAATAATCATGAGGTAAATCAAATCAAGGGTTTAGGGGTGTTTTGTTTCTAGCTGACGCCTAACCGAGCCCTTAGGGGGTCTCGACTTGGCTTGTCTTACACCACCGAGACCATATGGTCTCGGTATGGTGGTGGTGGTCCCACGGCAGCAACAAAAACAAGGGGAACCCCGACCTTTGTCGGGGTATGGTGATGGTTACGGGTCCGGTTCATGGTTTTTAGTCACGGGTCCGGTTCATGAATCATTTGTTTTCAAGGTTTATGATTTCTACAAGTATGTTATATTTTTTTTAGACTTAAATTAAATTAATTAAAAACATGACATGATTAATTTAATTTACATCACTTAGATTATTAATTTAATTATTAGTTCATGAAATTTAACCTAAGTATTTGTCTTTAATTAGACCTTATAATTAATTAATTATTTAAAAACCATGACTATAATTAATTAATTAACATGACTTAGGTTATATTATTAACAGATAGTAATACATGTTTTAACCTAAGTATTTTACCTTATTTAATTAAAATCATGTTATATTTAATTAAATACTTTAACCTATAGTTTATTTAATTTACATGTAATAATTAATAAACTATACTATATAATCATATGACTTAGAATAATAATCAGAAAATACTTAAGCTTATATAATTAGCTTATTTAACCAGCTTATATCTATTTTTAGAAACTTATCTATTTTAAGCAGTAATTCTATTTTTGGAAACTTTCTATTTTTGGAAACTTTCTATTTTTTGAAACTTTCTATTTTTGGTAACTTTCTATTTTTGGAAACTTTCTATTTTAGGAAACCTGCTATTTTTAGAAAGTTACTTATTATTACACAACAAGTATAATAATACATGAAATACAAGTAATACTTAATCAGAATAGACAGGATATACGATAAACACAGTATAAAGCTTAAATCAGTAAAACGTGACATGAACATATAAAACAAGCTAAGACATGATATAAAATCAGTTACGTATTCAGTAATCAGATACTTATACACGTATGTATTTATGTAGCGTTAGTGATACCGAAGTAGGACCTTCTTCCGTTCGTCTTCTTCGTTCACTGGACATAAGGTACAGATTCTCTGTCCTTTCAGTATGGACATTCTTTCCTTATTAGGATTTCCCGTATGCAACCAACTATTTTCCCATAGTATAAGTTTATATGTTTGATTGCTTATGTTTAATTAGAATACCTAAAGTCGTATACATGCATGACCAGTTTCACCTAGTTATTGAGGTACCATAACCATAACACTAGAGGCACTGGTGTTATGACTTCCCCACGGCGGAGTGATTGCTCGTGGCGTCCCTTTAGCTTTTGGCCATATTATTATATTTATCATGTGGGGACGGGTGCATCCTAGTTACATGTTTTCAGCAGATTACTCAGTGTGAATGTGGTGTGTGCCTTGCATCCTTCACAAGGAGCTGATCCCTCCTACCCAAAAACCAATATATTAAATTAGAGTCAACCCCTCTAATTTGCATGATGAGGTCACCCCTCCAAGTATTCATGCACGTTGATTTTCATGACCTATATTGGCTAATGGTAAAATATGCTAAACAGTTTTTACAAGATAAACATAAGGCTTTTCAAACTATAAAAACAGTTTTATTAAGACTTAACCGGGTTATTCAGGACTTAGTTTCTTCCGCTTTTTCATGCTTATATGCTTATATGCTTATATTAATCATGCTTTACTTGTACATCCGTGCACTGAGCGTATTGCTCAGCCGTTTTCCTTTTCATGTTCCCAAAACGGCAGGTACTCAGGGACGCTCGTAGACTTTAAGCGTACGTGCATATGGACTGGAAGCTTTCTAGCCTTTCTTTACTTTATGCATTTATCTATACTCTGATACTCTTTCCATGGACATTGTTTAGTCCTTTCATTTATGGTACTTATGTTTGTGTGTGATGAGCTTTACTTTTGGACTACTGATGTTTGATTCCGGTATTTTCTTTTATGGTCATGTAATGTTTTAGATATTTATCCTTGTATGCTTTGATGATACGCCATAATCACGCGTGACATTCCATTTATAAAAATGGGGTGTTACATTGAATGTTTGTTCTTGATTAAAATGATCATGGAGTAGTTTTCTTATACTTGTTTGGAGTAATGTAAACATGGATATGCAGTGTTTATTATTTTGCAATGTTGAATTATGATTTTGTTTATAAGTTTGGTTAAATTAATATTTGTCTTGATAACTTGTTGGTAAACCATAACTCGATCTAAAGGTCGAAAGGATTCCTAGTTATGTTTTGTTCCAAATGATAGCGCGCGTATGTATTTGGTATCTCATAATTGACAACTATGAATTTTACAAGTTAAGTAGATTAATAAAGGATTAATCTAGAGTATAGGTCGAAAGGGCTCTAATGAACAAGTTGGCTAAAATCATACTTCTCACATGGCTTTAACTACCGATTTGTAATATTGATCATAGGTCGAAGGGGTTCTTTATTCTAAACCGTGTCATGTGCAATTCCATGATATTACCCATTGACTTGGAATTGTATACTTAAAATTTGTGTGTTATTGCTTAACTATCTACCCGATAATCCATACACTCCATTGACATGAATACTAGTTCCAAGCAAGTATCTTTATTATTATTGTTATCTCATCTTATTAGCTTAATCATCATCTTAAGTTTCCTTTATTTCTTATTTGCTTAACTGTTACTTACATGGTAATTTTGGGAGTGACAACCATTTTTACCACTAACATTACATTGCTACTAAGATTCTTTACAACCGGAAACACCCAGATCCCAATGAACGACCTCGACTTACCACAACAAGCTAGCTACAGACGAAAGGGTCATACTTGCCCGTGTGTTCTTAGCTTAATCGGTAATCCTTGTATAAATTTAAAACTTGTGTAATCACAAAGAAATCACATCAGCCATCAATGGGCTTTGGTGGGCTTAATAGTCATAATGACAGAATACATGGTAGGTTGTCACCAAAAGTCTTATAAATTTTTTTATAAAACTTATGCAATGTACAAACTTACTAAGTGAATTATTTACATATATATATATATATATATATATATATATATATATATATATATATATATATATATATATATATATATATATATATATATATATATATATATATATATATATATATATATATATATATATATATATATATATATATATATATATATATATATATATATATATATATATATATATATATATATATATATATATATATATATATATATATATATATATATATATATATATATATATATATATATATATATATATATATATATATATATATATATATATATATATATATATATATATATATATATATATATATATATATATATATATATATATATATATATATATATATATATATATATATATATATATATATATATATATATATATATATATATATATATGACTTATGTATAGTCTCGAACCTAAGACGCGTCTCGTCATTATAGGTTTCGTCTGGTTATATGTCGACCGTTGGGCATCTCGTTCTCGATAAAGGAGCGATTGATATCTCGTGAAGTCGTGTACCGACTATTGGACATTTTTTACTTGATCTACGTGTAATAGCTATATTATGTGAGTTCATGACCCTTTTTTACTACTTGTACATTTTTTCTAAACGTGGGGTGTGATTTTACATGGTGGAACACATTCATTTAAAATTGTATGTTATCCAGAACTTGTATGCTTTCCAGAACTTGTATGTTTTCCAGTAGTTTCATTGTCATTATTGCTTTAGTACTAATATCCATAAAAGTCCCCTCTTTATCATGAACCGTTAATTTATGTGTGCTAAGCGCGAATGTTGTTGTGACAACCGTGGTTTTGGGTTTGTCACTTGGTCTTACTTTTAGGTTATTTTATGTGTGCTTACTTGAATTTTGTGTTTACGTGTTTATTTTGTGTGAACGAGGTTGGTGTGGTTATCGTTTATGAGTATAGAGTACTCATAAGTAAATCGAGGAACGGTTATTTCATGTTCATGAGCTCACAAGTGGTGACTATGAAATGAAAATGGTGATATTGTGGTGTTTACGTATACGTATAAGTATTATAGTAGTAGTATTAGGATTTACGGTTTAGCATTTAGAGGTCTCGGGTGAGGTAATTATCCATATGAATATTTTTCGGGATGGTTTAAATTCATTTAGGACTTAGTTATAAAGTTTATTTCAAAATTTGAGATTTTTTATAAAAGTGTATATTTTACGTGTTTTACGGTAAAACGCGTAAATTTGACTAGTTTTACGGTTTTGAGGTTTTGGAAGCTTTAGGAGCTGAAATAAATTAAGGAAAATTAAGGTAATATTATTAACATAATATTAAATAATAAAAATAAAAAAACGAATTTATTGGGTGTTTGGGTCGGTTTAGACGCACCAAAGAAAGAGAAAAAGGGAAAAAGGGAAAAAAAAGGAAAGTTAGGTGTTATACTTGGACTAGGATTTTATGTACACACTATATAAGGTTATCTAATAAATAAATAAAAATCCCTGGAGACAAAGAAAAATTCGTGGGTTTCATAGAGGAGAATTAGGGTTCTTCAAAAAAATTAGGTTTTCTTCATCTTCCATTGATTTAAGGTAAAAACATTCATTAACCTTTTTAATTAAATTGTTTTTATGTTTAATTAATCATTCTTATGATGGATTAAGGGTTAAGGTTTATATAAAACAGTATATTAATGATGTATTAATCATAATATGATGATCATATAATCTAGGGCTTGTATTAGAAGGGTTATAGGTTATTAATTAGATCAATTTGTTTACAACCCGTATTTAAAAACTGGGCAGAATTTTGAGTCTATTGTTTTGATCATATCTCAAGTTATAGGAATATTCAAGATGCGATCAAACTAGCCCTGGATAGGTAATTGAGTTGGCTTTCTAAATCAAGAAACGAGAAATAAATTGGAGGTCGAGAAGTGGGTCAAAAACAGGTTACAACAGTCGGAGGTCAAAACAGTTTTGAATTCAGCCTGTTTTCTTTTTAGGTTTTGGGTTGTTTGGGGTACTTAGGGTTGCATTGGGATCTTCTCACGGACATGAGAGATGGTTTATATATTGTAGTAAGGATCTGCACTTGGGCTAAGATTGTGGTTTAGGGTAAGACCCTCTAATGGTAATGAACTTTTCATACGTTTAAAATCAGTGAATTCTGGATAGGTAGCAATATATACACATATATCTGGGCCTTAACAGTAGCTTTAAGGTTAGGTCAGGTGGGAGGTTTTAGCTAACATGTATAAAAGTGTGAATATTCCTTTTTACAGAAACCATGGGTATGTTTAAGTGGACGTTTGACTTAAAGTTTTAAGACCTAAAACTGGGACTCTTTTGTGTAAAATTATGAACGGGATAGCTACTAAACTTAACCAAGTTAGGGACTTGTTAAGGAAGGGTAATGGGGTGATTAGAGCTTAACAATGAGGTAATTATACAGGAATAGACTAGATGTCCATCATAGGTTGATGAGCCATCTTAGTGATTGGTTCGTGTATTGATTTCGTGTTATGGGTTTGTTAGCTTGTTGCTAGTGCGAGGACTTGTGAAGAAGCTATCAGGTGAGTTTCATAGTCCCATGTTTAATATTGATTTTGAATTCCAGATGGAATGGAAGAGACACTGTGTTGAGTTATTTTCTAAATTGATGTTGTGAATGTTTTTGTGATTTGAGATGGACTTGTGTGTACATTGTGTGATTAACTGCTATGTGATTCTTGATTGTGTATGATTTTTATCGGGGGACACGTGTCGTCTCAGTTATTGTGGTTTGACAAGGTAGTGGCCTTGTGGTTTGACAAGGTAGTGGCCTTGTGGTTTGACAAGGTAGTGGCCTTTGGATAGGTACATAGTATGATCATCTATGGTACCATGTTGTTTGGCAAGGTAGGAGCCTTGGATTTTGGTTTAGAATGATTGATCTTGAATGCTAGTTGTTAATACATAAATGTAGCACATTGTTCATATGTTATTGTGTTGATGGTTGTTATTCATAGCTTGTAATTGATTTAGCGTTGGAGTCTAAACCTATGACTCTCACCAACTTTATGTTGACGTGTTTAGTGTCTCTTTCAGGTGATACTATGGTTAAGCATGAGAACATAAGTGGCTAGCATTGGAGAAGCTTAGGAATGCATATAGAAGGAAAATCCCTGTTTCCTTCTTAGTTTTTATTTATTCTTTTAATAAGTGATACTGTGGCACACATATATTTGTTTGGTTATGTTATTTTTTGTCTTGGGTAAGCAGTAGGACTGTTACCTACTTACCTAGACTCCTGAGTCTGATGAGATATTGTCATGACTTTGTGTCTCCATTTTATGACATTTCTTATTTCATATAGTTATCTCCATAGACACGCCATGTTGTGATGATATCCATACGTCGCGCCCCATATTCCGCCATGGTGGGGTATGACAGAATGGTATCAGAGACAATGGTTATAGAGAATTAGGTTGCCTAGTCGTGTAGCCTAGTCTATAGCTTAAGGGTCCCTGCATATAGGTGTCATAGGAGTATGTGTGCATTTTATAGTAATTGATGTGTTTGAATATTATTTTCGCAGTATTTGTTAGGTTATGAACTACTATGGTTCATACTTAACTACATGTTATTTTCTTTACGAGTTTTGATTAGTGCGGGTGGAACCATGGTCGTATACGCTAGTCATTGTTGGATTTCGCTTAATTATGTTTTCATGTTCTTTATACATTTTGAATTTTGTCTACGCTGGTTCAGCTGGACTACGAGTTTATGTGTTTCGTGCATTGGCTATGTTATTTTAATACATGGGGTTTTGGATCTTATCTTGTGTGGTTATGTGCTTGTGAGTTGTTAGATTATGTGTTATGTGTAGTATTAATTTTTTATAAGTGTCATCATAGGAGGGAGTACATTGGTGAAAGGGAACATGTATAATTATGGGGGCCTGCATAATTATACATGTGCCACAACACCACTAGACTTTCAAGTATGATTGCATGAAAGAGAGTTAATACATGCTTGTATAGTATATGTTGGATGGATTTGAGTGTATGTCGCTTATGCCTATGTATGTGAAATTATTTTCTACTTACCGGTTGTATTCTTGGGATGGTTGCTAGCTCGTTTCTCTTTGAGATGTTCAACTTCTGTAGTAGCGCATTTCTCGGATCCTCATTTCACGTGTTTGTTTGTACGGTACTTTTGGCGTGAAGGATTTTGAGATGGTGGAGATTTCTTTTTGGAGTAACGATGTCTTTTGTTTCGAGTTATACATGGTAAAAAATAGAACTTGCAAATTGGAAAAAAAATAGTTGTTGGTAGTCGATGAAATAAGGAAGTGTCGGGATCATGTTTCAAATAAGGTGGAATATAAATTCTTTAACATATAAGCATGACACGGTTATTTTAAAATATTTTGGTTTTGATCACCTAAAGTTATTGTTCTTAAGTTAAAAATTTTGTTCTTATTTAGTGAAATATGTTAAAATCATGTAATTAATAGAGTTTTAATTTTCTGGGATTAAAATAAATTAGGTTCTAGTTTTGGTAATTAATGGGGGGTTTTAGGGTTTAAAAATCGTTTTTTTTTTTTGTATAAATCGGAGTAGGCAGAAACTGTCGCTAATCTGTCAAAATATGTCGCTAACTGTCAGAACTGTCGCTAATACCTAGGCAGATTTTGAGAAAAATCGTTTTGGTCATAACTTATTCGTTTTTAAAGGTTTTTGGGTGATTCAAAAGCCTAAAATTATGTACTCGGGACATACTTTTCAAATATTCAGAAAGTTTCGTAATTGGAAGTCAGTAGCTTGGTCGAATTAATTGTACAAGTGTTGAGTTCAAGGTTAATTTTCGGACAACATGGGTTAAACTCGTGTTTTGGGTATTTTGCGGTAATGAACACTTGGGGGGTTAACATAGAGATGAGTTGGGAAGGAATTTGAGAGTTCTTTAGACCTTATTATACGTGGTTATATTTTGATGAGTTTTGATTTATGGTATTTATAAGTAAGACTGAAATCGGGGTGACAGTTTTAAACCCATTGAGTTATGTGACGGCTCCTAACTTAGTTTCAACACAGTTCTTGTTTGATGAGTTGCGAGATTTAGTTAGGTTGGTTACATAACTTTATGGTTTTGATAAGTTTCCTCGCGGACGGTTAAGGCTCATGTGTTGTTGGTTGAGATTATTTTCGTGTAAACTGAGTTCACGTTTGAACGTAAAGGTTTTATCAGGGATATGCATCCTCGTTTGTTTGATGAGAATAAGTTTGAGTTTGGGAGTGAATCTCGGGATGAGATTTCTATTAGGAGGGAGTGATGTGACAACCGCGGTTTTGGGTTTGTCACTTGGTCTTACTTTTAGGTTATTTTATGTGTGCTTACTTGAATTTTGCGTTTACGTGTTTATTTTGTGTGAACGAGGTTGGTGTGGTTATCGTTTATGAGTATAGAGTACTCATAAGTAAATCGAGGAACGGTTATTTCATGTTCATGAGCTCATAAGTGGTGACTATGAAATGAAAATGGTGATATTGTGGTGTTTACGTATACGTATAAGTATTATAGTAGTAGTATTTTTTTTTTAGGATTTACGGTTTAACATTTAGAGGTCTCGGGTGAGGTAATTATCCATATGAATATTTTTCGGGATGGTTTTAAGTCATTTAGGACTTAGTTATAAAGTTTATTTCAAAATTTGAGATTTTTTATAAATGTGTATATTTTACGTCTTTAACGGTAAAACGCGTAAATTTGACTAGTTTTACGGTTTTGAGGTTTTGGAAGCTTTAGGAGCTGAAATAAATTAAGGAAGATTAAGGTAATATTATTAACATAATATTAAATAATAAAAATAAAAAAACGAATTTATTGGGTGTTTGGGTCGGTTTAGACGCACCAAAGAAAGAGAAAAAGGGAAAAAGGGAAGAAAAAAAAAAGTTGGGTGTTATACTTGGACTAGGATTTTATGTACACACTATATAAGATTATCTAATAAATAACAAAAAAACATAAATCCCTGGAGACAAAGAAAAATTCGTGGGTTTCATAGAGGAGAATTAGGGTTCTTCAAAAAAAATAGGTTTTCTTCATCTTCCATTGATTTAAGGTAAAAACCTTCATTAACCTTTTTAATTAAATTGTTTTTATGTTTAATTAATCATTCTTATGATGGATTAAAGGTTAGGGTTTATATAAAAACAATAGATTAATGATGTATTAATCATAATATGATGATCATATAATCTAGGGCTTGTATTAGAAGGGTTATAGGTTATTAATTAGATTAATTTGTTTAAAACACGTTTTTAAAATCTGGGCAGAATTTTGAATCTATTGTTTTGATCATATCTCGAGTTCTAGGAACATTCAAGATGCGATCAAACTAGCCCTGGATAGGAAATTGAGTTGGATTTCTAAATAAAGAAACGAGAACTAAATTGGAGGTCGTGAAGTGGGTCAAAAAAAGGTTACAACAGTCGGAGGTCAAAACAGTTTTGAATTCAGCCTGTTTTCTTTTTAAGTTTTGGGTTGTTTGGGGTACTTAGGGTTGCATTGGGATCTTCTCACAAACATGAGAGATGGTTTATATATTGTAGTAAGGATCTGCACTTGGGCTAAGATTGTGGTTTAGGGTAAGACCCTCTAATGGTAATGAACTTTTTATACGTTTAAAATCAGTGAATTCTAGATAGGTAGCAATATATACACATATGTCTGGGCCTTAACAGTAGCTTTAAGGGCAGGTGGGAGGTTTTAGCTAACATGTATAAAAGTGTGAATATCCCTTTTACAGAAACCATGGGTATATTTAAGTGGACGTTTGACTTAAAGTTTTGAGACCTAAAACTGGGACTGTGATAGTTGAGTTTTAGTACACCTTTGTTTTAGGAAAAACAAGGTATAATGCGGGCAAGTATTAAACTCGACGATTTAGGAAAACCGACAAGTCGAATAAATGCGGGTTCGTTCTCGAGGAGGTGTGTGGATTAATGTGCCCAAATATATAATCAATGGTTTAGGGTAGTGTCGTTTTTAGATGAGAAAAGAAAGAAAAACTAAGACGGACTACGATTACAATTAAACTATGACGAAAGACGTAAAACGCGAACGCAAGTACGTAAAACGTGAAAATTTAAAAATTTAAAGCTAAAAACAAATTAGAAATGAAAAAGTAGTTCAAAATAATATAAATAAGGATAGATATCCAATAAATATATTTTTAAACCTTTTATTAATTAAATATTCAAATTTTAATGCTAATTAAAGCCCAAAAATTAAATATAATTAAGAAAAAGCCCAAAATATTATTTTATTGGACAAATAACTCACTTATATTATTTATAAACTAAAAAGTATTTTTCCTAAATTTTAAATATTATTTTTCTATTTTTAAATTACTAAAAACTATTTTAAAACTAAAATAATTATAAAAAAAATAATAAAAATAATGCTAAAAATAATTGAACAATTTTAAAAATCCTATATTACTCTAATGAACAGAAGAAAAATGAAAAAGATTGAAAAATATTAAATTTACCACTAAAAGACAAAACCAGTTTAATTAAATCCCTAGTTAACTTAAATTAATTCTAAAAAAAATAATAAAAAGATGAACAGTAAAATCTTTTTTTACCAAAAATCTTAAAATAATATTCTAAGTCCAGGAAAATTGATTAAACTGAAAAAGAAATATTTTTGGCACTAAATGCCAAAAACAGTAACTTAAAAAGTATTTAAATTAGCTATTAAATATAAAAAATAACAAATGAACAGTAAAATAAAAACTAATTGAACAGAAAAATCCTAAATAAAATAAGAAAAATAACAAAAGTGGTTTCAAGTCCTAACTCTCAAAATCACCCACTAAAGACAAAAAATCTTGAAAACAGATAGTGACATGTGATGGACTTTTGTCCTTTTGCTTAGCAGGGGAAACAATTGTGATAGCAGGGGAAACTTTCTTCCCACTGCTAGTGCAATAATTTGGTCAGGAGACCAATAAGCTTAGGAAAGCTTATTTGATAGCTTATTTTGGACAAAAAGGCACCCTTATACTCTTTGGAGTATAAGGAGTCAGATTATACACAAAAAACAAGCAATCACTACACAAATAATCACACAAATAAGCCACAAAGTTTCTGATTAAGCCACAAAGGGTATCTGCTGAACAGTAGGCACAACTATGTGCACAAAAATGGATTTCAAACCTTCATAACTTGAAAATAAGCACACCCAATAGCATACAAGTGATTCACAATCCTTCTATGACCTATTAACTAGCAGCTTACAAGATTTGAGGGGCAAAATCACAAAAATGCAGTCACGCAAGCAGTTAACTGGATTTAAGCTATTTTTCACTTTTTTTGATCATGCAAATGTGTACAATAACCTCCCAAACTGAAAACCAAACACACTTACTACCTATCAACACCCTAATAAGCACATAAGACATGGTTAAACACAAGATTGCAGTCAATAAGCCCTACTTATCCCTTAATCCAAACACCCCTTTAAAATTGAAAGATCAATATTTTCAAAGCAAATCTAAACAAGATCAAGCCAAATTGACTCCAATCAATCTAAACATGCACAATAACCTTAAACAAGCAATATCCAATCAGTTTAACAACACATAACCAGCTTTCACAAATTTCATTCAAAATCAACATAAACAAAAAAAATGAAAAAGGGACAAGGCTTTTACCTTGTTGGACCTACATCCAGGCCCAACAATGGCTGCTAGCCATCTCCAACAGACCCGGGTCTGTACAGGACCTTGGGCAAATCAAGCTTCAAAGGAACCTGCTAAGAAAAATAGAACAAGCACAAAACCAACTTTCTGATTTCCTTAAAATCTTTCAAACCTTTTTGAAACCTTATAATCCAACCAACCTTGGAACCTAGAAAATGTCTTTAAAACAAGTCCAAGGTCAGAAATCCAATGGTCCAAGTCCACTTTCACTTTCTTGGACCTTGAATTTCTGAAATTAAAAACCTATTAAAAACCTTTTCAAAAGCTTTCCAACCAATTTCCCTTTCAAATACACTTAACAAATTAACATTCAATCCTGAAAAACAACTATGAAACAATATTCACCAAAAACTTTCCCAATTTCAGAAACTTCCTTTCTGAAATTTTCAAAACACACAAGTGTTCACAGTTAACAATGGAACTCAGATTTTTACTCAACAAATAAACACCAACTTTTAAAACTCATAAAAGGAATTATATTTTCAACAAAAATACCAACTTTATAAATACTTAAAAAGGGATTACAATTTTTGGAGTAAAAATCTGGAACAAGAGAATAGGGTCACACACGACTCCTATTTATACAATGAAATGGAAAATACTAGAAACTAAAACCCTAGTATGCAGAATTCCTAAAAAGCCCTTGGTCTTCAGCCTTCAAAGTGGTCAAATTGTGCCCATGTGATGGAGAGTGACATTCCAGCTGTAAAGAAGTGATCATGGTCGTCTAAATGTGCTTGGGGACCAAGGGGATCATCTGAGTCGTCCATTTGGTCGGGTTTAGGGTTTTGGGTGAGAGTGACGTTGCAGGGGAGGGGTCCATAGGTCACATGGTTGTGTTGGGGAAAGGGGTTTTGTGTGGGATAGGATGAGGGTAAAGTGAATTATCCATCTGGAGTATTTGGGGTAAAACCCCTTTGTTTTAGGTGTAATTAGGTCTGGGTGGGGATTAGGGTTTAAGGGTGATGAACACAGGTTTTAATCCAAGTTGGGGTAATTAGTTTTTAAATTATTGTTTTGGTGGGAAGGGATTAAGTGGGTGGTTTGACTTTGACCAGGGTTTAATAAATAAACCGGGTTTGGACGGGTGGTGGGTACGGGTTTGGGTAGGATATGGGTTATTGGGTGGGTTGTGGTGTGGTGGCATTGTCTGGTTAGTGGAAGAGTTTGGTGGTTTGGCAGAAACAGTCCCCAAGCTATTCAGTTTCTTTCATGTATTAAATAATACCCATCAGCGTTTGTTTTACACTTGACAACTTTGGTCAAGTTGTCAAAAGTGGCACAAGGACTTCCAAAACTTTTTACAAGGGCCTTTAATGTATATCTTGGATTCTTCAAGGCTGATCTTGTAAAATCTTCAAATAATAAGGACCATACTTGTACAATTGATAAGTGGAGGGTCAATTGTGACAAGTTCTTCAAAGATGAGGGACTAAACTTGCCAATTCTTCAAACTTCAAGGGTCATTTTGCAAAATTCCAAACTTGGGCCCGGTTCATTGTGCGACTTCGTTTCCCGTGTTCGTTTTTTATTGATTCTTGTGATCTTTTGCCAATTCCTAAATATCCGTACCTAAAAATACACAAGTAACAAACACGAGCATATATTTGGTCTATTTTATGATATTTTATGCATTTTAAGACCGATTTGGACGATGAGACCGTGTATAAAAGCAGTCTCATCACTCCCCCATACTAAACCATTGCCGTTGCCCTCACGCAATGCTAGAATAAAGTATCAAAGCATCTCCAAAATTTAATTTTATTCACTTTATTGAAAGATAAACTAGCTACATACTATGACTACTTCTACTTGTGTTTTAGACATAATGTATGATTTTCATCGCAAAATGGGACGTTTAGGTTCATAGAACAAGAACATGTGAATGCTTCGTTAGAAATAATTTCGTCGTCCTCGATTTTCACCTTAATTCCATGCCAAGCGTGCAACGAGATCATTGTCATTATAAGTTAGTAATGCTAACACTACTCATATGCCCTAATCACATACTTATTCTCCCATTATTCCTAAGTTGTATCTCTTATATTTTATTATGTCTTAATGATCACGAGGATACATTGTTGACTTATACGTTAATAGAGATTTAGGTCTAAAAATAGAGTCCTAACGGTGTAACTAAGACCATCAAATCAATAACCCTTCCCAATAGACAACGATGTTAAAAAATTAAGTTGACAAGAAGAATCGATAAACACGGTTTTATAACGGTTTTGAACATGAGACTTATTACCAAGACTTTTATACGCCCCCTAACGGAAGGACCTTATTATCTTTGGTTTACCTCCATCTTTTATTCCACTTCGCCATGAAGCTTTTATTATGACTTCGGTCTTGCCTTGCCTTTTATTATCCGCCATCATCGGTGGTTTTATTAGCCAAAGACGTATATCCTCACGCTAAAGCGAATTTTGGATCTTTAAAGCTTCGAAGATTAAGGCTTGATTCACTTTCAATTTTGTATAGATTTTAGGCCTTGTGGGGCTTCAAATTGTTTGCTAGATTTAGGTGAGCACTTGAAATCTTATTATTGGGTGAAGCTTTCGATTATTAGGGTGCCAATACTTCAAAACCGTGACGCTGGCGATACCTTAATGTCTTCCCAATTTAATTACACGGAAGCTACTAGAAAAGACTAGAAACCCAACAATCCTAACTAAACCGCTAAGTCAATATTTATTAAGCAAAAAATATTTACAAGCGAAGGGAGAATAAGCAAACAACGAGAACACATGAGTTTTTGAAAGAATACGAGTACTCTACGTTTAGCATAGTAACTTATAATTAACTCTATCATTTCTCGTCCTCATTTAAGAGACTTAGCCTAATGTGTAGTTAAGGAATCAAAGCTAAGTGCTCAACACGCACGGTCGAGTCAAAAATTACTCTTATTCTCGCCATCGGAAAATATACATTCGTGTCTTCAAACACTTATGAAAAACTAGAAAATTTTTAAAATTTGGCCATTTTTAGCCTTATTTTGCAAGAAAACGATAAACAAAACGATAAACTTTGGAAAGCGTGAAGGTTTGGCAAGGCAAGTATCTATTCACCCCCCCATACTAAAGTTAAACATTGTCCTCAATGTTTCGAGTCTAGGGGTGCAAACACCCCCATACTAGAGACGTAGTCGAATGCCTAATCTAGCATGGAAAGGGTGTAACCAATAAGTAATAGCCGTTTATGAAGTGTGCTAATAACCTAAGGTTAGAACATAAAAGGATATATCATATGGATATTGGTAATGGCCTCCAAAGCAAACGATCGAGTGCTCCCATGAAACGAACACGAGAGGCTCCAATCGTGAAGATTATGATCTAAAAGACACAATGCACAAACAACCACGGAACAAAGGTTGGAAGGGCACAAATCCCCTCACATTTAACTAATTAGAAAGCAATAATATGTACATGGATAAGCATGGGTCTCCCCCACGAGGCACCTTGTTTTTGATAACCGAGTCAAAAGCTCGACTCGAATCCCCATAAATGTGATAATTTAGGGATAATCATGGTATGGTCAATTTTTGGTGGGGCTTACATGATAAACAAGGCCCAAAAGCAACCGTGTATAAAGGCAAAACCTCTATACCGGGATCAAAGATCGTGTCTTCGTTTTCGGATGATAAACGAAACAACACGACTTTAAGTAACAACGTCCCAAAGGGACACAAGAAAATAGCATAAGAAGAGAAGGGTGGGACATTGGTTGGGCATAAAAATCGAGTCACTCGAGGTAAACTCATACCGTAAGTGTAGAAGGATCTTCTAGTGACTACTTCGGTAAAAGACCGAGATTTTATCTTAAACGTGATACCGGGGTCAAAAATCTCATCCTCGGTGGAGAAGTGTGAGGAAACAAATGGGGCTTCCCCCACACTAGGTCCACACAAAACGTCGTCAAAAGAAGTAGACGCGTTTGTAGCAAGCTCAATTAAGCGAGGTGATGACGGAGTTATCTTTGGAAAAAATTTCAAATCACTTGTAAAATCATTCCTTTTTTCATTTTTTAACTCATTGTTACGAAAACCCATGAAAATATTTGGTGTTTCTAAAATAATTCTAGGCACACTTAAAATTTCCACATTTATCTTGAAGGCGGGAGGAGGATTTGAATTTTTAAAACGTGAATTAATTAACAAAACATCCCCCTCCGGGCTAACGCAACGGTCCTCATCAAACTCGAAAATCGAAAGCGGGTTATCAAGAATACGTTTGATCTCGCAAAAATCTCCATCGGGATCAAAAACGTCTTCTCTTCCTCGTGGAAGAGGTCGAGCAATAAAGTCGTCGATAATCGAGTCGCTAGCTTCAACCGTCGTGAAACTAGGTAAAGAAGGCTCTTCGATTGAAGATTTTGCCTTTGTCGTTTCGACCTCGACATCGAAAAACGTATCGATGTGAGGAAGACCATCGGCGGACTTCTCACATGATAAATCCAAAATCTCACTCGGTGTGGGATTAGGAGTAAAAGGCTCGTCTCGTGACGATTTTGCCTTGACGGTTTCAACTTTGTCCTTCGAAGGGATCGAACGTGGGTTTTCAAACATTTTAGCAAACTATTAACACGTCCCTTCGGAATTAATTTTCGTTCATCTTGTAGAAACGAGGGTTCAATGCTTTCCTTAAAAACCTTTTCACATTTTCCTTTTTTAAAATCACTTAATGGAATTTCTTTGTCAAGTGTATATTGATTTAGAAAATCCTCAATAATTTCATCCTCATTAGAAAAATTAGGTTCACAAGGTATTAAATTCAATACTCCCAAGTATCCTACGAGTTTTTCCTTTGGTTTATCTTCACAAACATTTTTCAAAACTTCGTTGGATGACTTTTTCGTTTCCTCTACGGTTTTACAAGACGATGAAGGTTGCATGATTCTAAAATTCGAGAGATATGGATCAATACGAGACGTACGAGTCTTAGGAGTCGAAGTAACTTGAACCTCTCCCACGGAATTAGGATTGGTCACATTTGACAACGAATTAAATTTTTCCACTAAGCCCTCGAACATTAAAAGAATTTTATCTTTCTCATTGGCGTGATCATCCTTAATTTTATCTACGTATTCTCTCCACATCACTTGACTTTGGTCATACAAACGTTGTTGCTCTTCAAAAAGGGTATCATAATCGTTTTCCATTTTTTTGAAAGTTTCCCCTTGGGTTGCCAATTTATCTTTGTAATACTTATCGAGATCAACCACGTGTTCTTGAAGTGACTCTATAAGTTTGTTATGACAGCTATATAATCACAAAAAGATTCATCTTGATTCATTTTATTATTTTGATTTTCATCACAATTAAAAGACGAATAAGACGAATATGGTTGGTGATCTTGGTCGTTAGATTGAAAATTGTCACCATAACCATGTGGAGGAGAGTTATAGATATAACCCTCACGACCTCCAATAACCTCACAATTAAAACAATTAGCCCCATCGGGTGGGCCTCCACAATATGGACACGAGTAATAGCCCTCATCATTTGACATGATGCAACGAGAATGGTGTTACGAGAATTAAACGTTATAGAGGGTGAAAGAAGAGAATTATGAAATTAGAGGGAATGTAGAAGATTATTTTTGTGCTTTTGATTGTTTTTAATTTTTTTGGTATTTTGAATGTATTACGTAGACAAAAATCTACAAATCTCTCCTCGAATCGATTTTCTTGATTAAAGGAGCCTCAAGGAATGAAAACGATCACGTTGAGTGAACGCCTTCGATGACTTTAGAACGATGGTGGAACACCAAATCGTTCAAGAGGGTTTAATCTTGAAAACAAGCAAATATATATACGTAGATAATACTTTGGTTGGCAAACCCTCGATTAGCCTTCTTTCTCAAAACACGCACAAGCAAGCGGAGGAAACGAGGCGGCGCGAAGCACTTAAGAGCCTTTTTCCTTTAGGTCGTGAAATACAACCGCCTTATACCCACCTTATAGTTTGTGTTAATTGAAATCAAGCCTCACGAAAGTATTTATCTATTTTGCCTTTTACTTTTGCTTTGGATTCGAATACAATGATCGAGTGATGAAATCCCGAATCAAGGTTGTGATTTCTCACGTATTTGGAGTACTTGTATTTTTATTGTTCTACGTAAATACAATATATTAATAATATTCACAATAAAAACGAAAACCAATATATCTACAATATAGTAAAATGATGTTGTGTGTTTATTTTAGGAAAACTAAACACAATTTATTTGGATATTATAATATAATAAGGAAAAATAACAAAAATGAGTATGTACGATATTCACGCTTTTCAAAATGTGAAAAGCAAAAACGCACCACTCACAAAAACACGATACTAATAATGGCACACTAAAAACACCTCCCCGGCAGCGGCGCCATTTTGATAGTTGAGTTTTAGTACACCTTTGTTTTAGGAAAAACAAGGTATAATGCGGGCAAGTATTAAACTCGACGATTTAGGAAAACCGACAAGTCGAATAAATGCGGGTTCGTTCTTGAGGAGGTGTGTGGATTAATGTGCCAAAATATATAATCAATGGTTTAGGGTAGTGTCGTTTTTAGATGAGAAAAGAAAGAAAAACTAAGACGGACTACGATTACAATTAAACTATGACGAAAGACGTAAAACGCGAACGTAAGTACGTAAAACGTGAAAATTTAAAAATTTAAAGCTAAAAACAAATTAGAAATGAAAAAGTAGTTCAAAATAATATAAATAAGGATAGATATCCAATAAATATATTTTTAAACCTTTTATTAATTAAATATTCAAATTTTAATGCTAATTAAAGCCCAAAAATTAAATATAATTAAGAAAAAGCCCAAAATATTATTTTATTGGACAAATAACTCACTTATATTATTTATAAACTAAAAAGTATTTTTCCTAAATTTTAAATATTATTTTTCTATTTTTAAATTACTAAAAACTATTTTAAAACTAAAATAATTATAAAAAAAATAATAAAAATAATGCTAAAAATAATTGAACAATTTTAAAAATCCTATATTACTCTAATGAACAGAAGAAAAATGAAAAAGATTGAAAAATATTAAATTTACCACTAAAAGACAAAACCAGTTTAATTAAATCCCTAGTTAACTTAAATTAATTCTAAAAAAATAATAAAAAGATGAACAGTAAAATCTTTTTTTACCAAAAATCTTAAAATAATATTCTAAGTCCAGGAAAATTGATTAAACTGAAAAAGAAATATTTTTGGCACTAAATGCCAAAAACAGTAACTTAAAAAGTATTTAAATTAGCTATTAAATATAAAAAATAACAAATGAACAGTAAAATAAAAACTAATTGAACAGAAAAATCCTAAATAAAATAAGAAAAATAACAAAAGTGGTTTTAAGTCCTAACTCTCAAAATCACCCACTAAAGACAAAAAATCTTGAAAACAGATAGTGACATGTGATGGACTTTTGTCCTTTTGCTTAGCAGGGGAAACAATTGTGATAGCAGGGGAAACTTTCTTCCCACTGCTAGTGCAATAATTTGGTCAGGAGACCAATAAGCTTAGGAAAGCTTATTTGATAGCTTATTTTGGACAAAAAGGCACCCTTATACTCTTTGGAGTATAAGGAGTCAGATTATACACAAAAAACAAGCAATCACTACACAAATAATCACACAAATAAGCCACAAAGTTTCTGATTAAGCCACAAAGGGTATCTGCTGAACAGTAGGCACAACTATGTGCACAAAAATGGATTTCAAACCTTCATAACTTGAAAATAAGCACACCCAATAGCATACAAGTGATTCACAATCCTTCTATGACCTATTAACTAGCAGCTTACAAGATTTGAGGGGCAAAATCACAAAAATGCAGTCACGCAAGCAGTTAACTGGATTTAAGCTATTTTTCACTTTTTTTGATCATGCAAATGTGTACAATAACCTCCCAAACTGAAAACCAAACACACTTACTACCTATCAACACCCTAATAAGCACATAAGACAGGGTTAAACACAAGATTGCAGTCAATAAGCCCTACTTATCCCTTAATCCAAACACCCCTTTAAAATTGAAAGATCAATATTTTCAAAGCAAATCTAAACAAGATCAAGCCAAATTGACTCCAATCAATCTAAACATGCACAATAACCTTAAACAAGCAATATCCAATCAGTTTAACAACACATAACCAGCTTTCACAAATTTCATTCAAAATCAACATAAACAAAAAAAATGAAAAAGGGACAAGGCTTTTACCTTGTTGGACCTACATCCAGGCCCAACAATGGCTGCTAGCCATCTCCAACAGACCCGGGTCTGTGCAGGACCTTGGGCAAATCAAGCTTCAAAGGAACCTGCTAAGAAAAATAGAACAAGCACAAAACCAACTTTCTGATTTCCTTAAAATCTTTCAAACCTTTTTGAAACCTTATAATCCAACCAACCTTGGAACCTAGAAAATGTCTTTAAAACAAGTCCAAGGTCAGAAATCCAATGGTCCAAGTCCACTTTCACTTTCTTGGACCTTGAATTTCTGAAATTAAAAACCTATTAAAAACCTTTTCAAAAGCTTTCCAACCAATTTCCCTTTCAAATACACTTAACAAATTAACATTCAATCCTGAAAAACAACTATGAAACAATATTCACCAAAAACTTTCCCAATTTCAGAAACTTCCTTTCTGAAATTTTCAAAACACACAAGTGTTCACAGTTAACAATGGAACTCAGATTTTTACTCAACAAATAAACACCAACTTTTAAAACTCATAAAAGGAATTATATTTTCAACAAAAATACCAACTTTATAAATACTTAAAAAGGGATTACAATTTTTGGAGTAAAAATCTGGAACAAGAGAATAGGGTCACACACGACTCCTATTTATACAGTGAAATGGAAAATACTAGAAACTAAAACCCTAGTATGTAGAATTCCTAAAAAGCCCTTGGTCTTCAACCTTCAAAGTGGTCAAATTGTGCCCATGTGATGGAGAGTGACATTCCAGCTGTAAAGAAGTGATCATGGTCGTCTAAATGTGCTTGGGGACCAAGGGGATCATCTGAGTCGTCCATTTGGTCGGGTTTAGGGTTTTGGGTGAGAGTGACGTTGCAGGGGAGGGGTCCATAGGTCACATGGTTGTGTTGGGGAAAGGGGTTTTGTGTGGGATAGGATGAGGGTAAAGTGAATTATCCATCTGGAGTATTTGGGGTAAAACCCCTTTGTTTTAGGTGTAATTAGGTCTGGGTGGGGGTTATGGTTTAAGGGTGATGAACACAGGTTTTAATCCAAGTTGGGGTAATTAGTTTTTAAATTATTGTTTTGGTGGGAAGGGATTAAGTGGGTGGTTTGACTTTGACCAGGGTTTAATAAATAAACCGGGTTTGGACGGGTGGTGGGTACGGGTTTAGGTAGGATATGGGTTATTGGGTGGGTTGTGGTGAGGTGGCATTGTCTGGTTGGTGGAAGAGTTTGGTGGTTTGGCAGAAACAGTCCCCAAGCTATTCACTTTCTTTCATGTTGTAAATAATACCCATCAGCGTTTGTTTTACACTTGACAACTTTGGTCAAGTTGTCAAAAGTGGCACAAGGACTTCCAAAACTTTTTATAAGGGCCTTTAATGTATATCTTGGATTCTTCAAGGCTGATCTTGTAAAATCTTCAAATAATAAGGACCATACTTGTACAATTGATAAGTGGAGGGTCAATTGTGACAAGTTCTTCAAAGATGAGGGACTAAACTTGCCAATTCTTCAAACTTCAAGGGTCATTTTGCAAAATTCCAAACTTGGGCCCGGTTCATTGTGCGACTTCGTTTCCCGTGTTCGTTTTTGATTGATTCTTGTGATCTTTTGCCAATTCCTCAATATCCGTACCTAAAAATACACAAGTAACAAACACGAGCATATATTTGGTCTATTTTATGATATTTTATGCATTTTAAGACCGATTTGGACGATGAGACCGTGTATAAAAGCAGTCTCATCAGACTGTTTTGTGTAAAATTATGAACGGGATAGCTATTAAACTTAACCAAGTTAGGGACTTGTTAAGGAAGGGTAATGGGGTGATTAGAGCTTAACAATGAGGTAATTATACGGGAATAGACTAGATGTCCATCATAGGTTGATGAGCCATCTTAGTGATTGGTTCGTGTATTGATTTCGTGTTTTTGGTTTGTTAGCTTGTTGCTAGTGCGAGGACTTGTGAAGAAGCTATCAGGTGAGTTTCATAGTCCCATGTTTAATATTTATTTTGAATTCCAGATGGGATGGAAGAGACACTGTGTTGAGTTATTTTCTAAATTGATGTTTTGAATGTTTTTGTGATTTGAGATGGACTTGTGTGTACATTGTGTGATTAACTGCTATGTGATTCTTGATTGTGTATGATTTGGATCGGGGGACACGTGCCGTCTCAGTTATTGTGGTTTGACAAGGTAGTGGCCTTGTGGTTTGACAAGGTAGTGGCCTTGGGATAGGTACATAGTGTGATCATCTATGGTACCATGTTGTTTGGCAAGGTAGGAGCCTTGGATTTTGGTTTGGAATGATTGATCTTGAATGCTAGTTGTTAATACATAATTGTAGCACATTGTCCATATGTTATTGTGTTGATGGTTGTTATTCATAGCTTGTAATTGATTTAGCGTTGGAGTCTAAACCTATGACTCTCACAAACTTTATGTTGACGTGTTTTAGTGTCTCTTTCAGGTGATACTATGGTTAAGCATGAGAACATAAGTGGCTAGGATTGGAGAAGCTTAGGAATGCATATAGAAGGAGAATCCCTGTTTCCTTCTTAGTTTTTATTTGTTCTTTTAATAAGTGATACTGTGGCACACATATATTTGTTTGGTTATTTTATTTGTTTGTCTTGGGTAAGCGGTAGGACTGTTACCTACTTACCTAGACTCCTGAGTCTGATGAGATATTGTCATGACTTTGTGTCTCCATTTTATGACATTTCTTATTTCATATAGTTATCTCTATAGACACGCCATGTTGTGATGATATCCATACGTCGCGCCCCATATTCTGCCATGGTGGGGTGTGACAGAATGGTATCAGAGACAATGGTTATAGAGAATTAGGTTGCCTAGTCGTGTAGCCTAGTCTATAGCTTAAGGGTCCCTGCATATAGGTGTCATAGGAGTATGTGTGCATTTTATAGTAATTGATGTGTTTGAATACTATTTTCGCAGTATTTGTTAGGTTATGAACTACTATGGTTCATACTTAACTACATGTTATTTTCTTTACGAGTTTTGATTAGTGCGGGTGGAACCATGGTCGTATACGCTAGTCATTGTTGGATTTCGCTTAATTATGTTTTCATGTTCTTTATACATTTTGAATTTTGTCTACGCTGGTTCAGCTGGACTACGAGTTTATGTGTTTCGTGCATTGGCTATGTTATTTTAATACATGGGGTTTTGGATCTTATCTTGTGTGGTTATGTGCTTGTGAGTTGTTAGATTATGTGTTATGTGTAGTATTAATTTCTTATAAGTGTCATCATAGGAGGGAGTACATTGGTGAAAGGGAACATGTATAATTATGGAGGCCTACATAATTATATATGTGCCACAACACCACTGGACTTTCAAGTATGATTGCATGAAAGAGAGTTAATACATGCTCGTATAGTATATGTTGGATGGATTTGAGTGTATGTCGCTTATGCCTATGTATGTAAAATTAGTTTCTACTTACCGGTTGTATTCTTGGGATGGTTGCTAGCTCGTTTCTCTTTGAGATGTTCAACTTCTGTAGTAGCGCATTTCTCGGATCCTCATTTCACGTGTTTGTTTGTACGGTACTTTTGGCGTGAAGGATTTTGAGATGGTGGAGATTTCTTTTTGGGGTAACGATGTCTTTTGTTTCGAGTTATACATGGTAAAAAAATAGAACTTGCAAATTGGAAAAAGAAATAGTTGTTGGTAGTCGATGAAATAAGGAAGTGTCGGGATCATGTTTCAAATAAGGTGGAATATAAATTCTTTAACATATAAGCATGACACGGTTATTTTAAAATATTTTGGTTTTGATCACCTAAAGTTATTGTTCTTAAGTTAAAAATTTTGTTCTTATTTAGTGAAATATGTCAAAATCATGTAATTAATAGAGTTTTAATTTTATGGGATTAAAATAAAATAGGTTCTAGTTTTGGTAATTAATGGGGGGTTTTAGGGTTTAAAAATCGTTTTTTTGGTATAAATCGGAGTAGGCAGAAACTGTCGCTAATCTGTCAAAATATGTCGCTAACTGTCAGAACTGTCGCTAATGCCTAGGCAGATTTTGAGAAAAATCGTTTTGGTCATAACTTATTCGTTTTTAAAGGTTTTTGGGTGATTCAAAAGCCTAAAATTATGTACTCGGGACATACTTTTCAAATATTCAGAAAGTTTCGTAATTGGAAGTCAGTAGCTTGGTCGAATTAATTGTACAAGTGTTGAGTTCAAGGTTAATTTTCGGACAACATGGGTTAAACTCGTGTTTTGGGTATTTTGCGGTAGTGAACACTTGGGGGGTTAACACAGAGATGAGTTGGGAAGGAATTTGAGAGTTCTTTAGACCTTATTATACGTGTTTATATTTTGATGAGTTTTGATTTATGGTATTTATGAGTAAGACTGAAATCGGGGTGACAGTTTTAAACCCGTTGAGTTATGTGACGGTTACTAACTTGGTTTCAAGACAGTTCTTGTTTGATGAGTTGCGAGATTTAGTTGGGTTGGTTACATAACTTTATGGTTTTGATAAGTTTCCTCGCGGACGGTCAAGGATCATGTGTTGTTGGTTGACATTATTTTCGTGTAAACTGAGTTCACGTTTGAACGTGAAGGTTTTATCAGGGATATGCATCCTCGTTTGTTTGATGAGAATAAGTTTGAGTTTGGGAGTGAATCTCGGGACGAGATTTCTATTATGAGGGAGTGATGTGACAACCGTGGTTTTGGGTTTGTCACTTGGTCTTACTTTTAGGTTATTTTATGTCTGCTTACTTGAATTTTGTGTTTACGTGTTTATTTTGTGTGAACGAGGTTGATGTGGTTATCGTTTATGAGTATAGAGTACTAATAAGTAAATCAAGGAACGGTTATTTCATGTTCATGAGCTCACAAGTGGTGACTATGAAATGAAAATGGTGATATTGTGGTGTTTACGTATACGTATAAGTATTATAGTAGTAGTATTTTTTTTTAGGATTTACGGTTTAGCATTTAGAGGTCTCGGGTGAGGTAATTATCCATATGAATATTTTTCGGGATGGTTTTAAGTCATTTAGGACTTAGTTATAAAGTTTATTTCAAAATTTGAGATTTTTTATAAAAGTGTATATTTTACGTCTTTTACGGTAAAACGCGTAAATTTGACTAGTTTTACGGTTTTGAGGTTTTGGAAGCTTTAGGAGCTGAAATAAATTTAGGAAAATTAAGGTAATATTATTAACATAATATTAAATAATAAAAATAAAAAAACGAATTTATTGGGTGTTTGGGTCGGTTTAGACGCACCAAAGAAAGAGAAAAAGGGAAAAAGGGAAAAAAAAGGAAAGTTGGGTGTTATACTTGGACTAGGATTTTATGTACACACTATATAAGGTTATCTAATAAATAACAAAAAAACATAAATCCCTGGAGACAAAGAAAAATTCGTGGGTTTCATAGAGGAGAATTAGGGTTCTTCAAAAAAATTAGGTTTTCTTCATCTTCCATTGATTTAAGGTAAAAACCTTCATTAACCTTTTTAATTAAATTGTTTTTATGTTTAATTAATCATTCTTATGATGGATTAAGGGTTAAGGTTTATATAAAAACAGTATATTAATGATGTATTAATCATAATATGATGATCATATAATCTAGGGCTTGTATTAGAAGGGTTATAGGTTATTATTAGATCAATTTGTTTAAAACCCGTTTTTAAAAACTGGGCAAAATTTTGAGTCTATTGTTTTGATCATAACTCGAGTTCTAGGAACATTCAAGATGCGATCAAACTAGCACTGGATAGGTAATTGAGTTGGCTTTCTAAATCAAGAAACGAGAACTAAATTGGAGGTCGGGAAGTGGGTCAAAAACAGGTTACAACAGTCAGAGGTCAAAACAGTTTTGAATTCAGCCTGTTTTCTTTTTAAGTTTTGGGTTGTTTGGGGTACTTAGGGTTGCATTGGGATCTTCTCACGAACATGAGAGATGGTTTATATATTGTAGTAAGGATCTGCACTTGGGCTAAGATTGTGGTTTAGGGTAAGACCCTCTAATGGTAATGAACTTTTCATACGTTTAAAATCAATGAATTATGGATAGGTAGCAATATATACACATATATCTGGGCCTTAACAGTAGCTTTAAGATTAGGGCAGGTGGGAGGTTTTAGCTAACATGTATAAAAGTGTGAATATTCCTTTTACAGAAACCATGGGTATGTTTAAGTGGACGTTTCACTTAAAGTTTTGAGACCTAAAACTGGGACTGTAAAATTATGAACGGGATAGCTATTAAACTTAACCAAGTTAGGGACTTGTTAAGGAAGGGTAATGGGGTGATTAGAGCTTAACAATGAGGTAATTATACGGGAATAGACTAGATGTCCATCATAGGTTGATGAGCCATCTTAGTGATTGGTTCGTGTATTGATTTCGTGTTTTTGGTTTGTTAGCTTGTTGCTAGTGCGAGGACTTGTGAAGAAGCTATCAGGTGAGTTTCATAGTCCCATGTTTAATATTGATTTTGAATTCCAGATGGGATGGAAGAGACACTGTGTTGAGTTATTTTCTAAATTGATGTTGTGAATGTTTTTGTGATTTGAGATGGACTTGTGTGTACATTGTGTGATTAACTGCTATGTGATTCTTGATTGTCTATGATTTGGATCGGGGGACACGTGCCGTCTCAGTTATTGTGGTTTGACAAGGTAGTGGCCTTGTGGTTTGACAAGGTAGTGGCCTTGTGGTTTGACAAGGTAGTGGCCTTGGGATAGGTACATAGTGTGATCATCTATGGTACCATGTTGTTTGGCAAGTAGGAGCCTTGGATTTTGGTTTGGAATGATTGATCTTGAATGCTAGTTGTTAATACATAATTGTAGCACATTGTCCATATGTTATTGTGTTGATAGTTGTTATTCATAGCTTGTAATTGATTTAGCGTTGGAGTCTAAACCTATGACTCTCACCAACTTTATGTTGACGTGTTTTAGTGTCTCTTTCAGGTGATACTATGGTTAAGCATGAGAACATAAGTGGCTAGGATTGGAGAAGCTTAGGAATGCATATAGAAGGAGAATCCCTGTTTCCTTCTTAGTTTTTATTTGTTCTTTTAATAAGTGATACTGTGGCACACATATATTTGTTTGGTTATGTTATTTGTTTGTTATGGGTAAGCGGTAGGACTGTTACCTACTTACCTAGACTCCTGAGTCTGATGAGATATTGTCATGACTTTGTGTCTCCATTTTATGACATTTATTATTTCATATAGTTATCTCTATAGACACGCTATGTTTTGATGATATCCATACGTCGCGCCCCATATTCCGCCATGGTGGGGTGTGACAGTTGTGGATGGATCCATCGGGATTGAAAATCCCCGTCTACAATATTGCGGTTATTGTAACCATTTTTGCACGCATTTAACATTTGTATACTTTGAGTATTTAGGCTGAATACTTGTTGGGGTGATACTTGAATCCTTAATGCTTCGGTGTCATTAGCTAATAGCAATAATCATTGTATTGTCTATGTATTTGTTATATAGTCACTTTACCTCTTTGAGCTTATTTTTACAAATGAATGCTTGTGTTCCACAACTTTACTACTAACACCTATGAATATCACTTAACTTTTCGTTGACGTTTTACATGTTTATCTCATGTGATAATGCTTAATTTTGCTTGGATGGGAGTCTGCATGATATTTTCGCAGCCTGGAGAATTCTGTGTTGTTTAAAGCTTTTGTTTTGTTAAAGGCTGCCAAGGAAAATTTATCCTGTCTTTTGGTAACTATATGTTACAAACCATGTGTATTTGTACTTTTAATTTTTTATAAAACTCTGGGACCTTTAAGTTAAAAACTCTGATCTTTTATGATGTAATGTAAATGTTTTATTTGTATTTCATTATTTCTTGTATCATGACGTGGCACCCCCATGCTGCCTACTTGTTCCTTGTCAAATTTTAGGGGTATTACAGATTGGTATCAAAGCGATGGTTATAGGGAACTGAGTCGTTTTCAAGACTTGGTCTATAGCCAAAATTTCAAATATTTCATGTTTCTTAGTGTCAAACACAGAATGTGCCAATGTTGTTCAATATCTGCGCGGGTAACTCTCTAATCCTTATTATTTACTTTAATCATTCTTATAATATCATTCCTTGATTACATTTTGAAATATTATAGTACTTTCATGACTATACTTATTACCTCCTTCCAAATCACGTGTGCTTATTGTATACATGTTTCTATTTGTAATGTAGATGAATTCGTCGCTTCCGGGACCACCTAATGGCTCCAAGTAGAATTCTTTTATGTACATATATTAATATAATTTTCATGAATTATCTTTGATACGTTTCCACTAGACTGTTGTAACAGCTAGCGCTACTAATATCTTGGGAGTAATTTTGTTCTCTTTTGCATACGCCCTTGTAACCGGAACCTTCTTAAATTGGTACATATTAGAAAACATGTGCTTAATGAATTATCATTTGGGCATCATTGTGAATGCATTTGCCGTACCTTATTTCTTGAATTCTTGTCCTTGTGAATGTGATCTTGTTGCAATCATTTTAAATTGTTATGACGTTACATACTTGTATTCGGAGCACGTATGTTGTCGACTGCTCACACTCACTTTTTTTAGTACCGTTGTTATTTTGTTCATGAGTGAATTGACTGACCTCATATACTCGTTCGTTTTGAACCATCTAATTTTCTCGACTCACTTTTATATGTGGGGCGTACTTCCGTGATACCATTGTTTGGGATTAAGTAAGTGTTGCTTTCGATGAAACTTTCGATTATTAATTTACTAACGTGCATGTTACTTTCCTTGTTTAACTCCTTTAAAATATCTATTTAGATATCCAAATTGCTTTTCGATCATTTTTTATTGAATGTCTTGAAAAATAGTCTATAGACCATTGTGTAGCTCAATGTGTCCCCAAAAAAGACTAAACGACATCGTGTAAGTCACACACCTTGAAGCATTCCTTGAAATCGTGTTGTATAATATCATGGGTTTCTATGATCTTTTGTTAATATATTGTTTTATATACCACCACTTTGCACGACATTCAAAGGTTTATTTCATTGACCGTTATACGTATCGACTCCGAATTGTATTGTTCGCTTATACCTTGGAAACACCATCGTCATCTTGTAATTCATCTTCTATTATGTGGCGGTTGATTGGAATACGATTTTACTTGTGTGAACTTCTATCATACTTTTTATAATGCCCTCCCGCTTTAAGAACGCAACTTATTAATGGTTCATTCTTTCTCCCATATATTTCTTGTGTTTTTGTAGAATCATGTCACCAAGGAGACCGTCCTACCTTGCATATCGAAATCTAGTACATGGATGTCACGCGCTGTTTAGGTTACTTAGATTCTCGTTGGTATCTATAAACCATTTTCTATGCTATATTTTTTCTTTATATGCTCAATTATACAGTCTATTTTTCGTTTTCATGAGATCCACAAGTCATGTGTGTACATAAATGTCGGGTCATTATGAAGTTTGATTAATTTTCGAGGTGTGTCGAAAAATATACTTTATGCACAAAATTTACATGTAATTTAACGATGTCGAGAAAATATTTTTAAAAACTTTAAACTTAAAAATATGTTTCTACTTGTCGAGACGGTCGTTTGGACATAAAATTCGACCCGTAACTCTTAAAAACGAGCAAGTTACACTCATACGAATTTTGTAAAATTTAAGAATTAATTTTCTGCATATATGAAAACTTGGTGCTGATGTAGAACTGCACGGGGTAAAATCGTCATTTTCTGGTCTGATACAGCTGTCGGTCTAAACACGAAAGTTGTCTGGAATGTCGTTTTACGTATACCGCGAAAGAACTAGTGTTGAAACTGATATTCTATTTTCTTAAAAGCATACTTATGTCGAATAATTTTCGATGTGCACGCATATGGATTCCTTTATCCTTTATTATATACGTCACTTATTTGTCATTATATTTTATCCTTTTTTTGCTCTATGGTATCAACGATTTGGATCAAGACTTGAGTTTTTATTTTCACATCTTTCGTCATCATTTTTAACACGTGTCTCATGACGATTCTGGCTAAATTTTTTGAAACTCTGTCATCATGTAAGCATTTCATCGATTTTCTAATTAATTACTCTTTACTACTCCCATGTAACCCACTCGCTATTTTATAAGATATCATCATGTCATCATATATATAAAATTATCATTATTTTTACGAATGATTTTACCAATTTAAACTACTGGGCTTTATAAAATACTTGAAAGATATCTTATAAAGTGAATTAACATTGTTTTACGATGTATTTTCACAAATTGTTTTACTTTGGTCTTATAAAAGAATTTGTGTCATTAAAGTTGTTGATTTAAATATTTAGCGAATTACTTACTCTCGAAAACGTTTCATTAATTAATTCGATTCCTATTTACAAATGACATTTTATATATATATATTATAAATATATGACACATAATTCTAGTTTGACGAAACTGAGCATCGCATTGCTAGTCCTAAGTTATGCATGGCCTGATCACCTATGCGTAATTTAGAAGGAGCCATGCGAGGCTGAATAGTAGGCACCTTAAAATCTTGTTAAAATAAAATTATGAAAACTTTTATACGTTATGAAAGTAGTACAAGTTCATGACAAATGCATATGTTTCTTTATCTTTTCTTGAACGAATTACGTGTCTGCGAGTACAATCTATTTTTCTTTACTCAATGAGCTTTGCTCTACTTGTTACCTCATTTTCTCTCATGATACAATTCTATTTACCGCTCGTCTAGCTACTGACTATTGATATCGTACTCAAAAGTTCTAGTGTTTTTATACTTTCTCCACGGCCAACTTTCTTTGAGTAAATTTTGGTATACCTTCGAAATGTCTCCGGACGAGAATAACGATTTATGACTGTACATGAATAATGATATCATATATTAGCCATGATGTGTGTCAGACTCTATTTCCTCGAAATTCGCTCGTGTAAACCATATGTTGATTTCGCTCTCTAATTGCCAATATTGTTCATTTTACTTGAATCATACACAAGTGACTAATTAAGAATTTTTCTTTGATTCGAAAATTGTTATGTGGCTTTTATCTTTCAATCGTGTATCGATTACCGAGAAATTAATAAGCCGATGTTGGTGACACCAACTGCACTCAAGAAGTGATGAGTTGCTAAATTCTTTGTTTCTTATTGTCTTATCGCGGATGTCTCTATTCTATCACGTTCGTTAAGAATATTTACGACTTTCGTTTAATTCCCTATGCCATTGCTTGCATATTATTTTGACTATTAATTGCTTCATATTCGTTTGCTAACTTGTCATCTTCTGAAAACCGAATATGTCTCGTATTTACCATTTGATACATAAAACACTTTTATGGATTTCTATATATTATTATAAAATTTTAAGAACTTTTACACATTTTACCAAACATTTAAATTACAAAATAACTGTCTCAAGCTAAAATGTCAGATCTATAAATTTTCTTTGTAAAACTTTAACTAATGACATCATGCATTACCTTTTAAACTATTTTGATTTTTCGTCATATTTTAATTTCAGTCCAATGGAATTACCGTCTTAAACTTCATTTTTATTAAAGATTTTAAATAATTTGGAAAAATAGATTTTCTCTAATGGTAACTATAAACCCAAGTTTTAACAATAATTTTATACAACCATCCCAAGTTTTCTCAAGACGACCAATATAAAACTTGAACCTAGTTTACTTCTATTTTAAACGCCATCCTTATCAAGAAAAAGACTTAGCGATTGTTTACTCACTAAATATATATTTTCGGTTTAATCCCAATGTAACATAGTTACCATTTTTCTTTACTAGTATCTTGATCAAATCACCAAGCATCTTGATAAGCAACTATAACTATATTGGCACCATTTTAAAAGTGTCATAACATTTTAACGCCATAAACGAATAAACATTGTATTTTTATAATCAAGAAATTACCTAAGCCGAGTTTTAAAGTAATACCAAATCCAAGACGGATAATTGTGGCAAATCATATTTTTAATGTCTATATGTAATTCATATTTATCCTCAATATCTCTGAGTAGATTGTCATTTTTACAGTTTACACAATTCGCAAATTCCTTGTCGATCATTAATCTTAACTCGTTTTAGCGCACCTTGTCCGTTTAAGCGTTTATCGTGTTCTTTCTATCTCTTTATATTTCCTTGTATTGAAAGGTCATTATTTTATTTCGAGTTAAAATAAATTTCGAAAAGGAGTTAAGAAGCTGAAGCGTAGTTAGATTCGAATCGTTAAGGTTCGTTAGGATTCTCGTCGCGATGCTGAATTTACTTGGGAAAGCGAAAAATCAGTTCTAAACTAGGTATTCTCATTTGTTCGCATCTTCTTCCGTCTCTAGTTGAACTCGGAGGGACCAGAGTTCCTTTAGGGGGGTCGATTGTGAGAACTCGTATCTTTTCCGGTAATTAAATTATTCTTTTATTCCTACTTCTTGATTTTAACAATGTTTTACTTGTTCCTCTTTACTTTTTCATACTTAAATCCTGAGATCTCGAGAACTTTAATTGAATTATATTTTAATTATTTTTCTGATCATTGATAATATTTTATTCGGAATTATATTTGCATATTTATTTACTGTAGTAACCCGAAATTTAAAATCAACATTTAGACCGAGCTATAATTCTATTCCAAACATTCGGACCAATATTAATAATCAACTTTTATTTTCCGTGTTCTTTTCTCTGAATAATATTCAATTCTCGACTAACCGGCAAGGTTAGAGCTTTAACATATCGAATACGTGTCATTTATTATTTATCGGTAAAGTCTATGTCCGTCATCGACCGTAGATATTATCGTTATGACATAGAAGTATTTTCTATTGTCGTCGTCTAAATTTTTGGTTTTACGAGCATTCTTTGTAATTTACGTTAAGACTATAAGCGTCGTTTGTTTATGTAACGCGTTAACGTTTATTACTTGATAAGTCTCATTTATTTATCGAAATATAAATTTTCTCTAAATGTCGACGTATTTATTTTATATTGAGCATTTATTTTTCGTGGTTTAACGTATCTTTTAAATCGCGTAACTTTAAAAATATCGCGCTTCAATAATACCCGCTTGATTTCATTGCGGGATAAACATTTAACTATAAATTCGTCCTTATTGGTCTAATATGCGGCATGTTCCAATTACAAGACAAGTGTGTCTTCTTAATTGATAGTACTATCACGTGTATCTTAAACTTTACATCTTGTTGCATATACAAACAAATTGATCTCATAACTTGCAACAAAATCTTGAGTCTCCTTTGCTTTACCTGGCCAAAATTATAAGCTACCATAGCACTCTCATTATCATCTTTTTATAAATACGTCGATCATAATTTGAACGTTTAAGGATTGGAGCAATGGTAAAAAATGCCTTGAGTTTATTGATGCTTTGTAGTATGCTTATCGAATTTATTCATGTAAGTTTATCATCTTATTTTTCTTATTAAGACATCTTATGTTTCTTGTACTTACTTTATGTAAACACTACTGTAAGTAATGTATTTTGATGTCACTTGAGGATTTGGTTCATTGTATATATATATTTTTTGACATGTATTTTGAAGCTAAAACAAGTCGTATGTGCTAATTGAGGTTATAAAAATAGATCATAAATAAAATGAGTTTTATACTATGAAACAGTAGGTTTAAGACTTTTATGAGTTAATATATGAGTATAAAAATGTTATATGAAGATATTTCGGGTGGCCCGTCTCGTGACGATACCCAATGAATTAGATATGGTCGAAACGATAAAAAGTGCCGAATCTGAACATGCTGTATAAACCGATTGAAAACTAATAAAAGAACACAGAACTAAGTAAATATGTAAAACTGTAAGAGATAGATAAATATATGAAGAACCTCCACAAGTCGGATAGTTTTATACGGACATACGGTTTGAAAATGGCGGCCAAAATCGTAAAACCGAACCTTGTTGTCCAAGAACAGCCTTGACTCGGGTTGATGTTTTGATAATTTTGACCTATTGTAAATATAACTTGAGGTCATAGAAACTCAAGATCAGTAGATTACATGATTTCTCGGCCATGCCGATATAAAGAACGCATTTAGATTATGTACGGTTTGAGAGAAATGGCTTAAATACATAGACATGCTGTGAGATTTGCGTAATTGAACCGTAACAATAAAATGTGTAGCGTGGCCATTTTTATAAAACCCGAGGCATTATTACCCACCTATCAGGAAGTCGAAACCTATATACATACTGATAATTATGAAACCCGAGACCCGACTAATGTGAAATATTAAGTTGATAATGTCCGGAGGCGTTTTAGAACCCGAAAAGCTTATAAAGTGGATTTGGACCATAAAAGCCCAACATACACTTATAATGGCTATTGGGCCAGTATTGGACCTGATATTTAACATATGTTTAGAGTTCAAAACTGAGATTGAAATGGATTAATGTCACCAGAACTTGTAATGGGCCATCAATGGGCTTTGGTGGGCTTAATGATCATAATGAGACAATACATGGTAGGTTGTCACCAAAAGTCTTATGAAAAGTTTTATAAAACTTATGCAATGTACAAACTTACTAAGTGAACTATATATATATATATATATATATATATATATATATATATATATATATATATATATATATATATATATATATATATATATATATATATATATATATATATATATATATATATATATATATATATATATAGAGAGAGAGAGAGAGAGAGAGAGAGAGAGAGAGAGAGGAAGGTTAATGTGAGAGCTTTTTTAAAGTTGTAAAAATGAGAACTAATCTAAAACACCAATAAAACATTGATACATAATCATATTACCAATAATACACCAAAATATATATTATTTATACAACTTAACATTCTATTGACTAATAAACGACGACTTAGTGTGTAACGTATTACTGATACACAATTAAAAATGTGATACACATACATCAAAATCTCAACAAGATACTATCTTATACATAAAACGGTACATTTGATACACAACCACCACTAAATAACATGATACACGATACCAAGACATGATACAAATCACACCTTAAATCAAGATGTATCGCCTAGAATTCATCAATTTTTAAAAGAAAGCCCATCAAATTATTAAAAAAATTATTTTTAGTTAATCTCGTTTAAAAATTATTTGAAGTAGAGTGTCATTTGTGAGATTTTAGCTGATTCTTATTTTTTCAACTTTAAAAAGTTCTCATTTGAAACGAAATCTATATATATATACATATATATATATACATATATATATATACATATATATATATACATATATATATATATATATATATATATATATATATATATATATATATATATATATATATATATATATATATATATATATATATATATATATATATATATATATATATATATATATATATATATATATATATATATATATATATATATATATATATATATATATATATATATATATATATATATATATATATATATATATATATATATATATATATATATATATATATATATATATATATATATATATATATATATATATATATATATATATATATATATATATATATATATATATATATATATATATATATATATATATATATATATATATATATATATATATATATATATATATATATATATATATATATATATATATATATATATATGTGTGTGTGTGTGTGTGTGTGTGTGTGTGTGTGTGTGTGTGTGTGTGTGTGTGTATGACTTATGTATAGTCTCGAACCTAAGACGCGTCTCTTCATTATAGGTTTCGTCCGGTTATATGTCAACTGTTGGGCATCTCGTTCTCGATCAATGAGCGATTGATATCTCGTGAAGTCGTGTACTGACTATTGGACGTTTGTTCCTAGATCTACGTGTAATAGCTATATCAGGTGAGTTCATAGCCTCTTTTTACTACTTGTACATTATTTCTAAACGCGGTGTGAGATTTTACATGGTGGAACACATTCATTTAAAATTGTATGCTATCCAGAACTTGTATGCTTTCCAACAGTTTTCATTGTCATTATTGCTTTAGTACCAATAGCCATAAAAGTCCCTTTTTTTATCATGAACCGTTAATTTCCGTGCGCCAATGTTGTGGGTGGATCCATCGGGACTGACAATCCCCATCTACAGTATCGTGGTTATTGTAACCATTTTTGGACGCATTTAACAATTGTGTACTTTGAGTATTTAAGCTGAATACTTGCTGGGGTTCTACTTGAATCGTCAATGCTTCGGTGTCATGAGCTAATAGCAATAATCATTGTACTGTCTATGTATTTGTTACATAGTCACTTTACCTCTTTGAGCTTATTTTTACAAATGAATGCTTGTGTTCCACAACTTTACTACTAAACCTATGAATATCACTCAACTTTTCGTTGACGTTTTATATGTTTAATCTCAGGTAATATGATGAGTCCCAAATAATAGCATTAAGTGTAGTAGCATTATTATCCTAGTTTAATACTTGTTCTATTCGTCTTCCTAGTTTAAACATAAGATGGTTACACCTCTTGAGTTGTCATATTTCTTGTATTTAAACTCATGAAATAAAATGGAAGAACATAAGATTATTATCAAACAAAGTTGTGGTTCATTCTCACCTTAAGAGAATATTATCTATCTCATTACAAGTTCTGTGTCGGGACCTATCAATTGGTACCAGAGCTATGGCAACAAACAAGGAACGAATCGAGAACTTGGAGGCTGCTTTGGGCCAAATACAAGATGGTATTGCTGAGATGAAACTAGGTATCGCCGATAAGTTTCAGCACTTGGAAGACCTTGTCACGACACTTTCTAAGGAGGTTCTTGTTAGAAAAGGTGGCGACAATTCCAAACAATGAGGGAGGTCAACGTTTTATTCCAAGTTGGCCAAACTTGAGTTTCCAACATACCGGGGTGATGAGGATCCTATTGAATGGTTCTCTAAAGTTGATTAATTCTTCGAATACCAAGGCACGCTGGTAACACAAAAGGTGTCATTAGCTTCATAGTATTTGCAAGGTGAAGCAAACCAATGGTGGTGGTGGTTAAGTAAGACTTACAAAGAGGAAGAGAAAGAAGTGACATGGGATATTTTTCATGAAGAATTGTGGTCTCGGTTTGGTCCAACAGATTGTGAGGACTTTGATGAAGCTCTTTCAAAGGTACAACAAACCGGTCCCTTTAGAGAATATCAAAAGGAGTTTGAGAGATTGGTAAATCGAGTTCGAGGATAGACTCAAAAGGCACTTGTTGGTACATTCACGGGTGGACTTAAACCTGAAATTGCGGATGGCATTCGAATGTTCAAGCCAACAAATTTAAAAGATGCTACGAGTCTCGCTCGGATGAGAGATGAACAATTGAATCGATTGTCACCCACCAAGAAAGGACCAACAAGGAACACCACTATGAAGCGGCTCACTTGGGACGAGATGAAAAGAAACGGGCTCAAGGTCTATGTTTTAATTGTAACGAAAAATTTAGTGCGGGTCACAAATGCAAAGGACCGCAACTACTAGTTATGGAAAGTGGCTTCAAAGTGCATGATTTAGACGAGGGTAATTGTGAGACATTTGTTTATCAACGTGAACCTTGAGGTCAAGGTTCTTCTCAAAAGGAGGATAATGATGAGTCCTAAATAATGGCATTTAGTGTAGTAGCATTATCATCCTAGTTTAATACTTGTTCTATTCGTCTTCCTAGTTTAAACATAAGATGGTAACACCTCTTGAGTTGTCATATTTCTTGTATTTAAACTCATGAAATAAAATGGAAGAACATAAGATTATTATCAAACAAAGTTGTGGTTCATTCTCACCTTAAGAGAATATTATCTATCTCATTACAAGTTCTGTGTCGAGACCTAAAATAATAATGCTTAATTTTGCTTGGATGAGAGCCCGTAGGATATTTTCGTAGCTTGGAGACTTTTGTGTTGTTTAAAGCTTTTGTTTTGTTAAAAGCTTCCAAGGAAATTTTATCCTTTCTTTTGGTAACTATATGTTACAAACCATGTGTATCTGTACTTTTATTTTGTTATAAAACTCTAGGACCTTTAAGTTAAAATCTCTGATCTTTTATGGTGTAATGTAAATGTTTTATTACGTCAATTTTGTTTTAACTTTATTTCATTGTTTCCTGTACCATGACGTGGCACCCCCATGTTGCCTACTTGTTCCTTGTCAAATTTCGGGGGTGTTACACCAAACACCAGTAACCAGACACCGCCTATACAAAACCTTGCAATCTTTGTTATTTTCAAGCGCATATAACCTATGTTAAGCTTCCATGAGAACCTTACCATTCATGCACCAAGGGTCGTGCCAAAAGGAAGTATTATCACCACTAGCCACTTTACGAACAAAAGAACTTTTGAAGTTAGGTTCAGTATCCTCGATTGATCCAGCCGCTTTGAAAATGTCCATCCAGGTACTGTTAGTGTAACACCCCGCTCTGAAAAGAGTCAAAGTGCTACTACTATGGTGTCACATCAGATACAACAAATTTTAAAAGGGCTAGAATGAAACTTTTATTAAATCCAAAATACTTAAAGTAATATCTTAATAAACAGAAATCCCCAAAACAACGGGGTCCAAAAAACAAAGTATCAAATCATAAAATGTCTTAAGATTTATTAAAAACTTGGGTGAATCTAGGTAAGTCCAAACTCTCTCAATGCCCCGTCTCCCGCTTAATACCTGCCGCATGGAAAAAGAAACGGCTGAGCAAAACGCCCAGCGAACGGATACAACAAATATGGTTTAAGGCAAAAGATATAACAATAATGAAGGTATCACAATGTATGAATCATAAGGATGATTAAGTGGATGAATAAAAAGGGTTAATGAAAGACAAGAATAGCCCACGAGCACACATAACAAATCAAATATCCAAATCAACCAAATAATCATATATGTGTACTAGGATTGCAACTCCTATGTAACAAAGTGACGGCGTGTAATGCACACACAAACCTATCACATTAAATCACATCATATCATATCAAACAAATACCTAGGATGCATCCATACGCTCCCTGCAAAACGAATGTCAATAGCACGTGCACTAGCTCATGACTAGCACCCGCACTCACAATAATATAATAATTATGTGCACCAAAAGGGAACGCCGGGGATCTAATCACACCGCCCCAGTTAGTGTCATGTCATCGGTGCATCGTATGACATTGTCATGGTACCCCCATGACTAGATACAAAATATGGCTCGGGCTTAAGGGTTCATTTCAAAATCATAACAACTAGGAAAAATATAAGTATTCAAATGGGGAATATATAAAGGCATAACAATAACGGAATCATAACAAGGCAAATAATTTAAGGATCATATCAAAACAGAAACCAAGGATGTGGGAACATAGCAATGGCATAGGGATTTATCAAATGGAGTTGTGTAAGAAAGAGTAAAAGAGTGTTCTTTAATAAAGAACCGAATATCCGTACCTTAACGAAACCGCACTCAAACGCTAACAGGAATAAACACGTGTAACCGGAACTACAAAAGCATAAGTACATATATTACATACTGTAAATAGACCATTACTACAAGAGTTTAGAACTATTTATTCTAACATTTTATTGATTATGATTTCATTATTATTTAATTGTAGTTAAAAAGAAAATATCATTATCCCTTATAATAAATTATCAATGCAGTACTCAGTTTTTTTTCTTTATTTCCAACGAATCTAGAACACATAAATTATTAGTTGTCTAACTATAATATTTTTTACTTAATGTGGTTAAGAGCTTTGCAAAAGCTGGTTTAGATTAATCATTTGCTAGTCGTAAATGTTATTATGTCATTCATGCATACATAAATGTTTACGTGTTATGTGTATATAATAATGATCAATCTCGAAAATAACGAAGTATGCTAATAATAACTAATTTACTATCAATGGCATCATAAAGTTTAACCATCGTAAATCTTTGGCTAATTATTTGAACATAATTTAAGAAATAAATATTTGCTTGGCATAATTCCTCCAATTTACTTGAGTATAATATTTTTATGTTCATGGATACTTATAGGTTAATTTATATGCTACGCAACCCACACAAAACCAGTATTTTTTTATTTTATTTTTTTAACATGAAAACCTTTTTTTTTAATAAGGTACTAAATTATTATTATAAAAATAGACAATTTAGAGTTAAATACATTTTAATCTATCATCATTATCATTGACGTTAATATATGAGATCGCATAATCGCGTTTACGTTACAAAAACCTTACATATTTATATAATGACATGCATGTGTAACATAAACCATGAATGATTTATATGTAATTAGGAGCATGCTACAAAAATAATTGAATGGAAAGTGGTTTAATGTCGTACCTCCTAGTCGACTGAAAAACAGTTCGAGATTAAAAATTTACGCGAGCAGTAGCACACAATCAAACCCGTACACTATTGAAACTCGAACCTACTGAATGCTAATAGATGAACGTATGAAATAAACCCTTCCACGAGCTATAAGGCACCAGCGGCTATTATTTGTTTTAGGCTAGGGGTAGATGAATGTGTCAATATATATATATATATGAGTAGTAGTAGTAGTTTTTTATTGAGCTTGGACCAATGATACTCAAATTTGAGAAATCCTTTAATGGAAATCAATGTCATTTAATATATTTAATATGACAAAATGTAACAGTTCATCATTTGTTAGTCAATATCCTTATTTCTTTTATATGGGATCTTCATTTATTTTATTTTATTATTTAAACCATAAGCACTTGTGTTTTATATAACTTATTCTCTTAATAGTCATAATTATCATTAAAAAAAAACGTAGTATGTTTACTTTTCTTTTAACCTCAAAAGCTTTCATTTATACCAATTAATAATATTAATTTTCTTTTATACCTAAGAATATGTAGTTTATTATTTTCGGGTATTACAACTCTACCTCTCTAAAAAAAATTTCGTCCTCGAAATTAAAGTAGTGTTACGGGTATTATAATTCATCCCCTCTAAAAAGAAAATTTCGGTCGCGAAATTGAAATAGAATAATCAACAAGGAAAACGAAATAAACGGAATGAAACGTACCAAATTATGAGAAGAAATGAGGATAGCTAGAGCGCATCGATTCCTCGGTTTCCCAAGTAGCCTCGCGCTCAGGATGATTCTTCCAAAGAATCTTAACAAAAGGAATGGTCTTGTTTCTCATAACACGTTCTTGACGATCCAAGATAGCCTCAGGCTCCTCGACTAGAGATAAGTCTTCTTGGATTTGATCCAAAGGATATGAAATGACATGCAGAGGGTGATACTTGTATCCCCTCAAAAGCGATACATGGAACACATTATGCACGTGAGATAATTGTGGAGGTAGAGCCAAACGATAAGAAACCTCCCCAACACGATCGAGAATCTCAAAAGGGCCAATAAAACGTGGACTAAGTTTCCCCTTAATACCAAAACGACGAACACCGCGACATGGAGAAACTTTCAGAAAAACACGATCTCCGGGACTAAAAGATAACTCTCTCCTATGACGATCAGCATAGCTCTTTTGTCGGGACCTAGCTTCCTTAAGCTTTTCCTTAGCAATGGCAACCTTTTCGTTAGTCACCTTGATAAGTTCCGGACCCTCGATAATGCGTTCACCTACCTCATTCCAACAAATAGGAGCACGACACTTACGTCCATACAAAAGCTCAAACGGGGCTGCCTTAATGCTAGCATGCCAACTATTGTTGTAGGCAAACTCCACAAGACATAGATATTCATCCCAATTTCCTGTCCACTCCAAAGCACAAGACCTCAACATGTTCTCCAAAGTCTGAATGGTTCTTTCAGTCTGACCATCAGTCTGTGGATGAAATGCCGTACTAAATTTGAGTCTAGTACTCCAAGCTTTCTGCAAACCTTTCCAGAATCGAGATGTAAAGCGCGGATCCCTATCGGATACAATTGCTGCTGGAGTACCATGCAACCGAATAATCTCTTGCCGAAAGATATCTGCCAATTTACTCACAAAATAGTCCTTCCGAATGGGAAGAAAGTGAGCCGATTTTGTCAATCGATCCACTATAACCCAGATAGCATCATGCTTCTTCCGCGTATTCGGGAGTCCAGTCACAAAATCCATGGATATCTCATCCCATTTCCAAACGGGAATATCCAAGGGTTGTAGGAGACCGCTAGCACGCTGATGCTCAATTTTTACCTGCTGACAAATCATACACCGAGATACAAATGTAGCCACATCTTGCTTCATGCCATTCCACCAGAACTGTTGTTTTAGATCACCGTACATTTTAGTGGAACCCGGATGAATGGAGAAAGGAGAATTGTGTGCTTCCGTCAACAAGGCCTCACGAAGAGTAGGGTCCTCTGGAACGCACAATCTATCCCCATACCAGATTACACCTTCTTCGTCCACCCGAAACTTCGTATGCTCATTCTCGTTAGCTTTCTGCAATACAGCCCATAATTCGCCATCATCTTTCTGAGTTTCTTTAATTTGTAGTATAAGATTAGGCTCAACCTTCATACTAGCCCAGAAACCGTTAGTACCGCGAACACAAAACTCAACATCCAAACGCTCCAAATCGGTGATGAGTTCACGTCCCATTTCAATTCCTGTAAGATTCCCGTCTTTCTGCTAAGTGCATCGGCTACTACGTTAGCCTTTCCTGGATGATACTGGATGTTTGCATCATAATCCTTGAGAAGTTCCAACCAGCGCCTCTGCCTCATATTCAATTCCTTCTGAGTGAAAATGTACTTAAGACTCTTGTGATCGGTAAAAATGTCACAAGTTTCCCCGTACAAATAATGCCTCCAAATTTTCAAGGCAAACACAACCGCTGCTAGTTCTAAGTCATGTGTAGGATAATTATCTTCATACGGTTTTAGTTGTCGCGATGGATACGCAATAACCTTACCGTGCTGCATAAGTACACACCCTAGACCTTTCTTTGAAGCATCACTATAAACTTGGTAACCACCGGTGCCAGAAGGAAGAGTAAGTATCGGAGCCGAAACGAGTCTCGTCTTCAACTCCTCAAAACTCTTCTCCCGTTCTTCATCCCACTCAAATTTCTCACCTTTTCGCATAAGTTTAGTCAACGGTAATGCTAAACGTGAGAACCCTTCTACAAATCGCCGATAATAACCCGCAAGGCCCAAGAAGCTACGAACCTCCGTCACCGTCGTTGGTCTTGGCCATTTAGTGATAGCCTCAACCTTCGCGGGATCCATCGTAATACCATCCGCTGACACAACATGCCCCAAAAATGCCACCTTTTCCAACCAGAACTCACACTTCGAAAATTTAGCGTATAGCTTTTTCTGACGTAGAGTTTCCAAAACGATGCGGAGATGATCTTCATGGTCATTCTTTGTCTTCGAAAAGACCAGAATGTCATCGATAAATACAATGACAAATTTATCCAAGTATTCATGAAAAACCCGGTTCATTAAATTCATGAATACATCCGGTGCATTAGTCAATCCAAACGGCATAACAAGGAATTCATAATGACCATAACGAGTACGGAAAGCAGTCTTAGCGACGTCCTCCCCTTTCACCCGTAGTTGATGATAACCAGATCGTAAATCGATCTTAGAGAAGAATTTTGCACCTTGTAGTTGATCGAATAAATCATCGATGCGGGGTAGCGGATAACGATTACGAATAGTAGCACGATTTAACTCCCGATAATCAATACATAGCCGCATAGATCCATCCTTCTTCTTGACAAACAACACCGACGCACCCCACGGCGAAACACTAGGGCGAATGAAACCAAGATCAAGAAGTTCTTGAATCTGCCCCTTTAATTCCTTCAATTCAATCGGTGCCATACGATAAGGAGCTTTAGAAATGGGTTCGGTTCCTGGAGCTAATTCAATGCCAAATTCGACTTCACGCTCCGGTGGAATTCCCGGGAGTACTTCAGGAAATACATCTGCAAAATCCCGAACCACCGGATGATTCTCAAGATGAGTACCATCCATCGAAACATCGTTTATGGAAGCTAAGAAGCCTTCACAACCATGGGAGATCAAAGAACGGGCCTTCAAAGCAGAAATTATTTTAAGAGGTTTACTAGGCTGCGAACCTTGGTAAACGAATTCAGGTTGGTTAAAATCGCCAAAAACAACACGCTTAGAAGGACATACAATAGTAGCATGATGAGCAGAAAGCCAATCCATGCCCAAAATTACGTCGAAATCGGTCATATCTAACGGGTACAAATTTGCAGCACGAATTTTATCGTCAAAACGTAGAGGACAATTTAAATATTCATGATTAATCATAGCTACGCCTTTCATAGGGGTGGATAATGATAACGTATAATCGAGTTGCGTAGGAGAAATATTAATATGCTTAGCTAACGATACCGCTATCACAGAATGGGTCGCCCCCGTATCAAATAAAACGAATATAGCACGATCATTCAAAAAGATGGTTCTTGAAACGGTACCTGAAGAGTTTGAGGCTTCCTCCCTAGTAGTAGTGAACACGCGCCCCTTGGTGAGTGTAGACTTATCATTACCAGAACCACTACCTCCATAACCACCCTTCTTAGGACAATCTCTTACCCGATGCCCAATTTCACCACACTCAAAGCAAGCGCCAGTTGCACGGTAACATTGCTTTCCCGGATGGCTCTTCCCACATGAGTTGCATAAAGGAATAGAAGCATGATCCATGTGACTTTTCTGGCTTGAGGATCCCGCAACACGGTTGTTGTTGTATTGTTGTCCCCGATTATGCTGATATGGCCTTTGGTAATTGTTGTTGTTGTTTCCCGACTGCCTATCATAGCCACGACCATCATTCCTCCTAGAGTCATAACCTCGCTGGTTATTGTTGTTGCCATTGTGAGTTACAGGTCGGATGCGATCCCCCTCGCGGTTCCTCTTATTCAGCCCTGACCTTTCTCGATGAATTTCATAATTTCTTGCGGCATCAGCCACCGCCGCCACATCCGTGAAATCAAGGTTTACAAGGTTGTCACCAACTTGATCGTTGAGAGCCCATTTGAACCTCTGTGCCTGCTCCTCTTGTGTACCCGCCTTTGTCCCCAAGAAACTTGCCAGCCTCAAGAACCGCTTCATAAAGTCCCCAGTAAGCTCTCCATCCTTCTGCCTAATATTGTGGTATTCCCGCTCGTATCTCTGTTGCTCTGACTTAGGGAAGTATTGCAAGAAAAAGGCATCTCGGAAGTTTGCCCAAGACATAGTTAGCACATAGTCATCACCTCCCTTGGCCTGCTTGTAGGCCTTCCACCAGTTCAGAGCGTCACCCTCTAACTTGTAGCTAGCTAACCTAGCCTTATACTCATCTCCACAATCCAACACTTCGAACAACTTCTCAATGTGCGCAATCCAGTTCTCAGCATCGACTGGATTAGAAGCAACACTAAAGGAACGAGGTTTTTGCTTGCCAAACCTTTCCAACCATGTATGCATAGTAGGATTTTGGTCATTGCTTCCGCTAGCAGTATTTTGGCGAATTTGGTTGGTAATTTCAGTAGTGAGGCCAGGAATTAGTGCAGAAACAGCTCGTTGCACTGCCTCGTCAAACGCGGGACCGGAAAAGACGGGAGAATTCTGACGTGTGTTCACCATCTGAGATATAAACGAATTAGGGGTGACAAAAAAATAAAGTAAAATGCACATATACAAAGGAAGTGATAATATCAGAGTACGAAGAAGACGTCATTGTTCGGGCCATCATAGTTAGGAAGCCATTCTATAAACGTTTGGGGAGCGAGGGCACTTTAAATCGTAAACCCAACCACTCAGCCAAGACGTAATATCGAGATGGAACATCCTAATACGAAGCTCCCTACTAACATGACAAATTCCACGGAAACGAATACGTATCGAAAAGATAATAACAATATCAAAGTACGCGTGGAAGCCTAATCTACCCAATCCTCACAGGTCAATCCTAGGTCGTAGACTCTCTGAGACCATAATTGTAACACCCCGCTCTGAAAAGAGTCAAAGTGCTACTACTATGGTGTCACATCAGATACATCAAATTTTAAAAGGGCTAGAATGAAACTTTTATTAAATCCAAAATACTTAAAGTAATATCTTAATAAACAGAAATCCCCAAAACAACGGGGTCCAAAAAGCAAAGTATCAAATCATAAAATGTCTTAAGATTTATTAAAAACTTGGGTGAATCTAGGTAAGTCCAAACTCTCTCAATGCCCCGTCTCCCGCTTAATACCTGCCGCATGGAAAAAGAAACGGCTGAGCAAAACGCCCAGCAAACGGATACAACAAATATGGTTTAAGGCAAAAGATATAACAATAATGAAGGTATCACAATGTATGAATCATAAGGATGATTAAGTGGATGAATAAAAAGGGTTAATGAAAGACAAGAATAGCCCACGAGCACACATAACAAATCACATATCCAAATCAACCAAATAATCATATATGTGTACTAGGATTGCGACTCCTATGTACCAAAGTGACGGCGTGTAATGCACACACAAACCTATCACATTAAATCACATCATATCATATCAAACAAATACCTAGGATGCATCCATACGCTCCCTGCAAAACGAATGTCAATAGCACGTGCACTAGCTCATGACTAGCACCCGCACTCACAATAATATAATAATTATGTGCACCAAAAGGGAACGCCGGGGATCTAATCACACCGCCCCAGTTAGTGTCATGTCATCGGTGCATCGTATGACATGGTCATGGTACCCCCATGACTAGATACAAAATATGGCTCGGGCTTAAGGGTTCATTTCAAAAGCATAACAACTAGGAAAAATATAAGTATTCAAATGGGGAACATATAAAGGCATAACAATAACGGAATCATAACAAGGCAAATAATTTAAGGATCATATCAAAACAGAAACCAAGGATGTGGGAACATAGTAATGGCATAGGGATTTATCAAATGGATTTGTGTAAGAAAGAGTAAAAGAGTGTTCTTTAATAAAGAACCGAATATCCGTACCTTAACGAAACCGCACTCAAACGCTAACAGGAATAAACACGTGTAACCGGAACTACAAAAGCATAAGTACATATATTACATACTGTAAATAGACCATTACTACAAGAGTTTAGAACTATTTATTCTAACATTTTATTGATTATGATTTCATTATTGTTTAATTGTAGTTAAAAAGAAAATATCATTATCCCTTAAAATAAATTATCAATGCAGTACTCAGTTTCTTTTCTTTATTTCCAACGAATCTAGAACACATAAATTATTAGTTGTCTAACTATAATATTTTTTTACTTAATGTGGTTAAGAGCTTTGCAAAAGCTGGTTTAGATTAATCATTTGCTAGTCGTAAATTTTATTATGTCATTCATGCATACATAAATGTTTACGTGTTATGTGTATATAATAATGACCAATCTCGAAAATAACGAAGTATGCTAATAATAACTAATTTACTATCAATGGCATCATAAAGTTTAACCATCGTAAATCTTTGGCTAATTATTTGAACATAATTTAAGAAATAAATATTTGCTTGGCATAAATCCTCCAATTTACTTGAGTATAATATTTTTATGTTCATGGATACTTATAGGTTAATTTATATGCTACGCAACCCACACAAAACCAGTATTTTTTTATTTTATTTTTTTAACATAAAAACCTTTTTTTTTAATAAGGTACTAAATTATTATTATAAAAATAGACAATTTAGAGTTAAAGACATTTTAATCTATCATCATTATCATTGACGTTAATATATGAGATCGCATAATCGCGTTTATGTTACAAAAACCTTACATATTTATATAATGACATGCATGTGTAACATAAACCATGAATGATTTATATGTAATTAGGAGCATGCTACAAAAATAATTGAATGGAAAGTGGTTTAATGCCGTACCTCCTAGTCGACTGAAAAACAGTTCGAGATTAAAAATTTACGCGAGCAGTAGCACACAATCAAACCCGTACACTATTGAAACTCGAACCTACTGAATGCTAATAGATGAACGTATGAAATAAACCCTTCCACGAGCTATAAGGCACCAGCGGCTATTATTTGTTTTAGGCTAGGGGTAGATGAATGTGTCAATATATATATGAGTAGTAGTAGTAGTTTTTTATTGAGCTTGGACCAATGATACTCAAATTTGAGAAATGCTTTAATGGAAATAAATGTCATTTAATATATTTAATATGACAAAATGTAACAGTTCATCATTTGTTAGTCAATATCCTTATTTCTTTTATATGGGATCTTCATTTGTTTTATTTTATTATTTAAACCATAAGCACTTGTGTTTTATATAACTTATTCATAATTATCATTCAGAAAAAACATAGTATGTTTACTTTTCTTTTAACCTCAAAAGCTTTCATTTATACCAATTAAAAATATTAATTTTCTTTTATACCTAAGAATATGTAGTTTATTATTTTCGGGTATTACAACTCTACCTCTCTAAAAAAAATTTCGTCCTCGAAATTAAAGTAGTGTTACGGGTATTATAATTAGTGCCAAGTTAGTTCATGGGAGAATTAAAGCCACCATTTTCGCCATAGAAATCTTTCATGACCGATCACCAAAGAGCATTCTTTTTGTTTAAAAAGCTCCACTTCCATTTTTATAACAAATCAAAATTTTTCTAAAGAAGACAACCCACTCACAATTAGGGGTGTCAATCGAGTCATGTTCGTGTTGACCCGTTAGGTTGCGATGAAGAACCGCCGCCGTATTGGCCAAAGACGTTTGGGTAAATCATTTGTGGTGGTGTGAATGCCGTGTTATTGTATGGTCGGTTGTAGTATGTTTGATTTGGATAAACAAATTGGGATGGTGCTATTCATTGTTGTTCATGCATCACCGGGGGGTATTCCGTAGATCAAAGGTTTTGGGGGGTATCAGGGGAGAGCTTCATATTGTTTTTGGTTGTTGACGATTTTATTTTTCTCGGAATAATTTGTTTAGACGTTTTGTTTGTAGAAATTCTATTTTGTGTGTATAAGTTGTATTTCTTATTGTGTAAAATTAGCGTGTTTTGAAATATATTTATAAGGGGATAAATTGGATGTTGAATTTTTTTAAATATAAATGAAGTAGACATTTTGAAATGGGGCCCACTTTTACACATGTTTCGAAAAGTGACTTGGTCATAGTTTGGAGCCATTTTTCCCCATCCTCACGCGCGAGCCACAACCAAATTATCAAGGTCGCCCGTGACCATTGGCCTCATGAGCCTTTTACGAAGCCTCTCTCACGACTGTTAAATGCAGCCTTAGACTGTATGTAATGGTCAATGGTCGGTCCAAGACTCAATTTTCATGTTAGTCAACACACATCGCTCGAGTACACACCTTGTCAGACACATCTAAAAAGCCGAGTATTATGCTACCAATTTGTTTGTATTTAGGAGTTATCTAATGAATTTTTGTGGGCTATGCTATTTAGTAATGTTTTTTTGTTTTCTTATTACATTGATTCCGTTTTATTTTTATAAATATTATTTACTAGAAGAAGGTAAAGGGGCACAAGCTAATAGTTTTTTATTGTAAAATTAAATCTGTTAAATATAACGTTTGTGGATTTATGTGTCATAACATTACAATTCAAAACACGTTGTACTCTTGTAAGTAGCTTTACCGCATCAGGTGAAAGAAAAGAAAATATATGAAGTTTAAAAGAATAAACACGTGTTGATTTACAACACATGATTTCTTTTGTTTTCTCGGTCTAGACGATGTGGCTTTTCTAAGCAGTCTAACCCGCTGTAAAACCCCGACTACTCAATCTCAAGAAAGGAGAAACCCGGTTACATCGACGCATGCATGTTTTCATTCAACCCATCCAAAAATTAAAACGTCAACCGGTCTAAATGTGGATCTTCCATTTGACGGGTCAATCAAGAAATTCACACGTGTCTCTTTTCCCGACACGCCTACTTGTGTTTAAAGAAAACGCTGCTAACCGTATCGTATCTATAGTTAAATCCTAAAATCTCTTACATTAAATTAACTATAAAAATGTCTCACATAAACTATGCCGCAATAATCTTGGATCTCTTAATGATCACCATCACAATTAGTCTCCACTTAATCAAGTAAACATCACTTAAAGTATATTGTTTAGTTTTCTAATTAAAATGTTTGTTTGAATATATGATGTTTATTTGTAAATAGATATATATGATTCTTTGGTTTGTTTACTATATTACATGTGGAAGAAGTTAAAAAATAAATGTATAAGACTATAAATTAAATCAAAAATTAAATTAAAGACATAATATAAAGAGCCTCTCTTTTTTACTTTTCCCACAAAATCATTTTTTAATTTTAAATAAAAAACAAACAAATATTTCACTAGTTAATAAACTTAATAATTTGTCAATTAAAACTTCTTAACTTTTTATCAGACACTACCTAAATTAATAAAAAAATAAAAAATAATAAAACCATTAAAAATAACAAAACTCCCTCTCTCTCTGACTCGAGTTCCCCAACAACAACAACAACACATTTCGGCATTTAAACCTTTCCCACCAACCGCCACTGACTCACTCCACCATCATCAATTCATCACCATCCCGAACAACCAAAAGAAATGAAACCCTTGTTGTTCCTAATCCTTTTAATAATAATAATTGAAGAAACAAATGGGGAAGTTGGGATCTTGACATTAAAGATGCACCATCGTTTCTCAGACCCATTCAATTCCAATCATCCTTTTCCCTCCAAAGGCTCTGTTGAATACTATTCTCAGTTAGCTCATCACGACCTCATCCTCCGTCGCCGCAAACTCCTCGATGATGATGATCAACAACAACATTTGACTTTCTCTGATGGCAATTCTAGTTTTCGTATCAGTTCTTTAGGATTGTAAGTCTACTTCTTGAATATGGGTTTCTGATTTTATATGTGATCATCCAGTTAAATCTAAACAAATGAGGAATTATTATGTTTGGTATATAACAAAAAAAGTATCTTTAGTTTTCTATATGGACATTTTGTAGAGAAGTGTTTGAACATTTAGCATTTCTGTTTAAATGAAAAGTGCAGCCTAATTAGTATTTTATAAGTGCGCCCATTAAGTCCATAAGTTTCTTACATGTGCGCCCGTTTAGCCCATCAATAATAAAGAATGGGCAAAAAGTGTCCCATCCTTTTTGAAAAGTATCAAAAAGTGCCCATATTTATCTAAATGGGTAAGATTTGCCACCTCTAATTTTAGAAGTGACATTTTTAATTTGGAACCAATGTTTAGAAAAGTCTGATTTATACTTTCCTAAAATTTTCGTTCCATTTTTTTATGTTTTGCCTTGTATTTTTCACCTTCTTTAAAAAATTCATCTAAAGACGTTTTCCAATTTTTGACACCCGTATAAATTCCGGTTTTCTATCTTTTTTACACTTTTCCGCAAAATATATGACTTGAACATGTTTCTATATGATTCCAGCTTTCTTTGGACCTTACAAAAGAAAAAAAAAATAAAAAAAAAATCTCAACATTAGTTGGCAGTACATATAGTTAAAAAATTGAGCGAAATTATATAAATTGAAATGGAGTTTGTATGTTTTTGGACTGGCAGATTGTGATGGTGTGTTTTGTTTGTTGATTTAGTTTGCATTATACGACAGTCTCGTTAGGGACGCCTGGACAGAAGTTCATGGTGGCACTTGATACAGGGAGTGATTTGTTTTGGGTGCCCTGTGATTGCAGTAGATGTGCTTCTATTGATAATACGGCGTATAACTCTGTATGTTCTCTTTTTTCTTGAGTTTCGTTTATTTATGATTAGGTTAATTAGAGGTATTGTTTTCCTTTCATATGTTTTGTAAGAGTAGGGTCTCCGCATGGTCCAGTATGATAGTGTTTGAATGTCAAACTCGTAGGATCCAGTGAACTAAATTTGATAGATAATTTGGGTAGGTAGCTTGGGATTGCCAAAATAAAGTATGCTGCTACTAATATGGGTATCTGACTAATTGGCTAGTTCCTAGTAGCCAGGGTTTCATATTTGAGTTTTGTAAGCTAGAATGGCCCTTTAAACCACCATAGTACTCATTCTGAATAACTCATCAGTTTGATCCGCTAGATTTTTAATTCTCTCTTCTATTAGAGGCCATCTTAGAAATTTGGCAAACAGTAAATGACATCGTTAAGTGGAAATTTAGTGAAATAATGTGAAAATATTGAACATGGAGTATTCTGTTGAAGATATTAATGGATGAAAGGTTTTGAAGTTAAATACAATGTGCATTTGTTCATTTTCCTGTTGCATCAAAGAATAACAATCATAAGTCCAAAGTTTCAGTGTAAAAGTTTATCCGTAAAATAGAAGAGTTTGCCAGTTAGAAATTTGGCGCTTTTGTATTCCTGATATTTAAAGCACCATGATTAGGTACTGATACTATTACTATACTAAGCTGATCACTAGTGCTCCATTTGCATCTTATTTGGTATGGTAGATTATGTGAGCAAGTTTGTTTCATATATGTTTAGGATTTTAAGATGAGCATATACAGTCCAGCGGGATCATCAACAAGCAGAAAGATTAAATGCAACCACAGTATGTGCAGCCATCGCCATGAATGTCTAGAAACCGAAGCAATAAACACGTGTCCCTATTCTGTTTCTTATGTCTCATCTCAAACGTCAACTTCTGGGATTCTAATGGAAGATCTTCTGCACTTGGAAACAGAAGATAGTGATGGTGAAGTCATTGATGCGTTCGTCACTTTTGGGTAAATCCCTGGATACTTTTATCAGTCTTCTACTTTAGGATGTCTACAATGATATATCCCTTAGACACGAATATGCCCAGTATAACAATTTAACATCTATGTATCCCTTTTTTAAAAAATCTGCAGATGTGGGCAGGTGCAAAGCGGTTCATTTCTAGACATTGCTGCCCCAAATGGTCTTTTTGGGCTCGGGTTAGAGAAAATATCAGTTCCTAGCATTTTATCAAGGGAAGGTTACATAGCAGATTCTTTCTCGATGTGTTTTGGTCACGATGGAACTGGTAGGATTAGTTTTGGTGATAAAGGCAGTTTTGAACAGGAAGTGACTCCCTTTAATTTAGATTCATCACAGTAAGTTTCAAATGCTCGTTTGGTCGGAATCTTATTAGTTTTATTTTTCTAAATTTTTGTATATTTTGTCTCATGCAGTCCGACTTATAATATTACAGTTACCCAACTTCGTGTTGGTTCCTCTATTCTTGACTCAACTTTCACTGCTCTTTTTGATTCGGGTACCTCCTTCACTTATCTGATTGACCCACATTATACGAGGCTCACACAGAGGGTAAACAATCCACCAATCACAATAATGAAATGTTTATTCAGATTTATTTTTTATACGCGTTTTCACACTTTTTGCTCCCTATCTAATGCAGTTCCATGCACAAACGAAAGATTCACGACATCCAGCTGATCAAAGGATTCCTTTCGAATATTGTTATGATATGAGGTAGAGTGGTATACCTTCAATCTTGCTCGGTCTTTTAGTTGTTAGTTATTTGATCATCTGTTTATTATGTGTCTAGTCCTTCCGCAAATACTAGTCTGATCCCAAGTATGAGCTTAACAATGAGAGGGGAAGGTCAATTTTATGTCTATGATCCTGTAATTGTTATCTCGACAAACGTAAGTAATGTTATCCCGCCTAAATATATAGAGCATATGTTTATATAATATCAATTTAAATCTTTTTGCTCACAATCACCATGCTACTCATGATGCAGCACGAAGTTATATACTGTCTGGCTGTTATCAGGAGTGCTGAACTGAACATCATCGGTCGTAAGTCCTCAATTACTTTCAATCGTTGTACCGACTACCAATTGTGTGTATAGATAAGACTTGTTGAATCTAAGTATACATATACCATGTTGTTTTATCCTCCCATACAGAGAACTTCATGACTGGTTACCGTATTGTATTTGACCGAGAAGAGCTGGTTCTTGGCTGGAAAAATTCGGACTGTAAGTTCCATGACATTCAGTTTTCCTTATAAATATGAAACATAACGCAATCTCTGACGGTTTTTTTTTTTTCTGATAAAGGTTATGACATTGAGAATTCAACGTATACAAGTTCAGAACCTTTGAAACCGAACAGCGTCCCACCTGCAGTTGCAGCTGGGCTAGAAGGTCAACACACAAGGACAAGAAACACGGCTGCTGGGACGTCAGATGGTTGGACATTTTATAATAAGAATGTTTGTTATTGGACTCAAACGTGGCTTTGGCTTTTTTTTTGGTTGTTTTGTTATAGTATTTTTGCTGTAGAGTTGTATGCATAAAAGGTAGATAGGAAATTCATATACGATGTTTGTGAATGTGATAGTCGATTCTTGAATAGCAGGTTTTAGTGTTAACGAGTTTCAGATGGCCGCACGTTTGCGGCGGTTCTAAACAAACATTATTTCTTTTAAGGAAATATCATCACATACTTTGCTGATTACTATATTAGGAGAGAATGAATAGTTTTGAAAAAGTTACAAAGTCATGTTGTTAATGAATTCATGAGTTGCTTGCTTGCTTGCATTTTGTACCCGTGCTCCGCTGCGGTGGAAGGCGGGCGTGTTAGGAATGGGCGTAGAGTTTGTGTTCGAAGTGGGATAATCTTGGTATGGCTTATCTCCCTTGTCCGTCTTCACTTTCTCAATTGCCTGAAAACAAAGGTTGTTTCAGAAAAAATGTCAACCAACCCACTTTACAAAATAGTCGAGAGTTTCAAAATTACCTGAACAACGTCCATGCCCTTAATAACTCTGCCGAAAACAGTATGCTTATTATCCAGCCATGGCGTAGCAACAACCGTGATAAAGAATTGAGTCCCGTTAGTGTTTGGACCCGCATTTGCCACTGAGATTGTGAAATGTCTGTCATGTCTTAAACTGCAAAAATACCAAAATTTGTCAAGTTTTAGTTAAGATAAGTAAATTCCATTCACTCTAAAGATTAGTTATATAATTGCAGTACAATATTGTCCTCCATTGGCAGTAACCTTTGATAAGATGTTTCTACCATATTATATAACATGTTTTTCTAACAGAAGATGTTACTAACCTTTTGTGAAATTCATCTTCAAACTCCCTTCCCCAAATAGATTGTCCACCTGTCCCATCTCCCAAGGGGTCTGTGGTCTGTATCATAAAACCTTTCATATACGGCATATCTTATTAGAGGAGGTTATTGGCCATAATTGGTGTGTAGTTTTATTTCACCTCCACGCATTTTATTCCCGTATCATGGATAAAAAAGGGTCATGAGAACATTCTTGCTGCAAGTAGCCATGACCAATCTCTGACTTCAGGAAAACATATATCTGCAGAAAGAAGGTAGAACATTCAGAAGTTGCTTCTGATGGTTGCTGCTAAATGTGGAACCAAACACCCCTTCTGCTGCAAAGGGGTCTTTGGCTGCTGTTAAAACAGGATCCAAACACCCCTGTTTCACTAGTTTAAGGACTCGAACTTATAACCATTTTTGGATAAAAAAGTTTGATGGTCACTGCTATTACCTGATTTGGATCCATGACACCAATTACATTTGTTATTTTTTTCAATGTCTTGCGGAGCATAAGCAGGTGTTCCATCGATAACAAAACGAAGTAAACCATTTTTAGTGTTCCACCAATTGGTCAGTCATGGTAAATAATGAGCAACACGCATACCCTATTATCTTGTTTAGATTTCCGTGAATATGCTTCATTGGTTAGGCTTGAATGTAGATTACTCACAAGTGATTCACTGCTGGAGCAATAAGAACCACTCCTTCAAGCCTGTTTATCACGTGCATACATAAATAAGTACTTAATTCAGTTCTAGTGCGGCGATTTTTAGAAGTAAATCATAAGAGTGGCAAGATTTTAAATTATAATGTATTGTATCTAAATCTGTGTGGTCTCTTAGCATGCCATTATCACAGGTAAAGCTAGCCAGTTGCTTAGCGAGTAAGTGGCCAAGATGTATGTGATCCTATAAGCAGGCTTAACTAAGGTTATCCAAATAATTAGATGGTAAGAGAACATGATAGCGTGCCTATAGGAAGTTGGGGACTGACATCTTCCCGAACACTTGCTGTAGGACAATACACTCACAGCTTATGAGCAGTTTAACATGTGTCGTGTATGAATCAGACATCTTTGCAAGCGTGTCGGCCTGTATCAGCGTACAAAATAAGAGCGTGTTTAGGATTACTTATTTTTTAGTTTAGTTGCTGATTAGTCGGCAGACAAAAGGTTTTTGTTGCTAAACTATTTTGAAAAATAAGAAATCCATTTATATATTCCAAAAAAACTTTCTTACAGGCCATCTCCCTCCTTTTTTTGCCTCGTTATCTATTCCAGTTACATAGGTTGACATGCTAACTTGTTTCAGATCTAGTTGCCACCTCAATTTTGGTGGCTTATTTTGAAATTTTATCGGTTATATGAGTTCATTCTGTCATATTGAACATATATAAGCCGAAAAGAATGGACATTTTCCACGAATAAAAGCTAATAATTGCATTACAATGCAAAACTATATACTAAACACAACATACATAGACGTACACACACACACACACACACACACATGTATACTGTATAAATATGGCCTCTTATGTTATTTTTAAGTTCTGGTTTTCAAGTTGTTTGTAAGTGCTTCCCTTTTTTTTCAACCACTCACTAATTGTAGCAAATATCTGCAAGATTTTGTTTACAGGCTGTTTGCTTCGGCTTATATAACCATATTTTCGTTTTCGGCTTATGTTTGATAAGCTGACTTTCTGTGGCTTATTTCTGAACTTTTCGGCTTATATAAGTTTATTATTTATAGAAGGCGAAAGGTTCTAACATAAGGCACACAAAAGTGAGCTTATGAAACATAAGACAAAAGGCAAATAACCAAGGCTGTATAAGCTGGAAAACAACCAAATTTATATTTACGCTACCATATTTCCTGAAAAAAAGAGACTAACCTTCTATGCATGTGCAACATTCCGCTGCAGTCGGCTATCAAAACCCATAGCTGCAAGCTTACAAACAACAACATAAAAATAACGTCAGCAAAGGAAACTACCAAATAGTAAAAAAAACTAACTTTATAATTTGAAGAAATTATATGAGAAACATATTTTGGAAATTTTTATTTAGCTTTTGTACTCATTTTTTTTTTTTTTTAATTTAGTATAAAACTAATGTCAAAACAGATGTTTGGATTGAAATGTTATAACGCGATAGCGTAGAAAAAAATTACAATCAGCGCTTACATTAAAGATGGTTGTAAAACATATTCTACATATAAAAATATTAACATCATGGAAATGTTATTGTAAACCGGTACCTGCATACATTTTAATCATACTGAAAACATTTCATCTCCATGTTTGGCTGACTGCTGTAAGAGGTTGTATGGAAAGCTGATGCAACAGGGTGTTTGGTTGCTAATGTGGCTGTGAAAATGATGAAAGTGGCGAGTTATGTTTAAATGTATAAAGAAGTGAAAGATTCTTTTATTACTGGAAATATAAAACCCAAATAGTATGGTTTAATATTAAAAGTACGTAATCAAATTCAATAAGAAGGTTACTGTTAGCAAGATATCTCTCAACTGATAATGCAGCAATGCATCCGGACCCTGCTGCAGTTATACACAATTTTCTGCCCGTTTACCCTTATTCTTAATAGTATTTAAAGTCATCAAACGCTTCTTGATCCAATTCTTAAGCTATTAGATAATATGTAGTGAGATGAAAGTTTCATAAAGCATACCTTGCCAAGCTTAGTAAGCAGAAAATAGGCAGCTTTATAAGCAACCACAAAACCCGCACTTCAACCTGGTTACATCAAAATGCAATAAGATATATCAAGCCTAAAACCTCAAAAGGGTATCAATCTAAAGTATTGTATAATTAAACCCCAAACATAAACCGCCATAAATCTTATGGAAAAATAAAAAAACAAACAATAATTAGATAGAATCAAACTTACCGAGAAGCAGCAGCTACACAAATTAATTAGTTAAGAATCCCATCTTTAACCTGAGATGGCGCCAATCACACGGTACGTGTGACTGCTGAGATACAGGTGTCGGTAGACCACACATAATACACGTAAGACTATCATTCATTCGGTGAGACATTAGACATCATCCCTAATAAGTGTGAAAACACTTATCCTTTTACCACTTATTCCCAATAATAACAAGACCAAAACGTGTGATTTATGTCGTAAAAGTCGGAATTATGCGTGGTTTGTGTTTTTATTGTGTTTTAGGACCTAAATATGAAAAAGGAAGAAAACACGGGCTTTCACGGGCTTTTACTGAAGAAAACGGGAAAAAGACGAAGTCAAAAGATCAAGAGTGCAAAAAGAACGGAAGTCCAAGACCTATTCTGAAGATTTATCGAAGAAAAAGTCAAAAGTCGGAAGTTTAACGTAGTCGAAGAACTTAAGTCTAATAGAAGAAGAAAATTAAAAGACAAGTTCAAATCCCGAGACGACAAAGACGAAGAATTAAAGTCGAGTCGAGAAAACGTGAAGAAAGCAAGAAAGAAGATGCAACACATGCACTCCTTCCACCTTCCCTATAAATACCCTCCTAATAGTCATTAGGAGGGTGGTTAGATTTTTAGTAAAATTTTCACTTTTTAGTTTTTAGAGAGAGAAAGTCTTAAACTTTCTCTCACTAGTTCATCTTTTTCTTTTCATCTTTCAAGATTAAACATCTTTGTATTGCTTATTTCATTAATCAAAGTTCCATTTTAAGCTTTTATTTCTTAATCTCATTCTACTTTTCTTTGATTTAAGATTGATTTTGGTGTGATTATCATGTGATCCGTGTTGTTCTAATTGATTTCATGCTAAAAAGTTAATCTTTTGATCATTTTATAAGTTTTCATTTGATTAAGCTTTAAGACTTTTGTGCTTATTGGCTTATTTTTATGATTATCTTATTTTTCTTATTAAAAAGTTTTATTAAAAAGTTTATGTTTTTATGGTTTGATCTAAAAAGTTGATTAATTTCGAGTTGAATAAGTTGATCAAAGTGCTTATTTGATTCGATTGATTATTTGGATTGATAAGTTTCGGGTGTTAGCTTAGAATTTTGGCTTATCACCTAGCTTTTCTCATTTCCACAGATTTCGGAAAGGGTTTAAACTCCCCTTTCTGATTGACTTTCCGACCGGTGCACCACCATAACCAATTTCCACGATTTTAGGAAAGGTTGTTACTCCCCTTTCCGATTGGTCCCTTATTCCGACGGCACCCATCTCTCGCATTCCGATTGAGTCCAATCGGATTAGGGCATTGATTTTCCGATTGGCCAGCTCCATCTTCTACTTTCCGATTGGCACCATTAGTTATTCCGATTGTGGAGTCTTGGGTTTATTCCGATTGGTGTCTCCATTAATATTCTGACGGTAAGGTGTCCTTTAATAAGTATTCCGATTGAGATTGTTGGCTGTTTTCCGATTGACCCCTTTTTGTCTAAATATTCCGATTACTACACCTTTGCAATATTCCGATCTACCGATCGGAACACATTCCGATCGGGTGCCCTTTTTGGCTTGCTTTGGTTTCTTTCGATATAACTTTCTTATAATACTTTTAATTTTCTGAAAATTTTCAAAGTGTTAGTTTTATTTAGTGAGTTAGCATTTTTCCATTGTCACCTTTAAGTTTTATATGCATTTATTTTTACTCGTCATTCAAATTAATCTTTTAACTTCCATTTTACTCATCGACACTTTAACTACTTGCAATTAGTTTAAAACAAACCAAACCATTCTCTTGATCCACCAAAAGACGATTGAGTCGCACTTAAGACCGGTTTTCAATTCGAAAAGATTCGGAACTATAACGAACTTTGATACTAAGGTGTCAAAAACCTAGTATTAAATGGCGCCGCTGCCGGCTCTTTTCGTTAAGATAAACGGTTTCTAGTGAGAGACGCATTGAATTTTGGGATCCGTTCTTTGAACGTTATTTTCACTGCTATAAATTTTCCAAAAAAATCCTAAAAAATATAAAACTCTTCAAAAATACAAAAACATTAAAAAACCTATAAAAACCAAATATATTATATAGATATTCTCTTTGTGTATATTTTTCTTCTGCAGGTGCATGCGTACTAGATCTACGAACTATTCTGAGCCCGAGAATCGTGAAGATTTAGATATGGCTGGTGTTAATAACAACAATAATCACCCACCTCAAAATAACTTAAATAACAACCATAACAACAACAACAACAACAACAATGTCCTTCTACCTGATTTACGAACCATGGAGGAATTGTGCCAACCCACCATGAACGGACGTGGAGGCCCGATTGCGCCAATGCACGTCACAGCTCAGGAGTTTTCGTTGAAGCATCACATGATACAACAAGTGCAAACGAACCCGTTTCGTGGAATTCCGGATGATGATGCCAACAAACACCTCGACAAATTCATTACCATTACCCAAAGCATGAAGTGCCCCGGTGTTTCTATGGATGACCTTCGCCTTCAACTTTTTCCACACTCACTTTCTCACCATGCCGAAAAATGGTTTGACCGTCTTCCTAAGAATTCTATTCATACATGGAACGACATGACTCAACGCTTCTTATCGCGCTACTTTCCCCCATCCATGGTCACTAGCCTTCGTAACCAAATCAGTGGATTTATGCAAGAGAATGATGAATCGCTTTTCGATGCTTGGGAACGTTACAATGATTTGATCGACCGCTGTCCTAATCACAATATGCTCCCCGTCACTCTCATTGACACCTTTTACAATGGTCTCACTTTTCGTGATCGTGACACGATCAATGCCGCCGCTGGTGGTACTTTTATGAAAAGGAGACCGGAGGAGTGTCGAGAATTGATTGAAAACATGACTACTCACCACAAGAATTGGGATTCATCCGCATCCTCAAGATCTAACTCGAGAGTCAATGTTTCTTCTTCTTCCTCCAATCCTGAAATGTCTGAAATTTCTCGACAACTCGCTGAAATGAACAAGAATTTCATGGCCATGGCCACAAACCACTTTCAACAAGCTAAAGCCGTTGCTATTCCTTGTGACACATGTGGTGGTCCTCATTCTTACAATGATTGTCCTTCTACCCAAGGCAATTATTCTGAAAACGTTAACGCAGCTTACGGCACTTATCCCACGGGAGGCTATCAAGCTCGCCCGCAAGGAGACCGTAACTTGCTAAGTTATCGATCCAACAATTATCTTGCTCCCCCCGGTTTCCCTCCTGCAAACCAAAACCAACAACAAAGCTACAATCAATCCCAACCTCGTGCAAACAATCAGTATCAATCCCAAAGAAACCCATACCCAACTCAAGGAAATTCTCAAGCTTACCAGGCTCCACCTCTAAATCAACCGATGGCAGTGAATCCAGAAGTCGAGACATTCATGAAGACTAATCGGGAGTTGGTGACGAATCTTCAGAGTCAAGTCCGCAACTTGAAGGGAGAAATGGCAAAGCAAGGGAACGATATTCGAGCCGAGCTAAGGAATGATATGGCCAAACACAATGATACAATGAATGCAAACATGCAAAACTCTTTTAACAATCAAGCTCTTCACCTTCGTGATATGCTTAGTTCGCTCCTCCAAAGTAATCAACCCTCTTCTTCGGGTACTCTTCCGAGTAATACCATTGCGAATCCAAGAGGGGAGATGAAAGCAATCACCACTCGTAGTGGAAAAGGTTATATGGAACCCGAGCTTCCTACACCTCCACCCGTGATTGTGAACAAGGAAAACGAGCAACTTTCTTCACCTCCTTCACCTTCTATCCCCATTTCCCCACCACCCGTGGTTGTGAGTGATCCTATTCCCTTAAAGCCTTCTTCTTCATCCAATATACCTTATCCCTCAAGGTTGAGGAAAGAGAAGCAAAAGAGCAAGGATGATATTCAGGTTTCGAACTTCCTTAAAATGTTCAAACAATTGAATTTTAACATCTCCTTTGCCGAGGCTCTCGCTCACATGCCCAAATACGCTAAGATGTTTAAAGATCTTCTAAGTGATAAGGAAAAGCTTCTTGACATTGCTCAGACCCACCTTAATGAGAATTGCTCCGCAGTGCTCTTAAGGCAATTGCCCACCAAACTTGGTGATCCGGGTCGCTTCTTGATTCCTTACAACTTCCCGGGAGTAGAGAATTGCATGGCCCTAGCCGATCTAGGTGCCAGTATAAACTTAATGCCTTTAAGTGTTTGGAAGCAATTATCTCTTCCCGAGCTAGTCCCCACTAAAATGACTTTGGAATTAGCCAACCGTACGGTTGCTTATCCAGTGGGGATAGCCGAAGATGTCTTTGTTGGCGTTGACAAATTCACCTTCCCGGCGGATTTTGTCGTCGTTGACTACGAGATGGATCCCCGTGTTCCATTAATCGTTGGACGTCCATTTCTGAGGACCGGTCGCACTCTTATTGATGTAGCCGCAGGCGAAATAATCATGAGAGTTGGTGACGATCAAATTGTCTTCAACATGGGTAAGATTTCTAAGCAACCTTATTCATATGAGAGTGTTAATGCTATTGATGTTCTCGATGAGGCTTGTGAAGAACATTTTCATGATGCTTGCAAAAGTACTCTCTCTTCTCTACCCAATGTTGAGACCGTTGCCTCAATTGCTCCAGCATTGACTCCTTTTGGAGAAAGTGACTTGGATGATTTCGAAGCTAGCTTGGGTCCTCTCGATATTAAGTATGATCATTTGTCCACCAATTGGGATGAAGATATTCGTACTATTGAGAGACTTCTCAATGAGGACCCGTTGTCTCCTCCTGCTCCTAAAGAGGTGACTAATGATGATCCATCGTTAGTTTCACCATCTATTGAGAATCCTCCTACTCTTGAGCTTAAGGACCTACCGCCTCATCTTGAGTACGTTTTCCTGGAAGACGACGAGAAGTTACCGGTCATCATCGCAAAGGATCTGAAAGAAGACGAAAAAGAACGACTTGTCGCTGTGTTGAAGAAGCATAAACGCGCTATCGCTTGGAAAATCTCGGACATCCGTGGAATTGATCCTCATTTCTGCACACATAAAATTCTCATGGAGGACGACTTTAAGCCCACAATTCAAAGTCAACGAAGGGTGAATCCTAAAATACATGAAGTCATCAAAAAAGAGGTTATCAAACTTCTTGATGCGGGTATGATTTACCCTATTTCGGATTCACCGTGGGTTAGTCCAGTCCATTGTGTGCCTAAGAAAGGTGGTATCACCGTTGTGCCCAATGCAAACAACGAGTTGATTCCTACCCGTCTCGTTACTGGGTGGAGAGTTTGTATAGACTACCGCAAACTCAATGATGCCACGAGAAAGGATCATTTCCCTCTACCTTTTATGGACCAAATGCTTGAACGTCTAGCGGGTAATGAATATTACTGCTTTCTGGATGGTTTCTCGGGTTATTTTCAAATACCCATCGATCCCCAAGATCAAGAAAAGACAACATTCACTTGTCCCTACGGCACCTTTGCTTACAAACGAATGCCTTTTGGCTTATGCAATGCCCCCGGGACTTTCCAAAGGTGCATGTTGGCTATCTTTCATGATATGGTTGAGCAAACCATGGAAGTCTTCATGGATGATTTCTCGGTCTTCGGGGATTCCTTCTCTGCTTGCCTTGCCAATTTGGAACGTATGCTTAAGCGGTGCGAAGACACTCGCCTTGTTCTGAATTGGGAAAAATGCCATTTTATGGTAAAAGAAGGCATTGTGCTAGGACACAAAATCTCTAAAGCCGGTCTTGAAGTCGACCGTGCTAAAGTAGATGTCATAGCCAAATTACCTCCACCTTCCACCGTGAAGGGTGTGAGAAGCTTTCTGGGTCATGCGGGCTTCTATCGTAGATTCATTCAAGATTTCTCTAAAATCGCTCGCCCGATGACCCACCTCTTGGAAAAAGATACTCCTTTTATCTTTTCTAAAGAGTGTCTCGAAGCCTTCAATCTTCTCAAGGATAAGCTAACTAAGGCACCGGTCTTGGTTACCCCTAATTGGGAGCTGCCTTTTGAATTGATGTGCGATGCTAGCGACTTTGCTATTGGTGCGGTTTTGGGCCAAAGAGTGAATAAACACTTCCAACCAATCCACTACGCTAGCAAAACAATGACGGGGGCTCAATTGCATTATACGACAACCGAAAAAGAGCTTTTAGCTGTTGTCTATGCTTTTGAGAAATTTCGCCCCTATCTTGTTTTATCCACCACCATCGTATACACGGACCATTCCGCGTTGAAGTACTTGATGACAAAGAACGATTCTAAGCCAAGACTTATTCGCTGGGTTTTGCTCCTTCAAGAATTCAACATTGAAATTCGTGACAAGAAGGGAGCCGAAAACCTGGCCGCGGATCATCTGAGTCGACTTGAGGATCCATATCGGGGGGATCATCCGAACAAAGAGATCAATGACTCTTTCCCCCTGGAGACTCTAATGTCTATAAATCTCAATCTTGACGGCACCCCGTGGTTTGCGGATATTGCAAACTACTTAGCGGGTGGTATTCTCATCCAAGGGTTAACATCCCAACAAAAGAAGAAGTTCTTGAATGATGTTAAGACTTACTTTTGGGATGACCCTTATCTATTCAAACAGTGTGCTGATCTGATTATTCGTCGATGTGTTGACGGACCGGCAGCTTTTGACATCCTCCAAGCTTGCCACAAAGGACCCACCGGTGGTCACTTTGGTCCCAACTACACCGCTAAGAAAGTGTTTGATTCCGGATTCTACTGGCCCACCATTTATCGTGACGCTCAAGAAATGGTTAAGCATTGTGATGCTTGCCAACGTCAAGGCAAGATCACACATAAGGATGAGATGCCTCAAAATTTCATACAGGAATGTGAAATCTTTGATGTATGGGGCATCGACTTTATGGGGCCATTTCCATCCTCCAAAGGGAACAAGTACATCCTCGTCGCCGTCGACTACGTCTCTAAATGGGTTGAAGCTAAGGCTCTTCCTACGAATGATGCGAGGGTGGTTGTGAACTTTTTGAAGCAGCTTTTCGCTCGATTTGGCGTTCCTCGTGCTATCATCAGTGACCGCGGGACTCATTTTTGCAACGATCAATTTGCAAGAGTCATGGCAAAGTATGGTGTCAATCACCGTCTTTCCACCGCTTATCATCCCCAAACCAATGGGCAAGCCGAAATTTCCAATCGTGGCTTGAAGAGAATTTTGGAGCGTACTGTGGGAGAGCATCATGCCGCGTGGGCCGATAAGTTAGATGATGCTCTGTGGGCTTTCCGTACTGCTTACAAGACCCCGATCGGTTGTACACCTTATCGTCTTGTGTACGGGAAAGCCTGACACCTACCCATCGAGCTGGAACATAAGACGCACTGGGCCTTGAAGTGGGCGAACTTCGACATCATCAAAGCCAGTGATCATCGCAAGATTCAACTCAACGAGCTAAATGAACTGAGGAATGAAGCTTATGAGAACTCGCTGATCTACAAGGAGAAGACGAAGATGATCCATGATGCTAAAATCAAGAACCGAGAGTTCCACGTTGGAGATCAAGTTCTACTCTTTAACTCTCGGTTGAAGATCTTCTCTGGCAAGTTGAAGAGCCGCTGGACTGGTCCATTCACCGTCGCCAAAGTCTTTCCGTATGGGACCATTGAGCTTTCTCAGCCGAATGGGCCCAATTTCAAGGTGAATGGCCAGCGTCTGAAGCTGTACTTTGGTGAGGACATCTCTCACGAGATGATTCCATCCCTCACCACGTTCCCCATGAACTAAAAGTGGGTCGAGTCAGGCTCATGACTCGGTGAACAAAAACAAGCGCTTCTCGGGAGGCAACCCGTGTTCTACCCTTTACTGCTTTCATAATAAGTGTAGGGGGAGCCCCGCATATGTTTGTTGTCCTGTTTCTTGTGCTGTGCAGGGATTAAAGCTTCAGAAAGCATCTTGATGACTTCTGACGAACCGTGATACCGTGTTTCCCATCTTCCCGGTTCTATCCTAAACTCTTGTGATTCACTATTTCATATTCTATATGTTCACATTGAATTCACTTTCGTTGTCCTTTCCTTAGCAAGATTTAGACAAAGTGCACAATGTCCTAAGTGTAGGGGAGTTTACTCCCACATGCTTAAACATTGAGGACAATGTTTATCTCAAGTGTAGGGGGGACTTCTATCGAAGTAAGTGGTCTTTTCCATGAATTTGCCCTCATTTTAACCGGAAAATTTGATTTTTCGACATTTTTCAAAATTTTTAATCTATTTTGGCCTAGTTGTATAGTTGTATTTGCCTTTGTTATGTTTCCCTTGCTAAAATAAATTGTGAATAAAGTGGTTTTAGATTTTTCTTAGTCGTGAACATTTTGACTCAACCCGAGTTTACTTGCCTAAGTTTACTCTAGCTAATATCCTTAACGTGTTTAAGTCAAGTTTTGCTAGGCTTTTATATAGGGAGCTATAAAACGCGAAAGTCTTAACTCTCACGGGTTAAGAACAAGAACTTTCCGCAAGTTCCTATAATTGATCCTAGAGAGTCGTTTATCAAGGGAACTTTAAAATGCGATTTCTAAACTTGAAAAAGTCCAAGAATTTGCAAGATCCTATAGGCGACTCGAAAACCCAAAACTTTGATTTAATAGGCTAAGCATCCACGAGTCTCATTCCTTGAGATTTTAAACTGTGGAGAACGAGAGATGATAGAGTCAATTATAAGTTCGGTATTCTTTCATGAATTTATGTGAGTTAATTATGAGCCTATTCTCCCTCCGCTTGTTAATAAATTAATCTACTAATAAATAAGGTTGTACGATTTAAAAGGTTACTTAGCTTCTAGCCCCAGATCGTTTAAAAGTTGCTCGGTAATGACGAGAGTTCATAGCCAAGGCATAACTTATGAAGCGGGGCGCGAAGATTGGCGAGTCCGAAAAGGCCCTAACAAGGCATGAGGGCTATATTTTGTTGCTAAAGATCCAAAAGTGATGTGAAGAATCATTTATCGAAAATCAATATGAAGGATCGAGACACACGACGAAAAGCAAGAACTCCCCAAAAGTCATGGAGAAGTCTATCCGAAAAGACCCTAACAAGGTATGAGGATAAATAGATCCAAGTCCTAAAAGGAGGCGGATCGTTGTATATCAAAGTCCAAAATAAAGATTGGAGAAAAATGAAGAAGTCGTGGTCCTAAGATGAAGAATCTCTCAAAAACTTCAAGTGAAGAAATTCCTATTATGAAGAGAAGACCATAATTTCAAGAACGTCTCTCGAAGATTCGAAGTATGAAGTCGCTGCCAAATATCGGCCCGAGAAAGGTCTCAAATCGCGAACCAAGTTATGCCAAGATATGAACTTTCTGATATCCCGAGAAGCAGTTTTAAAAGATTTGGTCCTTTAGCTAACTATTGATTAAATCGTTCACCTTATTTTCGGACTAAATAACTATCGAAATAAGTCAAACAATGCATCCTCGTGATCATTTAAGACAAAAATAAAATATAAGAGATACACCTAGGAATAAGGGAGTCTAAGTGAATAATTGGCCCACATGAGTTCGTGATAGTTTGCTAACTTATAATAACAATGATCTCGTTTTTAAGCTTGGTATGGGGAACGTGAAACTTGAGGATGATAAACGTTCATGGCCGCCAAAACCCAATGTAAGTTTTTAATTTCTTTACTTATTTCTATCTTTTATGTTTAGTATTTAATAAAGGCCAAGGTGGGTTATTTATGATGGAAAATGTAAACCGTGCTTTAAAATTAATGCATTGCATGAGGGCATTGCAATGGTCAAGTGTAGGGGATTTAATAAGTGTGAAAACACTTATCCTTTTACCACTTATTCCCAATAATAACAAGACCAAAACGTGTGATTTATGTCGTAAAAGTCGGAATTATGCGTGGTTTGTGTTATTATTGTGTTTTAGGACCTAAATATGAAAAAGGAAGAAAACACGGGCTTTCACGGGCTTTTACTGAAGAAAACGGGAAAAAGACGAAGTCAAAAGATCAAGAGTGCAAAAAGAACGGAAGTCCAAGACCTATTCTGAAGATTTATCGAAGAAAAAGTCAAAAGACGGAAGTTTAACGTAGTCGAAGAACTTAAGTCTAATAGAAGAAGAAAATTAAAAGACAAGTTCAAATCCCGAGACGACAAAGACGAAGAATTAAAGTCGAGTCGAGAAAACGTGAAGAAAGCAAGAAAGAATATGCAACACATGCACTCCTTCCACCTTCCCTATAAATACCCTCCTAATAGTCATTAGGAGGGTGGTTAGATTTTTAGTAAATTTTTCACTTTTTAGTTTTTAGAGAGAGAAAGTCTTAAACTTTCTCTCACTAGTTCATCTTTTTCTTTTCATCTTTCAAGATTAAACATCTTTGTATTGCTTATTTCATTAATCAAAGTTCCATTTTAAGCTTTTATTTCTTAATCTCATTCTACTTTTCTTTGATTTAAGATTGATTTTGGTGTGATTATCATGTGATCCGTGTTGTTCTAATTGATTTCATGCTAAAAAGTTAATCTTTTGATCATTTTATAAGTTTTCATTTGATTAAGCTTTAAGACTTTTGTGCTTATTGGCTTATTTTTATGATTATCTTATTTTTCTTATTAAAAAGTTTTATTAAAAAGTTTATGTTTTTATGGTTTGATCTAAAAAGTTGATTAATTTCGAGTTGAATAAGTTGATCAAAGTGCTTATTTGATTCGATTGATTATTTGGATTGATAAGTTTCGGGTGTTAGCTTAGAATTTTGGCTTATCACCTAGCTTTTCTCATTTCCACAGATTTCGGAAAGGGTTTAAACTCCCCTTTCCGATTGGCTTTCCGACCGGTGCACCACCATAACCAATTTCCACGATTTTAGGAAAGGTTGTTACTCCCCTTTCCGATTGGTCCCTTATTCCGACGGCACCCATCTCTCGCATTCCGATTGAGTCCAATCGGATTAGGGCATTGATTTTCCGATTGGCCAGCTCCATCTTCTACTTTCCGATTGGCACCATTAGTTATTCCGATTGTGGAGTCTTGGGTTTATTCCGATTGGTGTCTCCATTAATATTTCGACGGTAAGGTGTCCTTTAATAAGTATTCCGATTGAGATTGTTGGCTGTTTTCCGATTGACCCCTTTTTGTCTAAATATTCCGATTACTACACCTTTGCAATATTCCGATCTACCGATCGGAACACATTCCGATCGGGTGCCCTTTTTGGCTTGCTTTGGTTTCTTTCGATATAACTTTCTTATAATACTTTTAATTTTCTGAAAATTTTCAAAGTGTTAGTTTTATTTAGTGAGTTAGCATTTTTCCATTGTCACCTTTAAGTTTTATATGCATTTATTTTTACTCGTCATTCAAATTAATCTTTTAACTTCCATTTTACTCATCGACACTTTAATTACTTGCAATTAGTTTAAAACAAAATCAACCAACCCTTTGATTCACCAAAAGACGATTGAGTCGCACTTTAGACCGGTTTTCAATTCGAAAAGATTCGGAACTATAACGAACTTTGATACTAAGGTGTCAAAAACCTAGTATTAATCCCACCCGCTGGTAGTTTTATTCTCACTTGTTTGTAAAGCGTTTTTAAAAGCATATAACGAAAACCAATGAGATTCACGGTAACTATCCGTCAGATCAAAGAGTGTCTAGCAAAAAAACATTTATTTTATTGTTTCGAGGCTCAGATAAGTAACCAATCGGGTATGTCGAATATGAGGATACGACGTTATGGCTGCAAACATCGCAAGTTTTTCCCCGCCAAGATACACGGCATGGCTACAAACATTGCAAGTTTGCCCCGCCAAGATACACGCCGTCCAAAATGTAATCGAACCCGCTTAGGGATGTTCAAATATTATCATCATAGCCTGTTGGGACCATTAAGAAGTGAAATAAGCCCGTTGGGACCATTAAGAAGTGAAATGGAATAGACACGGTTACCATACTGTTTGGGTATGAACATCGTCACACACCCACCAGAATTGTCGCACAACATTGATAGCCGAAACGAACGGACGGTTCGCATCGCTAAACCATACGTCTTATTAAATACAGCTTCTTTTTTCTAAGAATCCATAATTCTGAAGGAACAAATCACCATAATTATGAGGCCATCACCAATGTGAGACAACCGTGACAATCGTCACCCGACATCAACAACGGCATCGAAAGGCACGACCGTGACTATCATCGCCTGCTATCAACACCAGCAACAAAAACACTGGATTACGACGTTTCAACCAGAAACCCCCAATTACAAATTTAGTCAAACCCTAATCGGAGTTTAATGAAACCCTAATCGGATGTTTAACGTACGCAACATAAGCCTAAAATCAATTACCCCATGAGTTGGCTACGTAAGGGTAAACAAACACCACGTTGGGAACCCTATTATACATAACACGCTGAACAGATTACCCCATGGCTCAGATTAAGTGATGTCCTGGCTGCAGTCTAATAACCAAATACCCATCATAACATATTCATACCTAAGAATGAAATATTCGAAATGTTACCATAATTTGAGGTAGTTACTCATCAACGCATGCAACAATAGGCAGATCCCGGGCAATACAGTTCACTTAGGACATTCCCCTTCCACCAACTCCATCATCACCCAACCACTGTATCGTCACACGGCATGACCAGCGACAACGAAAACTATCAAAATTACCAGAACCCTAATTAAAAAAATTGGGGCAATATAAATTGAACAAAAACAATCAAACCACGTAGGAACCCTAATCAAAGAGTAAAGGGAACAAAAATTATACCTTGTGTTTATCAAAACCACCAAACCTGTAATTAAAAAAGCAAAACTATCAAAATTACCAGAACCCTAATTAAAAAAATTGGGGCAATATAAATTGAACGAAAAAAATGAATAACTCACAAATTCCAGATCCTTTTATGTGTTAAAATAAAGCCGATCAACGTGTTAAACATAACAACAAAGCCGATCAAAATCAGGTGGAGGGATGGTGGAGATGAAAAATAGATTTATGGGTGCAAATAATTGAGGGCGTGGTTTATATAGTGGCCATCAACAAACTCTGAAGGGCCAAATTAACCATCTACAGTGAGAGGTAGGTAATTTACCAAAGGGCAAGGGGCAAGTGATCAATTAATGATTAACGGGGAATGTGCAAAACCATTAATGACAACGGAGTAAGGAAAACATAACGTAAATTCAATGGTGTGTGTTTTGTGTGTGTAGATGTTGTGAGGGAAGGAGAGTTTTGTGAGAGAAAGAAAATAAGATAGTTTAATAAGGGTGTGAGGGGGATCACTGTTTCTATGGAAACGTGATTCCCCTCTTTAATATAAAGGGTAATAATCAACCTGAAATTCATGATGAGTCAATTTCATTATGTAGTAGAAAGAAATGACTATCTTTACCAGATTTTGCATGAATAAGGCTAGGCTAAAGGCCCATTCGTGTGAAGTTTAACCTGTTACCTTTTAGGTTATCTTATTTTATTCTGGTCAGACATAATGTAAAAATAAGTTCATTATTAATTTATTAGTTTCGGGTAGATCACACTAAGTAGGTATAAAGTTTTGGTTAGTTTAAGTTGTAGGTAGCCTAACTTTTCTTTTCTTCATAATTTGAGGTGTGCATATCGTATGCAACGCAAAGTTTTTGAGTTTCTTTTTACTTTAGAATAGATGTTATTAGTCATTTGCTACGCTTCTGACCGATAAATAAAAACCAGACATTGCATGAAAATTCACCCTTAGCTACCTGAAATCGGGAACAAAATTGGGTGCCTAAAATTTTAATTAACTTAAGGTGTTATACATTTAGTGACATTCACCCTAATTCATTTTTCATGTTATATATATCTAAACTAGAGAAATAGAAAAAAATTGATCGAGAAAAAAAGAAAAAAAGGGAGTCATCTCATCCTTCTAAAGTCGGTTTTGGGTTCTACCCTTGTTTATTGTATGTCGTTGTACAAGGTCTCGAAAACAGTGCTAAATGCTATGGAAGATTGTGTGGGTTCAGTGGTCAAAGATTCTTACGTCCAAGAAAAATGGTAGGTTAGGAGTGTCTAGATTTTACGCTTTAAATAAGGCTCCCCTATTTTAATGGGTGTGGAGATTTTTAGTTCGAGATGGTTCGTTATGATTTCACTTTATCAGCTATGCATGGTAGCGACTTCCAGGAGCATTCACCTCATTGTTCTTCTCTTTGGAGTAAGATTATTAAAGAAATTAACGTTCTGAAGCTTCATGGTGTTGATTTACTTGTCAACTGTAAACGTCATGTTGCTTCTGGTCTTCACACTCGTTTTGGAGAGATGTGTGGGTTGGTGATATTCAATTATGCCTCCTATTCCTTCGGTTAATTTTTTGGAAAATAATAAGGAGTGCATGGTGGTAGAGAAATTGAATGGTTCTCGTTCTGATTTTTTCAGCATATGGTTCGTGGCGGGGCTCAATCTCTTCAACTCGAGCAACTTCAAGTTTTAGTTGAAGGTGTTGTACTATCCATTGTGAATGATCGTCAGATTTGGGACTTGAACGGTGAAGAGATTTTCCGAGTTAGTGATGCTCGCTTTCTCTTGGATGATTTTTTCCTTCCCAAATCACCCATAACGACTAGGTGGATCAAATATGTCCCCATTAAGTTAAATGGGTTTACATGGAAACTTCATCTTGATCGTCTCCTTACTAGGGCGAATCTAGTTCGAAAGGGTGTCCAGATTGTCTTTATGTGTTGTCTGATTTATGATGCGAAGATTAAAGATGGATCAAATATGTTTTTTCAATGTGAAGTGGCCCGTGACATTTCTGGTCGTATTTGTCGTTTGTGGAATATTCCTCGGTCTTCCTTTTGGAAGGTGTCTTCTCAGCTGCGTGGTGAAGTATTTGGAATTTTCAAAATCAGCTTCTATTTACGACTCAAAATCCCCAGAAGAATACTTTTTTTGATGATGTTGTTACACACTCGTTTATCGGAGTCAATCTAGATGTAAAAGTAGTTTACTTTGTGACTGTTGACTTCATATTCTAGCTTTTTGCTAGTTATATTTTCGTTCAAAAAAAGAATTTACTTGGTACAAATAATAATCCAAATATTCGGTAACGGCTAATGATTTGCACACTCTCAAAATTTATTTGCACACTCAAAATGTTTTATGTCTTACCATTTAAGCCCTTACATTACTTAGTAGAGTATGCAAATATTAAGGATATATATATATCATAACACACATATTTTGAGTGTGCAAATAACTTTGTGGAGTGTGTAAATCAACTCCCTTCGGTAACTAACGCTTAAACATTATCTCGTTATTTGTTAAAGAAAGTTCACAGAATTAACACAAAAATAAACATTGTTTTAACTAAAAAGAATGACCTAGTTGTAAGGCTAAAGAGAGTAGACATACTAGATTCGTCATCAATTTTAATGTCACATTTGTTTTTTTCACTCTTATGATTAACGCACTCATATATTTTGTATTGATTATTACAACTCATCATTTATTAAAATATTCAGATTATACAAAATATATTGTAGAAACTAGAAGGGATTGAATAGTTTCTAACCGGTTTATCTCCTAATTAAAATTCCTTTCAGTTAGGTGAGTGTCAAAACTATCTTTTACTAGAAAGCTAGTTGCATAATGATTAGGTTCAATTCTAATGCATTAACAATAAGTAGTAAGTGTAATGATGATGAATGTAAGTGATGAGTAAGGAAGGAAACAACCTAGTAGGAAGACACCAAGACTTATAATGGTTCGGCAACGAGGCTCTATCCTCGTTCCTGCTCCACTCCTCGAGTACACCTTACTCGAGATTTCTATTATACCCACAAGCCCCCTTCTTGGCGGAGAAAACCATACAACGTCGCTTACATTATTTTCCGATACTAAGCTAAATGTCGAGACCTAATCTTAGCTAGGACCAATTTACACAACGTCGCCCACTTCACCATTTTATGACACAAGGCTAGATGTCGAGTTCTAATCCAAAGCTAGAACCAATCTTCACAATGTTGCCTAATTCACCATTTTCCGACACAAGGCTAGATGTCGAGTTCTAATCCAAAGCTAGAACCAATCTTCACGACTCTTCACTTTGAAGCTAAGTGAGAACTTCACACAACACAACTACACATCACTTTATAGTTTAATGAGAACTCACAAGACACAGCCACATCACTTTATAGTTTAGTGAGAACTATTAGAACTCAACTAAACATGTCCAAGTACACACATGTAGCTTGGATCTACACAACACAAATCCAAGCACACACATATGCAAAAGATTTACACAAATCTAATCCAAGTATTCACACATAGCTTGGATGAACACAACTAGTCCAAGTATTCATAAATACATTGGATCTACACAAGACACAAATAATCAAATGATGAACATGACTAGATCTTTAGGAGAGGATGATCTTCATCAAGGCTTCATCTTTAATCACATCACAAGTGTGTGAGTGATCTTCTCTTTGGACAAGGTAAAGAAGGAGATCAATAGGATAATCATAAGTAAACATACTTAACACATTAAGTGATCATTTACAAATGACTAGGATTAGATAGGAGAAAGAAGGCTGAAAGAGATGTCCAAAAAGGGTTAGTGTAAATGCAGATTTGATCCACAATTTATAGAAAACAAATCCCAACGGCTAGCTGAGGGCGGTTCCTTAGCTACCCAGGCGGTTCCTTATCGATAGAGAACCGCATAGGTACTTAAGGAACCGCGGAGTGTAGACTCCGCTCCTTTTTGTCTTTTAGTCAATTTGAAATATTTGAGGCTGTTTAAACCTTCAAAGGATATTCTTATGGCATTTGGAATATGCCATATTTAAATTTACATTTTCATTTTAATAAAATATTTTCTGAAAAATAAAGTTTATTAAAAATCTTTTGTTACATTTGACAAAAGTGAGTTTTAAGGCTAATCACTTTTATGATCACTAAGCATGATTAAGATATGTTAGTGTATTGATTATTACCTTGATGATAGTGTTTGTTAGATAATTCGTTTTATGATTGTGTTTGGCAATAAATGTCTTTGTAATTTGTCGTGATCAAAACTAAGAAAAATTAATTAGTACTAACAATGTTTTTAGGCATTGCTTTGCATTAACAATCTCCCCTTTTTAATTACGACAAACTATAAACTCATTTACGTAAAATACAAGATTATTCGAATTATTAACGAGTTTATCACTATCATTTCTCCCCCTTTGTCGAAGAAAAAAGGTTAGCACAAGTCTTTGAGGAAGAAAAGAACCGGACTTTGCTAGTAGCTCCCCCTTGGTGCTTACTCCCCCTTGCTTGGGGCACCAAGTAAATAAGCTAAGGTGACATGCTACACAAAGGTTAGAAGAAAGAAAAGAAACACCAATGTATATATGTGCACTACCTACTAACTAACTTGAGAGGGAGAAGGAAAATAAATCTCAAATTAGAAGTAAGTATTTGCTAAGTATGTCCAAAGAGTGTGTGTTGACAACATCATAGTTCAATTGGTGGAATAAAGGAAGAAAAGAAACATCCAAACCAATCAAAGATGATTAAAATGTCAAGGGGTTAAAATTTAGAATTTATGGAATCACCCATAATTAATTGTAAGTTTTAACCATGATCAACTTTTTGACAAATGTGTGAAAAAGAATTAGCGGGAAAGATAACACACATAACATTCATATTACACAAATGTGAAATAACATACAAGAGAAATATTCATACACACAATATGAATATTTAAAACAAAAAAATATATATATGGAAAATAAACCACAAAGCATATACTACTCTAATAGTGATAATCTTCCAAGATTGCTTAAGTTTTATTGACTCAAACAACTAAAGTACAAAATGTGCCTTAGTTGTAAAAGAAATACGACGAAGCATCATTCGAAGTTTTGTTCACGGGAACGAAACTTTGAGAGGAGGTCGAGTGAGGAGGAATTCAAGGAAATTTAGCTTGTCATATATATGAGCAAGTTCAATTTCTTGAAATCGACAACAAGCACACGAGGAACCATGATGCAAAACAAAGTCGTTAGATGGGGGAGGTCCATCAAAATGAGAGTTTGGTGGAGAGGGAGATAATGGATAAGAGATGTTTTCACGATGCCTAGTGAGATTAGGGAAAGAAGATAGGTCATTAAGTTGAGGAGAGTTGAAAGGTTTAGTTGGTGGTGGACGAATTTCCTTTTCTCCGGTAATTAGATTTATAGAGTAAGTCGCATTCCAATATTTAATCGGAGAGAAAGAAGAATTCTTGGAGGATTTGGGAGAAGATGAATCATGAGGATTCTTGTTCTTCTTGATCCAAATGGATCGAACCGAGATTTTCGGTTTCTTTGAAAGCTTAGAAGAAGAAGCTTTAGGTTGAGAAGATTGTGACAAAGAAATGTCAAGGCTAGGAAAGGAAGAGTTAGGCATTATGAGGGATGAAGAGAAGAACTCCCAAAAGAGAAAAATTTAAAGAAAATAGACAAGGCAAAGATTTGAAATGCATACAAAAGGTTTTAGGGAATGTTTAGTCAAATTAGGTAAACAAAGAATTTTAACCAAGACAGTGGTCAAAGAAGAAAGACCAAAAATAAGCCAAAAGTGGCTTTCCCGTACGCGGTTCCTAAAGGAAGCACGCGGTTCCATATCGATATGGAGCCGCCTAGTGGCTAAGGAGCCGCGTCCAGTGGACCACAGACCATGATTTTCAAAAGTTTTTGAGAAAAATAAGACTTTTTCAAAATTTTGCAAATCTTGGATTTTTACCTCTTTTAGCACTAGAGTATGCTAGGGTTGCATAAAATCAACACATTCACAAAGAATTTCTTGAAAAAAGGTGACAAAATATTTAGATAACATTTTGATCTAATTTTAAGTCAACTTTTTAGAGGTTGTAACAGATTTAGGTTCAATTTTAAATAAATTAAAGTTGATTAATGTGACCACATAGGTTAAAACACATAAAACTAAATCCATAGATCACCCTCATGAGAAATTCATGAAGGAAAGTAAAGGAAATACAAGAAAGGAAATAACAACCAACTAATACAAAGTTAGCTAAAACTAGGTCTTGAATGCATAGTCCTCTTTGGCTTGACCTTCTTTAAAATCATTTTATATTGAAAACCATCATTCATCTACTAGGAGGAGGAGGCATGTAGAAAAAGGTAAGCAAGAAATCATGCAACCTTCTATGAAGACCAAGCATCTCCAACCTTAGGTTTTGAATGATGTAGTTATTATAGAGACAACATGGGCAATTTGCACCATGAGCTTCTAGGAAACCAAAGAAGTAAAGATCACCCATGAAGTGAGGAATAGGAATGACCAAAATAGGAGCATTAGTGTTTGAGGGTGAAGGAGGTGGTGGAGGCATAGTGTCCAAGGGTGAGATGGGAGAATTTGGTGGAGTGAAAGGGGAGGTAACCAAAGGCTCAAGGACAAAGGAAATGCTTTGTAGAGGTTGAGGTTGAGTAATCCCATCCAAAGGAGGACTAGGAGTGAATGGAGAGGAAAGCTCATTCATTCTTGATAGGAATGAAGAGGAGGTAGAACCATGATATTGGTTAGTACCATGAGTTGAGTTGGTCTTGCATGGAGTAAGGGGTGGTGAAGGTGATGAGAAAATGAGAATAGGAGAAATCTCATTTTTGGGAGTGTGAGAAGATGAAGGACCAATATTAGGTAACTTAATCTTAATTTTAAGGATTCTTTTGGAAGAGGAAGTTTTGGAAGAGGTGGATGTTCTAGTGGACACCATCGTTGTGTGTTAACGTTTAGAGAAGAGTTGAAGGGATGAAGAACACAATCAACAAGAGAGGGTTTAAGAAGAGAAGGGAATGATCCAAACTAGTAATGGGTTAAAATCATCTTAGGTGAATAATGAAATTAGGTAGCCTAGTTTAGGAAAGTGCAGGTTTTTGCAAAAAATTTATCAAAGTTTTACACAGATTAAGGAAAACAGTGTAAAGCAAAGATTCTGTCGAAACAATGGCTGGCGGTTCCTTATGTAGGGTCGCGGTTCTTTATCGCTAATGAACCGCGGGTTCGATATGGAACCGTGACCAGAGGTGTACAAAATGTGCACTTCCTTAAACTTTGGTTAGTCCAGATTTCACACAAGTAAAGAGCAAGCCAAAGTTAACTATTAATCAAAATCTAGACAGCTAACAAACACATAAGATGCACAAAGGTATGTAAATCAAAAGATCGATTACAAAGGTAACTAAGGATTAAAATAGTAAGTAATCCAAACTAGTATTAGTTAATACAGACCTAATTATAAAGAAAAGAAAATTTCAACACCACAAAACATGTCCAACAACATGTTCATCTTGAATCAAATCCAAGTCATCATCTCTTCTTCTTGCCAAGTCCCTTGATCAATTTTCCCAAGTAATTGAATCCACCTCTTGACCCTACTCGATGATCATACAACTCACCTTGTGTCCTAAGATTTTACCGATAGAAATCCTCAAGACTAAGGTTCTCCGGAATTTCACTAGTAGCATGGTGAGGAGGAGGAGATAGGTCTTCTAACCCGTCCACGAATGAGTTAGTGGATGGGTGGGAGTTACTCGAAGAGCCAAAATGAGCACTTGTACCTATGCCATCACCATCACTTGGTGACATATCAAAGTCCTCATCATCGGACTCTTGTTGGTCGGTTTTCTTGAACCTCTATCACTTCTAGGCTTTCTTTCATATACCTCTTGAATAGGTAGCATAACCCGTTGAACCGGTTGAAAGCGAGAAAGATCGAGATTGGGAAAGTCACGATCAACCCTTTTTAAAAGGCGAGTAAGGATCATGGCGTAAGGGAAGTTTGTTTTTGGCTTGGAGATATCATAATTGATCCGTCGAGCGATAAAATATGCTAAGTTGTACTTGATGTCGGTAAAGATGCAAAATATCATATGCACTAAACATGCTGGAACATGATCCCGGTTTCCACCAAGACAAAACACATTTTCCCTAAGGATGTTGGCCCATTGGATCATATCATCATTAAGTTCGCCTAAGAGAACCTCGTGATGTTTCACCGAACGTCTTTTAGTATGAAGGCTTCTTACAACGGTTCCATCACACTCTTTGGAAATGATGTCAAGGATGTAGTCAAGGTCAACTTACAAGTGGTCACTTGGAGGACAACCTTTGGTCTCAAGGAGAGCATCAAGCTTCCATTTATTCTTAAAACGACAAGTGCCCTTAAATGGCACACCGAGAATTTGACCGAAGGCTTCGAGAGAGTATTGAACGAGTTGACCATCCAAGATGAACCTAACAAATATTCTACCATTTTCCATAATGAGAGAATAAGTGCTAAAGAACTCCAAGAGGAATCGGGGGTAAATGTCTTCCTCTATGTGTAACAAACAATCGAACCCAATTTGTTCAAACATAGACTTAATGTAAACATAACCCCTAATGTCCTATTGGACAACTTTACCCTCGTAGAAACAACGAGTTTGAAGGGAACGATAGGTGTGGGCAAGTTGTGTTGAGTGACAAAAGTCGGCAAGGTTAGGCATATATTGTTTAGTGTCTTGGTGATCTTTTTGATATCTTGAAGGCATGATTAGTACCTAAATACAAAAAAAAATTCTCCAATCAGTCACATGTAAATATAAACCAAAAATAAAATAAAAAATGAGGATGTGTTTCATCAATTACTTGACAAACAAAGGATTAATCCTTGTCATTCTCATATTCACAATGTACCTAGTTCATCATTGACAATGACACATTGACCATGTAAGATCAACAATGAACTTGAACATTGGTTTTTCAAAAACAAGGTTTTTAGGTAAGCATTTAACAATGCCATTACCAACTTGTTCATGGGTTCATATCAATTCCATCAATCAACCAAAATTATTTAGTCAAAATTCAGATTTGTTCTACAAGTGGGTTTTAGTGAAATCTCAATGAATATGAACCTAAGGAATCATAGTAACAAAACTATGTCAACTCTTATTCCTAGTAAGGTTCTAATTCAATGTCAATTTTAGAAATCCCCAATTATGAATGTATAAACCCTAGAACAAATTAGATGAAATTGAATGAAATTACTTACAATTAATTGATGTTGGATGAAGGATGAGTGAAATTCACGACTTAGAATCAATTAATCTTGAGTGATTGAAGGTTTTTGAAGAAACAACAATGGTGCAATGTCAAGAACACGTCGTCTATGTGTGTGAAGGAGAGAGAGGGTTTTGTTTAAAAAAGGGTATTTTAATAAAACTGGCGCTTTAGCGAAGTTTCTGCCCGCGGTTCCTTATCGATAAGGAACCGCGCATATAAACCGCGCATGATAAAGAACCGCCTACAGTGGCCGGTTTTTATCAAAGAAAAACAAAGAATTTTTGAAAACCAAAATTTTTAAAGTACTTAAAAATATATCTTAAACCTTTTAAGATATCATTGGATCACTATAACACTAAGTAATAATGCCTTAATGAAGGATTACGAGTTGAATCGAGATCGAAAAGAACCGAAACCGACGAACGACTACTCGTAGAAAAAAAAAAATGGAGAGAAGTCAAGGGAAGTGAATCAAGACCAAGTAAAATTCTCAAGGGATAAATGACAATCTTCAAATCGTGGAGACTAAGAGCTTGTGTCATATATAGTGGTTTTAAGACGTGCCTTTCCGGCGAAAGTCTAAACGGCTTTGGTAATGAACTATACCAAGCAACTTTGATACATAGAATAAGATCATTTTCAAGAGTAGTCTTATTCTATTTCAAAATATGAGCAAAGTATAGATTCACTTTCTCTCCCACATGATCGGATAATTATTGCTATCCTTGGAATATTTCAGTTCCAAATGTGTAAAATCCATCTACAACTTAATGAAGTAGTTTGGTATCTCAACGGATTCATCAATCATCCTAGAGATGAGCTTAATTGCACAAGTTACACATGATATTGGGCCTACTAACCGTAAGGGTGCAAACCATGAAAATCATGCTTGATACTTTAAGCTTCTACTAACTCACTCTACATCTCCATAGTGAGTCACGTATCCAAGCAATGAAGCTTTGAGAGGGAAAAGGGAAGAATCACAAACCACAAACAAATGTCAAGGCAAGGATGCCAAGAACTAGCATATAGTCAATTAATGATCAAAAGAATGATCAATAGGGCGTGTGGAAGAACGAAAACGTATTTTGGCCACAAATTGCATTTCAAGCTTTTAAGGAACCAATGCAAAGCCCAACTATGACTAATAGTGACAATTAAGTCTTCAAGGACTAGTATCACTCCCATCCATCTTGATATCGTCGTTCAGTGATGTTAGAAATCAAAGAAGATGAGTCTTCTACAAGTGTAAGTGACTCAATCCACAATCAATTGAATGATTGATCTTCATGAGTACATACACATAACGAGATGCGAACTAGTAGATACATTTAAAGAGTAAATATAAAATGCATAAATACTACAAATCTAAATGAGATGCAATATTATCAATTAAAAGGCTTATTTTCAGCGAAAGATAGTTTTAACCAAAGAAATTTTTTAGTACAACTTAACTTCTAACTTGAGGAGACAATGGATCGATCCAAGTTTTAAAGTACAATATACTTCAAAGATCTTGTGTTACCATCGCTCTGATACCAATTGTAGAAACTAGAAGGGGGGGGGGGGGGTTGAATAGTTTCTCATCGATTTATCTCCTAATTAAAATTCCTTTCAATTAGGTGAGTGCCAAAACTATCTTTTACTAAAAAGCTAGTTGCATAATGATTAGGTTCAATTCTAATGCATTAACAATAAGTAGTAAGTGTAATGATGATGAATGTAAGTGATGATTAAGGAAAGAAACAACCTAGTAGGAAGACACCAAGATTTATAGTGGTTCAGCAACGAGGATCTATCCTGGTTCCTACTCCACTCCTCGAATACACCTTACTCGAGATTTCCACTATATCCACAAGCTCACTTCTTGGCGGAGAAAACCTTACAACGTCGCTTACGTTATTTCCGACACTAAGCTAAATGTCGAGACCTAATCTTAGCTAGGACTAATCTACACAACGTCGCCCACTTCACCATTTTACGACACAAGGCTAGATGTCGAGTTCTAATCCAAAGCTAGAACCAATCTTCACAACGTTTCCTAATTCACCTTTTTTTCGACACAAGGCTAGATGTCGAGTTCTAATCCAAAGCTAGAACCAATCTTCACGACTCTTCACTTTGAAGCTAAGTGAGAACTTCACACAACACAACTACACATCACTTTATAGTTTTGTCAGAACTCACAAGACACAACCACATCACTTTATAGTTTAGTGAGAACTAACACAACTTATTAAAACTCAACTAAACATATCCAAGTACACACATGTAGCTTGGATCTACACAACACAAATCCAAGCACACACATATGCAAAGGATTTACACAACTCTAATCCAAGTATTCACACATAGCTTGGATGAACACAACTAGTCCAAGTATTCACAAATACATTGGATCCACACAAGACACAAATAATCAAATGATGAACATGACTAGATCTTTTGGAGATGATGATCTTCATCAAGGCTTCATCTTTAATCACATCATAAGTGTATGAGTAATCTTCTCTTTGGACAAGGTAAAAAAGGAGATAAAGAGGATAATCATAAGTAAACATACTTAACACATTAAGTGATCATTTACAAATGACTAGGATTAGATAGGAGAAAGAAGGCTGAAAGAGATGTCCAAAAAGGGTTAGTAAAAATGCAGATTTGATTAAAGATGAAGTTGTTTAAACCTTTTTGTCTTTTAGTTAATTTGAAATATCTGAGGCTGTTTAAACCTTCAAAGGATATTCTTATGGCATTTTGAATATGCCATATTCAAATTTACATTTTTATTTTAATAAAACATTTTCTTAAAAATAAAGTTTATTAAAAATCTTTTGTTACATTTGACAAAAGTGAGTTTTAAGGCTAATCACTTTTATGATCACTAAGCATGATTAAGATATGTTAGTGTAATGATTATTACCTTGATGATAGTGTTTGTTAGATAATTTGTTTTATGATTGTGTTTGATAATAAATGTCTTTGTAATTTGTCGTGATCAAAACTAAGAAAAATTAATTAGTACCAACAATGTTTTTAGACATTGCTTTGCATTAACATATATTATGTTAAATACTCGAAACACACTTGTAAACTAAATAAAATACCTTAAGACCAAAATAAAAATAAAAATACACAACACTAAAATTCACAGACAATAAATAAACAACTCACCATTCGCACCGAAGTCAGTGTGATTTATGAGAATGGAATGAAAACCCGCCCATGAAGCATCAACTCACATCATGAATTTTTTACCACTCCAATTAGCAAAAAATACACACTTTCCACGGAAAAACGTCACATGTTAGCCACTTCGATAAACAAACGATGTCAACTAAGCCACGAGTTGACTCGTGCCTCTTAAATTATGTGGTTGGTATTATTATGATCAATGAAGATAACATGTTAGCCTCAAAATATTGAGTCAAATAAGAATGTTCGGTCATAGGTTTATATTGTAATATTTATTAGAACGTCGTAATAGTTAGTTAAAATAGTCGTGACATTACGGGCTTGATGCTTAGCTTAAAAGGCCTCTTTCAAGGCACTAAGCATTTATTCAAGCCCGACACAAAAACAATATAGTCCATTAGAGAGCCCGCATGTGGGTGGACTATATAAGCACCCTCCTAGCATGTTAGGAGGGTGGAGGTTCTCATTTTTCTTTAATCTAATTTCATAAAGTTTCTCCACCTTCTCTCTACTTTTTCTCACTACTTTCTCTCTCTAGGAATCCATCTCTTTTCATCTATTTTCTATCTTTAATCATCAAATAACATGGGACAATAATTGGTATCAATCGCCACGGGGTAGATTGTGTTTGGTTGTTTGGTTTATAATTCGGTTGATTTGTAATCAAAATCATCTCGAATTAAAATTTGTTTTAGTGTTTTCGGGCTCTAAATATTGATGTAAATCATTTACATAGATTTGGTAGGGATTTGGTTAAGTTTTTGTGGTTAAAATCGCAAGTTTTTGAGGTGTTTGGATTGGTTTTTGGGATACAGCTCGTGTTACAGTAGCTAAGTTGGCCAACAAGAACATTCCGAAAAAATATCTTCGGATAAGGGTTTATTATTCCGAAATGATGATTTGTCACAAAACATTCAACGTTTTGAGCTCAACACAATGGCTTGTAATCACTATCAGATTACAACCCGGATCTATATTCACGGGGGAGTGTACGCTTTAGTGCTCTTACCCTCAGCAAAAAAAGAGAAATATTCTTACACTTGAGTGGATTTGTCAAGACATTCAAAGTCTATGAACTCAAGTTTATGCTTTAGAAAAACCTTTTTGCCAAAAAGAATTGATTTTTTAAAAAGCGTTGAACACAAAATTTTCAAGAATTTTTCAATTATATTCAAAATCTTTCAAACAATGTGTGTTCAACAACTCCTATCCTCAAAAGTTTAATGTGGATCACATCCTCACAATGACAATTCCATTGGATCAATTTTTGAGGGGGAGCGTTCCAAACAAATTCATGCTAAGTTTGACACATTTCTCTTCTAAAGATTTTCAAGACTACTTTTCAAAATATATTTTAATCAAATTTGGTATCTCTAATATCAAACGATTTTATATATTAGAGGTAGGGGAGAAAATGTGATTAAAATGTGATCTAAAGACTCAAGCACTCATGGTTACGATCAAATACCTACAACATCTTTAATTCACGACGTTATTGGTGTCAAAAGGGTGGTTAGGTCTAAGTCCTATGATCCAACCAGAATCGGAGGGATCTTCCCAGGGACAATCCAATAGATTATTAGAAGTCCTTAGGAAAGATGGAGTAGAATGTGAACGTAACTGAATGCCGACTAAGTACTGATGCTAGCACTGGAACAATCACAACAAGGTGCTAGTAATGATGTCTTGGTAAGCATTGAAGGGGTTGAAGAATGAAAAAGAAATGTAAGGATAAAGGGTGTAAACAAAGAACCGGGTCAACACATCATGAAGACAACACATCATGGACCCAGTGATGTAATGCACAACCCCTTTCCAGCTGACTCAGGCTTCTCTCAAAAGAAGTTTGTTTTATTGTCACAGAGATCAACATGATTTCTATTGACTTTCTCACTCCGAGATAGTTGATATTGAATAGGTGGCATCTGCTCTAGCCTCCGACCACTAAAAGTGCACAAATCGAGTCTAGAGCCAAGAGATCAATGAAATCTCATTAGGACACACGGATGACGATCAATAGAGTCCTACGCTATATCCTTGTGATATTGCTAGAACACTCAGAGTGATACTACCTAGTATTCACAACGATGAGTGAAAATCCTTCCAGTGTTAACATCAAGCAGCACTGTGGTAGGTCATGTGTAAGATTCTTTATGAATTGAACATATGTAAAACTGAAAAGCAACAGTGGTTTGATTCTGAATTGATTCAAACTCGTTTCAGGTTTCTACGGAATATCTTTATGGTCTTGCCAGAACATTCAGAGTGATATTTATTAATATTCACAGTGACGAATGGAAATCCTTCTAGCGTCAACATTAAACAGCGCTACGGTAGGTAACGTGCGAGATTCTTTATGAATCAAGCTTGTGTCAACTGGAAAGCAACAATGATAAGATTCTTAATGAATCAAACTTGTTCCAGGAATTTGAATTGACGACTTTAATCAAGCGGATATTTATCCAATTGATTCACTCTTTATGTTCGCAGTCTTGCTTTGAGACGGCCGAGTAAAGAGAACGGATAGTATTGCCGCGAAACCCTATCAAGGAGATTCTTAATTGAATCTACCTAATCACAGGTACGATATTTAATATCGTGTAACGGTCTTCACCGACCGGAGGTAAAACACTACCGATTTAGGACGAATGTAAAAGCCATTCAGTCCGTGTCTATGTTTTGTCTCAAGAAGGTGACGTTACGGTGTACTCATCAAAGTCAAAGATTCATAACCACATACTCATGCCCAAAGACATCCAACAATCAAGAAAGCTAAAGACTTCCACAACTTTGATGATCAAAATCTTCCTTATCAATTAATGTAGAGAAATGACCTCTCTTCAAGGGAGATTGTTAGCAAGCTTTTAAGATTGTGCAAAGTATGAGCATGTGGATAAAGACACAAGATTGCAAGATGGCAAAGACGAGTCAAGAACGATTTGAAGATCTCAAGTTTAAAGGCAAAGTCGAAAGACAACGACAAAGGCTTAAAGATCACAACATGAAGGAACAAGACTACTAGTACACGTTCAAGACTCATTTATGACGAAATTCATAAATCTCCATTGGACTCCAAATATCGAAGATGAATGACCTCACATTGGGGGAGATTGTTAGCCTCAAAATATTGAGTCAAACAAGAATGTTCGGTCATAGGTTTATATTGTAATATTTATTAGAACGTTATAATAGTTAGTTAAAATAGTCGTGACATTACGGGCTTGATGGTTAGCTTAAAAGGCCTCTTTCAAGGTACTAAGCATTTATTCAAGCCCGACCTAAAAACAATATAGTCCATTAGAGAGCCCGCATGTGGGTGGACTATACAAGCACCCTCCTAGCATGTTAGGAGGGTGGAGGTTCTCATTTTTCTTTAATCTAATTTCACAAAGTTTCTCCACCTTCTCTCTACTTTCTCTCACTACTTTCTCTCTTTAAGAATTCATCTCTTTTCATCTATTTTCTATCTTTAATCATCAAATAACATGGGACAACATAACATATAACATTTTTTTAGCAATAATAGAGGTTGTTAATCAGTTTTATGATTGCTTGCAATTTGTTATATACCTATGTATAGATAGTATTTGCTATATGCTTCTACACGTAATATGTTAGTCAATTGAGTACTACGTACTAACGTCCATATTCTGCTTCTATCTAAGTAGTCTTCTCTTTCTGTGCGGCTTTCTTTATAGGGATCCTGCCGGCATGGTACTCCGCCTTTATGAAAGTGGGCTACCTTTTGAACAACCAACCTGACATAAGGATCAACCAAAAAAAAGCCTTTGGGAAGTCAAGACCGAGTGAAAAATGAAAAACGAAGAAGGTGGCAGGTCCGATAGGCGAAGGAAGTTTATAGGCGAACAAAGGCTCTTTTTTTCATTTTCTTTTTTTACTTGCCCGGAATTGATTGGTTGCTTGCATCTCAAAGTATGGGGCAAAGGATCAAAGGCTTTTACTCCAGTCTTCTCATTCATTCCCATCCTTGTTTTACATGTACCTACCCAAGAACAAACGTAACAGTCTTGGCTATTTACTAGAATTATTTGAAACTATTTAGGTAGATGTTGTTTGTTTGTTAAGAAGCTTTGAATTTAAACTTAATTCATATATATGAATCTGAATCTGAAGTGAATATATCTGAATCTGAATAAATTAATATTGTTTGTTTTTTAAAAGAAAACGACTGAATACTTTATTATTTCAACTAAAAGCATTCAAATGTTCTTTCCATGTCTTGCCTTTGAAAAAAAAACAAACTAAAACTTGATTAAGAGCTTTAGTCTATTAAAAGGGTGTTAACATTTTGTTTCCGAGTTTAATGAGAAAAGAAGAGAAAATATATGAGAAGATGGAGGGTGGAGTGGAGAGGAAATAATTAAATTTCTTGTGTTCCTAAGTTTAGAAAAAGTGTGAATTATGACATAATTTTTTGATGTTCTTAAATTAGAAAGAAGTGAAATAAAGAATTTAATTAAGTTATAAAAATACTCTTCCTCTAACCTTCTTTCTAAATCATCTCAAATTGGAAAATAATTTATGAGTGAATATAAATTAATTTACTCTCTTTTACTTACATTTTTTTCCTTACGAACACAACTTTTTTATTATCATCTTTCTGAAACTTTCTCTTTCACTCTAAAATTAAACTCGTAAACAGAGAGTAAGACTTTTTTTATTAAAAACAAATATTCCTTCCGTTCTAATTTATTTGTCCACTATTATTTTTAAAGTTTTTTAATTTAAATTTGACTTTAAATTAATGTTGTTGTGTTATATAATACTTGATGCAAAGTATTTGTATGATTGAGTTTTAGATGTATTTTTATTTGGTATAATTTTTATCAAGTATTACATAACATAAAAATAATAATTTAAGGTTAAAGTTTAGTATAAAAAATTTTAAAAGTCAATAATGGACAAATAAATTAAGACGGAGGTAACACCTTAATATGTTCAGATAAATTTTTTTTTGCCACATTTATGTTGTATTCCAATCGTGATATTTTATGTTGTACGTGAACCAGTGTTGGTTGAATAGGTAGAATTTTGAATTCTGTAAGTTTAAATCATACACTACTTTATGGCCCATGTATTAAACTAAAATTATACGAAGTGCTACTATATAAATCTAAAACTATACTATAGGTGTCACGTATATTAAATTAACTTCATACGGCCGTCAAAATTATTTTAAGTTTCATACACTCGAACTAAAATTTTAAACTAAATTTGATCTATATCCCTCCGTGTATAGACAGCTACATGTCTTATACGGAGTAAGTAGTTTAATGGCATCTAGGTAGACGTATCCGCATGCCGTATAATGAATTCCTATTGACAAAGTAGCTATTTAGCTTCAAAGTTTCAAATATTGACTAATAGTAAATAGTACGTTATGAATTTGATTGCTCAATCTGAGTCGTCTTTTCTTCATTCACAATTAGTCAAAAGTCACCAAATCAAAAGTCAAGGTGTTATGAACTACAGTATTTAAAACTACGACTAAAAGTGGCCAATTAAAACCAAAAAAATTACGAATATGTTACACGTTTACAGTTTTGTGAAATTGTGTATTACTAAAAAAAAGGCAAAAAAACAAAGCCCAACTTTTGGTGGATGTAATTAAATACAAAAATACTTGTGAATCGATGTTCTCTTAACTTACCTCGGATCCGTCTGTGTATTCCAGTTTGGGCTCAACTAATGAGGCTATTAGATAATTTCTAATTTTTTTTTGAACGGCAATTTATTAAAAACTAGCAAGGAGCTAGAGATTACAAAGAAATAAGATGCGGGTTTTTAAGCCAATCATTGCAAGTAATAGAGGCCTTACACCTAACCCGGCACCAATAAAAAGACTTAGAAATTACATCATCAAAAAACCTATCTTTTCTTAGGATATCACCGTCGAACACATTCCTATTTCTGTGCCACCAAAGAAGCCACCAGGAAATGTAATAAACACCTTCAAGCATCAGTTTTGATTTCCGCCGCATAGAAATATTATCAATCCATTCCAGCCAACTAGCATACGAGTCAATCTCGTTGTCCACAACGTCCCACCATCTATTTATAAGGCGACGAACTTGACTAGCCAAGGCACATGTGAAAAACAAATGACTAATCGTCTCCACCCCAACACAGCAATTGACGCATAAAATTGAATCAATATCAATACCTCGCATCGAAATATCAAACTTAGTAGCCAAAGACCCCGTCATCACCTTCCAAGCATGGACGTTGATTTTATTGGGAACATACCGAATCCATCTTGTACTATACTCACCGGTCATACACGTTTTGTTGTCAATAATATTCCTAACCGAGGCCACAGAACAAACACCTGTAGAATCCGCAGTCCACACCCACCTATCTGACCCATTTCCTATATTGACCTGCTGAATCATCTCCATAAAATCATTAAATTGAGAAAGCTCAACTCCGCCTCTCGGAGCTCTACGAAAAGAAGATATCAAATTCTGATGCTTCATTTTATCTCCCACCGTAATTCCTTTTCTTGTCTCAAGTGCATAAACCCGAGGAAATTTAGTCTTAAGCACACCCACCTCATGCCACGGATCCTCCCATAACCTTGTAGACTCCCCATTGCCCAACGTAATACGCATGTAGTTCAACAGACTAATATCTTTTCTCACCAAAACGTCAATCTCTTTGAGAATATTAATCCAGCACGATTTATTACTTCTATCACGATTAACACCTACCTGTCCATCATTCCCATGTATCGCTTTAACAACTCTCGCCCATAACGCTGTCCCTTGAGTCAAAAACCTCCACACCCATTTAAAAAGCAACCCTCTATTTAAAGAATAAAAACTCGAAACCCCAAGCCCACCTTTGTCGTTAGGAGATATCACTTTATTCCAGTTAACCCACGACATTTTTTTGCTCGAAACATCATGGCCATTAAAAAACTTCCTACGAATCGATTCAAGTTTATGAAGAATACCTGAGGGAACTTTAAATAAAGACATGTGAAATATAGGCATAGATCCCAAAACCGACTTAACAAGGGTAAGTCTGCCACCGCTCGACAACATCTTCATCTTCCATTTAGAAAGACGCTTTTTAACCCGATCCACCATATCGTCCCAAGCTTGCAAATTATGCATATTACCCCCCACCGTGGACCCAAGGTAAATGAACGGCGCTTTAAGAACTTGGCAGCCTAACTTAACCGCAGCTTGCTCAATCTTCACATGATCAACATTAATTCCCATAATCTTGCTTTTACACATGTTAATTTTAAGACCCGACGCCCTGTGAAAACACTCCAAAACGTTCGTTAAAGTAGACAAATTCTTATCGTTCCAAGCACCAACAAAAACCGCATCATCCGCGTAGAACAAATGAGATAATTCCTCCTTATCATGAATATTAATACCTTGGAAAAGACCTGCATCTAAAACCCGCTGGAAAGAAAGATGTAAAGTCTCCATAATTAAAATAAATAAAAATGGGGACAACGGATCTCCTTGTTTCAAGCCCTTCCCGAATTGGAACTCTTCCGTAGGGCTACCATTAATCATAATAGACCCTCTCGACGACTGAAGACAAGATTGAATCCATTGTCTCCATTTATCACCAAACCCAAACTTGCGTAAAACATCATCAAGGAAATCCCAGCGAACCGAATCGTAAGCTTTTTCAAAGTCTACCTTGAACAGAAGCGCATGTTTGTTTTTGACCTTACACCACTGCATAACCTCGTTAAGAATGAACGGCCCGTCTAAAATCTGTCTATTAGCAACAAAAGCCGATTGCACCTCATTCACTAACCCAGGCAACACACCAACGAGCCGATTAGTCAAGATTTTCGCTATGATTTTATAAATACTTCCAATGAGACTAATAGGTCTAAAATCTTTGACAAATTTCGCATCAGGGATTTTGGGAATCAACGCAATAAATGTAGAGTTACAGCCTTTAGGTAAGACTTTGTAAGTAAAAAAGTACTTTACCGCCCCAATTACCTCCTTGTCGACTAAATACCAAAAATGCCGAAAGAAACCAAAAGTGAAACCATCGGGACCCGGTGCTTTATCAGTGCCACATTCCCAAACCGCCTTCTTAATTTCATTGCTTGTCACCTCAGCCTCCAAAGCCATAACCTGAACCTCCTCCAACCGATTAGGAAAATCCATAGTAATAATAGCACGCTGATCCATAGGTTTACAAAACCTTTTACTGAAATGTTCCAGAAACTCTTTTTTGACCCCTATCGGATCATCTACCCATTCCCCGTTCACCGTAATACCACGAATGTTTTGGATATTGCGTTTTTTATTAAGGATACCGTGAAAGAATTTAGAATTCTCATCCCCTTCAATTGCCCATTTAATTTTTGTTTTTTGAGCGATTTCCAAAGCATCAAGCTGATCAATCTCTTGGATTTTAAGTAAGATCTCTGCTCGATTCTTAATGACTTCATCAGATCCGCAACCACTATCAATAATCTTATCAATAGCCTCTAAGTCTTTCTTATAAAGTTCCTTCGTATAATTCCTACCCGCTTTATGTCTTTTATTCCACTCTCGAATATGCGACTTAAGATTTCGGAGCTTACCCATCAATATGCTCATATCATTCGTACCCACCACCTGACAATTCTTCCAAGCATCTTCAATCATTTTATCAAAACCATCCACTTTAATCCAATGATGAAAAAACCTAAACGGAGTCGGACCATAATCAAAGAATTTTTCTCGGAAAAGGATAGGGCGATGATCCGACAAATATCTCTCCAAAGTAATAGCCGAAATGTGTGGGCAAGCAATCATAAGATTTTCCGATACCAAAAATCTATCCAATTTACTCATCTTCTTAGCCGATTTAAGACACCAAGTAAATTAGGATCCGCCAAGAGGAACTTCAATCAATCCCGAATCCAGAATAAACCGATTAAACAAATGTGCCCCCTGAGCATTAAAAACAGAACCATACCTATCCGATTTCACTCGAACCTCATTAAAGTCACCCATGATTATCACTTCCCCTTTCCATCTTGTAATTTCTAACTGCAAAAAATCCCATAGCATACGCTTATCTCTACTATCCTGAGGAGCATACACAACAATCATAAGAAATTTCTGTCCCGACGATCTCCAAGTCCCTCGAATAATAACAAAGTAATCAGAAACCGTAACATTCTGCTTGCAAAAACTATTAGGGTCCCAAACACATAGAATACCTCCCGAATTACCGACCGAATCACTATGAATATGATCAAAACATAAGTTGCCCCAACACTGCCTAACACATGTATCCTCCATAACCTCCATCTTTGTCTCTTGTAACGCCAGAAAATTAACCTTGTACTTAATACATAACTCCCTCACCCAATCTTTTTTAGTCTTTTGGGCAAGACCTTGAATATTCAGAGACATACAATTCATCTAATCACTTCTTCCGCTCCTTGAACCCTAATGATATCCTCCATATTAGTCATACATCCCTCCATACAGTAACCCATAACTTGCCCTACTTTTACCACCTCTTCTAATAAACCAATTATCGAGCCACCTGTTCTAGGACAACTGGATTTTTTAAAGTGACCTGATGTTGAAGCAGTAGACCTTTCCTCCCTGTGACTTTTTCTGTTCGAATTTACCTCGCCATAACTCTTTCTGACATTGCAATATGTACCCTTAACATTGTGAGAATGCTCCCCACCATCTTTGTTTAATAAGTCATCTTTCTCCGTAGGAGTAAAACCTGGTGGATGTCCCGTACTCTCTCCCGAATTGTTAACACCACCCAAATCCTTCTTCTGATTATTAAGCAAAGAGTAGAGCTTGAAAGGGTCTTCCGACTTAATTGGACTAGGTACAACATTATCCTCATCGGGCTTATTATTCAATAATCCATCATCTTCAAAGCACGTCTCCTGGACCTCCTCCACCTCACTGTCCTCTCCCATACCATTGTTGTAATCATTTTCGTCATCTCCCTCCATCTGATGCCCATTAGCATCAGGAATAGAATGAGTCTCGTCATGATCATCATCATCGGAATCTTCATTGAAGTCAGGCACCCAACCCGGCGTTTCCGTAACTCTTAACCAATATTTCTTATTTTTGTGTGCTACATAAAACTCTTCCTTAATGCTCTTCTCTGAGTTCATATGTATACATATGCGTTTAGAATGAAAGCAGTAATCCTCTTGATCATCCACATCCAAAAGAGTCCCCCATTTGCTCACAATCCGTCTAAACGTATTCCCCGTCCACAGTTTTAGAGGCACTCCTTCAACTTCTACCCACGCAATTCGACCATTAATTTCAAAGTCAATGTTAGCATTTATAATTTGGGAAAACCAGGAAGCAATACTAACACAAGTTCTAAATTTATTTAGAACCTCCATGGATTTGAATTCTAACAGAACCCATAATTCCCCCATATATTTAATGCCAATCTCAGAGAAACCCTCATTACCAATAGCTATTTTAAGATTTGCAAGTGACGCAAACTCCTTAACTCTGCCGAATAAAGCTAGCGGTAAATCATTCCCCCTCGAACATTCGTCACCAAGTACTAAAGTAGACTCTGCCTTAGCATCCTCACCTGATAAATCGGCCCTCCCTTCCACAACACCTGCAAAAGACTTATTCCCCCACCCATTTGGCTTTTCAGTTTTGTTGTTACTAGATTCATATATAAAAGGTTTATACACCTTCTCCTTTCTCTCCATACCACCCCCATACCTGCCATTGACCCGGGGTCTTTGAAATTGAGCAACATTTGCTTGAATTTTGTAACGATCAATCCAAACAGTACACAAGTTATTGATTAACCTCTCTGTATCGAACACATTGATAAATCTCACAAAACCGAACCGTTTTCCAAACTTGTTTCTTTTGAATGGGATGAAGGAATCCACCACGTGGCCATATTGCTTACACGCTTGAAAAAGATCTTTAGCTTTGATCGAATCCGGAGTTCGCCACATACACAGACGTGGAAATCCGAGCCACATCATCTTCCTTAGTTCTAAACGAATTCATATCCAAAACACAGATACCACAGCAACAAATAAAAATACAACCAGCTCCACAACGCCCCTTAATCACAAATCATATCTCAATCTTAATAATCTCGTCGATTCTCGATAATAATAAATTAAAATGCGTTCAAATAAGAGATCAAAATAAAATCAATTACTGTAATGAATACTAGGCCAGAAGAAAGCCAATCAAAAGATCAACCCAAATCTTCCTAGCTACGTCGAATCACAGTGCAAGATCCAATCTTAATCTAATATCAAACACACTAATCGATTGTTATAAAGCGAATGGAGATTAAACAAGATCCAAACAAGAATTGGATTGAAGGGAGATCCGAGACCAGATCAAGAAAACAAAAAACAGCAAAGAAAGAACCACCCACTACCAATCAATTCCTATGACTCCGGATTACTAGCGAATAAAGAAGCTCGTTCTCGAGATCAATCACTAAGATAATACTCATAGACGACAGGTCCTTTAGACACATGAATTGACGGAGGGTAGTGAATCAATATAGAGTGGGAAGATCCAAGGGTGACATCGCCATTGTTAATGAATTGGATTGGATTAATTATGAAAAAAGTTTGATTTAGACGGAAATTGGTTGGATTTAGAGATGACGAGATCCAGTGGGGATCGCCATGGGAGATCACTGTGAAGTGCTAAATTTAATTAGGTTATTAGATAATTTCTAATGACGAGATGTAGTTTTTCATCTAGCCAAATTGAACAAGAAAAGTTTCCTGAGATAGACTGATATTAGGGGCTAGGGTTCTATGTTTTTTTAAGAATTAAGTTAAATGTGGGAAGCACGTGACTACCTTTACTTGTATCATCTTTTTTTTTTCATTTGTTATTATTTTTTTGTTAAAAAAAAAGATTTGGAGAAATTTTTGTTGGGAATTATTTGTTAAGTGTCAAGTACCGTTAGTATATTTCAAATACTGTTAGTGTTATGTAAGTATCGTTAGTGTTAACGCGGTACATAGTAAGTACTGCTACTTATAAAGTAAGTACTGCTATGATGATTAAGACGAATATATCTTTGTATAAGATATGTCATAGTTATAGTTAGAGTATATCTTATGTGATATACCTAAATAGTTAGAATATTGATAATATATCGTATGTGATATAGTTATCTTTATAGAATATTCTAAGGTTTCTAGGGTTCCTTACTCTATAAAAGGAACATAGGTACAATGTCTTTCATGTACCTCATTCAAGTCGATTAATAAGAGAATCGAATAGTTAAAAGTAATTCTGTTCTACTGTGCTTTATAAGTTAGATTCCGCATAACTTATTTAGTGTTAGTAAGAGTGCTCAAAGTGTTTTAGTTTGATTACAAACTATTATACTAATTCTTAACAGAATATAGATCCAACCAAAGGGATCAACAAGTGGTATCAGAGCTTGTTGAGAAACTCTGAAAAAGAAGAACACGACCCCAAACACTCCACACATACCAAATCTCAATGTCTCAACCAGATGGTGATAATGCTCACTTGGATGATGTTCAGAACCCTGATCCTGTTCTGCCATAGGGACAACCACAAGTTGTGCATCCTGCACCAGCACAAGGTGCTCAAGCCGTGAATGCTGTAGCTACCTCTACACCAACACCTTCTCATACTCTATCTGCTGTTAAACTCCCAGTTCTCAAAGGTGACAATTATGAGACATGGGCTATGCAGATGGAACATTACTTGAATCACACAGATCACACTGTGTGGCAAGTTATCAAGAATGGGAATACACCAAAGAAGCTACACTGGTTGCCAGACAATATATGCTATGTTCTACCTGCTGTGACTGCTGAGGAGGTACAAGCAGAGATCAGAGAAAGAAAAGCCAGAACTGCTTTGGCTATGGATCTTTCAGAAGACATTCTACCAAGCTTTCATTATTATAAAGATGCCAAAGCTATGAGGGATGCTATAAAACTTAGATTTGGAGGTAATGACAAATCTAAGAAAATTAAGAAGATTGTTCTTAAGCAAGAATTTGATAACTTCTCAATTACCAGTATAAAGGGGATACATGGTGGATATGGAAGGTTCAACAAGTTGCTTATTCAGTTAGCAGTTTATGGACAAGTAATTCCTAATGAAGAAGCCAATTTAAAATTCTTAAGAAGTGTTCCACTAGAGTGGAAAGCAATGGCTATGCACTTCATCACAAGAGATGATTTGGAAACAATTCCGTTTGATCATCTCTACAACAATCTTAGAGCATATGAGATGGATGTGAAAGGCAATGAAGTAAAGACAGCAACTACTTCAAAGTCTAACTTGGCTTTTGTGTCAGATGGGAATAACGGTACTTACTTTTAAAATACCGCTAGTGGATCTAGCAGCGGTACATACTTCACAACTACCGGTGGAGGACTTACAAGCAATACTTACCCACAAAGTATTGAAAGCAGTCCAATAGTCTCTCAAAATCCACATGGAAGGACTTCACCATTGTTTAGTGACAATGATGCCTTCTCATTCTTTGCTGGACAAGACAACAGGCCAAGATTAACTCTTAATGACTTGTTCCGAATGGATGATGCTGATGTTGAAGAGATGGATCTTAAATGGCAAGCTGCTATGGTGTTAGTAAGATCTAATAGGTTCTTCAAGAAGACTGGAAGGAAAATGACTGTTGATCCTAATGAGCCATTAGGATTTGACAAGTCTAAAGTTGAATGCTTTAACTGTGGAAGGAATGGACACTTTGCAAGAGAATGCTCTAGAGATAAAGCTGAGACTAGCAATCAGAAGTCCAAGAACAACTATAGAACCAGTCCAAGAATAACTGAAAGCTTTCCAAAAGGAAACAACAGGAGTCCTAAAGGAACTAAAGCATTAGTTATTGTAGATGGAGTGGTGAATTGGGCAGAAGAAGAAGAAGAAGAGCTTGGATCAATGACTCTCTCACATGAAGATACTGAGGTACATCCTTGTTCTAAAGATTGTATTCTTAAATTTAATAGCCTAAAAGTAGAACTAGAGGAACAGTATCAAAAGGTTAACACATGCACTGTAGAAGTAAAAGCTTTCAAACAGGGTGTTGTTAAATTAGAAGAAAATATAGTTTTGTACAAAAAGGCTCAACAAAACTATGAAGAGAAAATAAGGATTTTGACTCTTCAAATGAGGGAAAAAGATGTGGAAATAAAAGCTTTTGAAAGACAACTTTTAAAAATCAATTCAGAAAATGAAGCTTTAAAACCAGTCTTTGTAATGAAAGGGAAGTGATTAGTCATTGGCAACAATCCTCTAAGGGATTGGGAAAATTGATTAATTTACAAATGGGGTATATGATAAAACAGGCCTAGGATATATTGAGGATCAACCTGGGATAACCTTAACTAACAAAGACTTATCAAAAGGGATTTTTGATAGTTCTAGTAAGGTAGATGATACACCTGAAAATGATAGATATGCTGAAGGAATGAAGGTAGTTCCTCCACCATTATCAGGAATTTTCATGCCCTCTTGTAATGATGCTAGTATAGAGTTAGAAGAACCTAAGATTAATAATGTCTTCAACTCTAGTACTCTGTCCCAAGAAAATACTGTTGTGAAGAATATTGTTTATCCACCTTTAATGAACAACTTTGTTTCTGAGGAATCTAAGACTAGTTCTGTTTCCATGCAGGTAAAAACTCCTAGTAAGATATTGGAAAACAATGTACAACATACTAAAGTCAAAAGGGGTGGGATAGGTTTTGAAAAAGTAAAGTCAAAATAACCTTTTGGGTCTTCTTTAAGAAGAAAGGGATGTTATGTTTATGGTAGTCTAAGTCATTTTATCAAAGATTGTACATTACATGAAAATAAAATGGTGAAACAAAAAGCTACACAAAGGGTCATGAAAAACAGTAATGAGAAACATACACAGGTTTATAGGAATCAGAAAACTAAAGATGACAAACCTAAGTTTGATCACACAAAGGTAATTAAACAGGTTAAAAAAATCGTACCAAAAGTTTTGTTCCTAGGGCAGTACTTATGAAGCAAGGGCTAGTAACTTTAAAGTCTGGTAAACCAAGTACCGGCAAGTCTAGACATGCAAGTACTGCTAGACCAAACTCAAGTACTGTTGGTTTAAAGTCTGTAAAACCAATGTTCTCCAAGACTTCTAAGAAAGTTTTTGAAAAAGTTAAAACACCTAGAGGTAAGGACAAGAACAAACCAGTGCAAATGTGGGTTCCTAAAAGAAATATACCATGTGTTAAAGCAAGTACCGCTAAAGCAGTACTTAAGTCAAAGAAGTCAGAACACATAGAGTCACCCTATGACTTTGACTACATAAATGAAACCATGAAGTATAAGAGTAAAAGTAGCATTACTGGGAATGCTTCAGTACAAACTCTTAAATGTGTAGGTCCCACAAGATCCGAGCCAAATGTGGCTTGGGTCCTTGTTAAAAACTAATGAGTTTTTATTTGTGTGCAGGGGCATCTCATTGATGAATTAAAAGATAAAGGAATTGTAGATAGTGGATGCTCAAGACACATGACAGGAAACAAAGATTTTCTTGCTGAATTTGATGAATTCAGAGGAAGTCCAGTAGCCTTTGGGGGTAGCAAAGGTAGAATCACTGGCAAAGGGAAAATCAACACAGGAAAGTTGGAATTTGAAGATGTTTTCTTTGTAAAAGAATTGAACGATTTCAATCTCTTTTTTGTATGACAAATGTGTGATAAGAAGAACAAGGTGCTATTCACAGACAAAGACTGCTTGGTGTTGTCCAAAGACTTTGAGATGCCTAAGGAATCTCAAATACTTCTTAAAGTACCCAGGCAAGAAAATATGTACACCTTTAGTCTTCATACTATTACTCCAACAGGTGGTATTACATGTTTGCTAGCTAAGGCTTCTTTAGATGAGTCGAATCTATGGCATAGAAGGTTAGGTCATGTGAATTTCAAGAATCTTAATAGATTGGTAAAAAGGAATTTGGTTAGAGGTCTACCTAACAAATATTTTCAAAATGATTTCACATGTGCTGCTTGTCACAAAGGTAAACAACATAGAGCCTCTTGTAAGACCAAGACTGTGAACACTGTGACAAAACCTTTGCAACTTTTGCATATGGATTTATTTGGTCCAGTTTCTATTAGAAGCATAAGTCATAAGACCTTGTGTCTAGTTATAACTGATGATTATAGTAGATTCAGTTGGTTTTCTTTTTAGCCCTTAAAAGTGAAACAAGTGAATTACTAAAGGATTTTATCACTTTAGTTGAAAAGCAGTTCACTAAACAAGTATTAATCATTAGGACTGATAATGGAACCGAATTTAAGAATGTTGATTTTGATGAATTCTATAGGTCTAAAGGAATGAAGAGACAATTTAGTAATCCTAGAACTCCACAACAGAATGGAGTAGCTGAAAGGAAGAATAGGACATTAATTGAGGCTGCTAGAACTATGCTGGCTGATTCACTTTTGCCAAATACCTTTTGGACAGAAGCAATCAATACTGCAGGTTATGTGTTAAATAGAGTCCTAGTAACTAAGCCTCAAAACAAAACACCTTATGAACTCTTGACTAATGTAAAACCAAATATAAGTCATTTAAAACCTTTTGGGTGTCATGTGTCTATACTAAATACTCTTGATTATTTGGGAAAGTTTGATGGAAAGTCTGATCCAGGATATCTTGTAGGATATTCATTGCAAAGTAAAGCATATAGGGTTTACAATTTGGCAACTAAGAAAGTTAAAGAAAATGCTCATGTCACTTTCTAAGAAAATAAACCCAATGTTCTAGGAATAGGTTATGCTTGGATGTTTGATTTAGATTATCTAACTAACTCCATGGATTACTATTCTTTGCAAAAGGATTGTCAAACTAATAATGCAGGTGAGGAGTCAAGTGCAACTAATGCAGGTACTCAAGAAGATGTTTCTTCATCATATGATGATGTTCACATCTATGTGCCCAACATGCCTACTGTTACTCCTATGTCTACAACTCCCAAGAAGCAAACCATGCCATCAAATGATGATCAAGCCTCCCGGGAGCTTCAGAGGCTTCAATATCAAGAAACGAATGCTACATCTGCTAATAAGCATTCAGGAGAAGAGTATTTTGAGTCACAACACTCTGTAGTACATACTATACCTAGCGGTACTTCATTTGCAAGTACTGCTAAGTCAAGATCTGCCAAATCTGTTGACTCACTAGAAGAGATTTTGAAAGCATTGGACGATGAAGACTTATATGCCAGTCCAGCTGAAGGAATCTTCTCCAAAGCTTCCTATGATGAGCAGGGTGCAGTAACTGATTTCAACAATTTGGAAACAGAAATTCTAGTCAGTTCTATTCATACTTATAAAGTCAATAACAACCATCCTACTACACAGATTATTGGTGATCTAAAATCTGCTGTACAAACCATAAGACAACTGCAAACCAATATTGAAACTCATGCACTAGTGAGTTATGTCAAACAACAACAAAGAACAAATCATAAAGATACTCAGCATTGTTTGTTTGCCTGTTTCTTATCTCAAGTAGAGCCCAAAAACATCTCTCAGGATCTTGATGAAGAAAGTTGGGTAAATGCCATGCAAGAAGAATTAACACAATTTGAGCTACAAAAGGTTTGGATTCTTGTGGATCTTCCCTCAGGTAAAAGAGTAATTGGTACTAGATGGGTCTTTAGGAACAAGAAGGATGAAAGAGGGGTTGTTGTGAGGAACAAGGCAAGACTTGTTGCTCAAGGCTATAGACAGGAAGAAGGGATAGACTATGATGAGGTTTTTGCACCAGTGGCAAGGATAGAAGCCATTAGGTTATTTTTGGCCTTTGCATCATATATGGGATTTATAGTCTATCAAATAGATGTGAAAAGTGCCTTTCTATATGGTACTATTTCAGAGGAGGTATATGTCTCACAACCTCCAGGTTTTTAGATCCTAAATTCCCCAATAGAGTCTACAAAGTTATCAAAGCACTTTATGGTCTGCATCAAGCTCCAAGAGCCTGGTATGCAACTTTATCCAACTTTCTACTAGAACATAGATATAGGAGAGGAACCATTGACAAAACTCTGTTCATCAAGAAAAATGCCAAAGACATCATTCTAGTTCAAGTCTATGTTGATGACATCATTTTTGGTTCTACCAAGAAAACATGGTGTGAAGAGTTTGAAGCTTTGATGAAAGGAAGATTTAAAATGAGTTCTATGGGAGAACTAACTTTCTTTTTGGGACTGCAAGTCAAACAAAGGAAAGATGGAATATTTATCAGTCAAAATAAATATGTTGCTGAAATCTTGAAGAAATTTTCATGTATGGATACAAGGAGTACAAGCACACCTTTTGAAGCCAAGAAATCTTTATCAAAAGATGAACATGGAGAAGATGTTGACATTCATCTCTATAGGTCAATGATTGGTTCATTGATGTATCTTACTGCTTCAAGACCAGATATAATGTTTGCTGTGTGTGCCTGTTCAAGATTCCAAGTTCATCCAAAGGTGTCACATCTACATGATGTGAAGAAGAATTTAAAATATCTTAAAAGTCAACCTAATTTAGGATTATGGTATCCTAGAGATTCCATCTTTGAATTGGAAGCTTATTCAGATAGTGATTATGCTGGAGCAAATCATGATAGGAAATCCACAACAGGAGGTTGTCAATTCCTATGCAGAAGACTCATATCATGGCAGTGTAAGAAGCAAACCATTGTTGCTATTTCTACAACTGAAGATGAATATGTAGCTGCTGCTCATTGCTGTGGATAAGTACTTTGGATTCAGAATCAATTGTTGGACTATGGGTTTAACTTCATGAACACCAAGATTTACATTGATAATGAAAGTACTATATGCTTTGTTAAGAATCCAGTATTTCACTCCAAGACTAAGCATATTGAAATAAGACATCACTTTATAAGAGATGCTTATGACAAAAAGCTTATTCAAGTCTTGAAGATTCATACAAACAACAATATAGCTGATTTGTTGACCAAGGCATTTGATGCAAAGAGATTTGAATTCTTGGTAACACACATTGGTATGCTCAACCAATAACATGCTGCATATGTTGAGGGGAGGTAATAGCTGTACAAATTTTTATAATTTTTATTGTATTGTCTATGTTTTGTGTTTTTGATGTTATTGCAAGTTTATAGAAAAAGATAAAAGAGGTTGCATGTCTAGTGGAAAGCATGAACTGGTCAAATTTCTGAGGTACCGTTGTCACTCCAAGTATCGCTAGCACAAAACCAAGTACCGCTTATGTTCCATGTACCGCTACATGTCCGTTGTACCGTTAAGGCTCTCTTTTGTAAATTTGGCGATTTCTTCGCGCTTGGGTTTGTTATTTACTTAAATACTTACCCCAATTACACAATTGATTCACCTAATCTTTTATTTTTATCTCTTGATTCTATAACCTTCATTCTAATCTTTCGATCATCAAAAATACTAATGGCTGCTTTACAAGTAATCTCTAAGCACAATTTGGTTGTGAATCTTGCTACGAATGATGACTCTCTTGGTTTCCATGAGATGCTTGGTTTCCTATCTCGAAGTCTTGTTCGTTTCGCACTCACTGTAAGTCCAGTTGTCTCTATACCCATTGTTGAACAATTTTGGGATAATGCTGTATTAGGTACTCGTTTTGGTCAACCTTGCATTAAGGCTAGGGTGAATCATAGGAATATATATGTCACTAAGGTACTGCTACGAGCAAGTTTGAGATTAAATGACGATAATGGACTTAGTATGCTTAATAATACAGAGATTCATGATGGCCTTACAGCCATGGGCTCTGGGGGTGGTAGGGAAAGTCTTACTTTCTTTAAAGCTTTATTTTCACCTCAATGGAAATTTCTTTTTCATGCTATTATTCACTGTTTAAGTTCAAAAAGTACATCTTTTGATCAAATACCTGCTGCATTGGCATCTGCTGGTATTTGTCTAGCAAATAACAGGGTTTTTAATTTTTCAAAATTAATTTTTGAAGGCATGACTAGGAATTTGGAAGGGACTAAGAAGTTTTTGATGTATCCTAGATTCATTCAGACTTTAGTTGGTGACCAAATACCTAACCTACCAGAATTAACTGATACATGGGATGTTCCTTCATTCACAAAGAGAACTTTCTCTTTCTTGGCCAAACAAGGCAATGCCTTTTCAGGAACAGTAACACTATTGTTTGCTCATATGTTAGCCCAACCTGCCAATCAAGAAGGTGAGGAACCTAGCAATGCTAGTGCTTCTCAGCAAACTCCTTCTCACCAGAGTTCCCATTCCATAGAAGATTCACAATCTTCTTCTCACAATATTGGTGTTCCACCAAACACTGATGAGATGATCCATACACCTGCTGCTTCAATTGTTGCTAGGTTCACCACAAGCACAAGCACCAGAGGTGGTGGATGTTGCAAATTTAACTACTTTGTGTACAAGTTTGTCCCAACAGGTACATGCATTGCAGAAAGAAAAGCTTGTTTAAGACAAGAGAATTGCTAAATTGGAAGCTAGCCTACTCAAGTTAAGGAACAAAGTGTCACCTTGGATGAGGCAATATAGATCTGTTCAGAAATCTGCAAACAAGAAGCAAAGATTCAGGAACCACAAGAAAAGGCAACTGAATGAAACCAAATAGGGGAGGAATAATGAAGAACAACCACCTTCTTCTGATAATCAGACAAGGATCTCTGGAAATGACATCAATTTTGAATTGGATGAAGATGTCATGGGGACTTATAAAGATGGAACTGGTTTAGAGACTGGTGTGGATGGACCTTCAGATATGGAGATTCAACAGCAAGAACCACAACCTACTCCAGAAGAACCACAAGTTCAAGAAATGTTGGTAACTCAGCCAGAGGAACCACAAGTTCAAGAAAAGTTGGTAAATCAGCCAGAGAAGCCACAAGTTGCAGAAACATTGGCAACTCAGCCAGAACCATCAACTCAATCACCACTTAAATCTAATTGAGTGCTTTCTATGAGAAGTTGGAGGAAATTACTATTCAATTTCCTGTATATTCAACTCCATCACCACAAGGACAAGTATGGTTTCAAAGGAAACAGACTTTGCATGTACTGTCTAGATCAAGAATGAGCAATGAATATGACAAGACTGAAGAGGTGCAAGTTGATATGATGGCTTCTATGGAAGAAAGAGTATCTGGGGATACACAAGTGATTGAAGAAACAAGTGTGTCTAATACTGGTGAAGTCAACATTGTTGAAGATCCAAGTACTACTAAGCCAACTAAGCCGACTGCAAGTACTGCTGACATTGTTGAAGACCCAAGTACTGCTAAGCCAACTAAGCCGATTGCAAGTACCACTGGTGATCATCCTTCACTAGAAAGTCAAACTTCTTTTGGAGAAAATGAGACTTTAGCCCAATTGCTGCTTGATTTAAAGAAGAATCTAGTTGAGAAGACTAAACAAGCAGAAGTAGAGAAAAAGACACAACAAGAAGTTCTTGCCAAAAAGGATCAAATTTAAGGTAAGAAAGTTCAAGCTTCACACCCTACTAAAGGTATAGTCATTCAACAGCAAGTTGATGAAGAAGCAGCTACCAAGCTGAAGAAGAAGCTACCTAAGATTAATCCAAAGGATAAGGGGAAGAAACAATTATTATCAGAATCTGAAGATGAAAGTGATTCAGATGATGATATAAACAAAGTCATGTACAAATTTAATCAAATAGACCATGATGAGGAATTTGCTTATAGAATGCAAGCACAAATTCCTAAAAATGAATTGCAAGAAGAACTTGCAGCAAAGCAAGATTTGCTAGAAGCTAAAAGAATACAACAAGAATGGAACATACAAGAGTATGACAGGATTCAAGCTGAGATACATGCAAGTGAGCTTCTTGCAGACTCATTGATAGCTGAAGAGAAAGATGCATATGATGAAGAAGAGAAATTAAAATTGATTGATGATCTGGTAAGGGAGCAACAAAGATTCTTTACTGAAAAGAGAAGGAAAGAAAAGATTAAGCCTCCAACTACTATGCAGATTAGAAATCAAATGATGAACTTTCTAAAGAAAGTTAAAGGATTTACTCATATTCAGCTGGTCAAGAAGAATTTTGAAGAAATTAAGACTTTGTATGAGAAAGTAAGAGGACTGAATTGAATTTTGTTGAGATTGGATCTGAAGCAGATAAGAAAGCTGTTGAAGAATTCAAGAAACATCTACAACAACAAAGACAATTTGGTAGTACTCCTAGAATTGAGCCAAGTACTGCTGAACCTACAAGTACATCTCCACCTATCAAGACCACTTATGTGAGGAAGAATAGAAAGGAGAAAGTAAGTTCAAGAGAGGAAGAGACTGCTCAAAGAATGAATACAGGAGTTGAAACTCAAGGTATTGCTCAGACTGAAAATATACAAGCAATACATACATAGTCAACAGTACATACAACAGTACATACTGAAGAGACGGTACATACAAGCTTGGAAGAGGGTTCAACAGAACTTGAGGGAATTTCCAAGAGTGTTAAAAGGAAAAGGTCAACAAAGCTAAAGAAGAAAGCTAAGAGATCTAAAATAACAACAGAGGATAGTGATGATGATGAGAGCTTAAAGAAGTACTTGAAGATTGTGAAATTTGAAGATCAATTTATTGATATAGAGATTTTTGGAAAAAGAGCATCCATTGCTAAGTGGATTTACTCTACAGATCAAGGACTTGAAGCTCATGGAATTCAGAGAACTGATGGCACAACAAGAGTATTCAGACTTTTGGAGGATATTCTTCACATTCTTGACATACAAGATATTCAAGATCTTTCAAGGTTAGTTCAAGAAGGGAGTGCAGGTAAAACTGAAGTATCACTATTATACTGGGAATTTCTCTTTATGTATGAGCCACATAATTATGATCAAGAAATGTTGAAGGAATTAGAGAATCAGGTTCCTAGTTACTGGAGATATTACAGGTCATGTGGATTGCATATTTTGGATGTAGATGATGTTACATACTATATGCTGCAAGAGAAAACTTACCCTTTCAAAAGAAAATTGTTAGAAAGGATGTTAGAACAACAATTAGAAGTTACAGAAGAGTCTGCTGATGCTTTGGAGTTGATCATAATGGTTAAACAACAAATCAAGGATTTGAAAGATGAGGAAGAAGATGAGAAAGAATCTTAAGTGTTTGACTTTCAGTCACACTTCATAAATGGTTCTCAGTTCACCATGTCTAACACACATAAGAACTGGCTAGTCCATAAGCAAACGGTTTGTGGTAAAGACTTATCAAATCCGTTGAAAGCTGATAGTTTGCTAAAAACTATATGGTTCTAACTCACCTTGTTTCGAGACAAAGAATTGGATAGTCCTAGACAAACGGTACTAGGTAAAGACTACATCAAATCCATTGATGGTTGACAATTTACCAAAAATTGTAAGGTTTTCATTACACCTTATTCTTTGTGAATAAAGTATTGGCTATTCCAGAGTGTACGGCTAACTGGTAAAGAATTTATCAAATCCGTTGATAGCTGGTGATTTGCTAAAAATCATGAAGCCAATATAGATTGGTGTTTTGTTGTTAACTGTTTTATTTCAGGTATGAAGTTTGCAGGCAAAGAAGTATTTATAAATAATACTTAGAAGGTTTTGTTATCATCAAATCAAGACAAAGATTTATGATCAAGAGTTCAAGGACTAAACTCAAGAAGACAATGACTGATGCTGCAAAGATGAATGAATGTTTAGAAGACACAAGAAGATCATAGTTTGAAGACAAAGATGATACTCATAATGTTTGAAGATTGTCTTATCAGAAGAAGATCTACATTTGAAGTGTTTGGCTACATTCAGTTGGATACAAATACAAATTACCAAGTTCAATCCAAGGATGAAGGAAAGACTGAAGACATGTATTTTTAATACATCCAGTACAAGAGAAACAAGAAGACAACAAGTTATCATTTCTTGTTTAGGGGAGGATTGTTGGGAATTATTTGTTAAGTGTCAAGTACCGTTAGTATATTCCAAGTACTGTTAGTGTTATGTAAGTACCGTTAGTGTTAACGCGGTACATAGTAAGTACTCCTACTTATAAAGTAAGTACTGCTATGATGATTAGGACGAATATATCTTTGTATAAGATATGTCATAGTTATAGTTAGAGTATATCTTATGTGATATACCTAAATAGTTAGAATATTGATAATATATCGTCTGTGATATAGTTATCTTTATAGAATATTCTAAGGTTTCTAGGGTTCCTTACTCTATAAAAGGAACATAGGTACAATGTCTTTCATGTACCTCATTCAAGTCGATTAATAAGAGAATCGAATAGTTAAAAGTAATTCTGTTCTTCTGTGCTTTATAAGTTAGATTCCGCGTAACTTATTTAGTGTTAGCAAGAGTGCTCAAAGTGTTTTAGTTTGATTACAAACTATTATACTAATTCTTAACAGAGTATAGATTCAACCAAAGGGATCAACAATTTTTAGGGATCAATTTCCATTCATAAACGGATGGAAATCAAAAACAAAAAAATTGCAAAGGAAGCAATTCTCGAGAATTTAGATATCTCCGCCTACTTTATTTCCCAACCAACCAAACACGAGAAATGATAGCAATTTTATTTCTCTTTCTTCAATTCTTCATACCAAACATGCCCTTAGTTTCTTACCTACGAGAAAATGATTACTTGTTACATGCAGGACATCCATGGATTTTTCTTGCATTCTTGTAGATTAGTCATGGACGTGCGGAGGAATTAAAAAACATTTCTAGAAAATATATATATATAATCCGCCAAAAACTTTGATATGATATTAAAAAGTAAAAAAACAACGAAAGTGTATTGACTTATTATACAATAGGAAATAGCTCAAGTTCGTTGACCATACTTTGTAGAGACATGGGTCCAACTTGCAAGATTTTCCATGTTTTTCATACCACGTATTTCTTTACTAGAGTAATATATTGTGTAGAAGAATTTTTACAAAGTAGTAATGCTACGCATATACTTGTGTCATTGTGTGTCATATTTAAATTCAGTTTAACCAAATATAAACCTTTTCTCTTTGATGTACTCATTTGTTTGGCATGTACCATTAATTTGTCCTCTTGATTATTTCTTTAGCGGTTGTGTGGACAACTGGATACTTCACTTGGAGAAATCGTAACTGTCGAGTATTTGGGAAAAAGGTGGAATCGTATATGAAACTGTTCCAAGAGATTTAGTTGAGGTCGTTTGAATAGGTTGTGCGAAGATCGAGTAAATATAAGTTAAGATGGGACGTGTGGACACTAGATCCAAGATTATATAGTGCGTAAATTTTTATTGAACTGAAGAGGGGTGTGTGGCACTGTGTTGATCAAGAACAAAAGTATAGTGCTCTGGTTTATATGCATTTGTCAGGTTCTTGTTCTTATAAATACGGGTATGGGTAATTTAGTTTGTGTGGATTGGCTTCTGCGATCTTGTATGGTTTCAAACTGTTGTATATTTTGTTGTTGTGGTTATAAAATCGCCTTGTTCGGAAAAAATATAAAATAAATACGGTTAGAATAATATATACTACCTCCGTTCCACTTTAATTGTCCTCATTTGACCTTTTGAAGTCTTAGTTTATCAACTTTAATCTTTATTTATTCAGTTTATGTTATATAATATTTGATAATAATGAAAATACATTTATAAAGCAATGTATGCATATATTTTACATCAAATATTATATAAAACAAATAAAAATATTTAAGATCAAAGTAGAAAAAGTAAGACTTCAGAAAGTCAAATGAGGACAATTAAAGTGGGACGGAGGGAGTAATACTTTAGTGTAACTTGACGATAGAATTTGTAAGTTAGTAAATAGTATTATTTGATTTATGCATATATGTGTAATAGTTTAGAAGATTGTATTTAGATGTACAAATAAATAGTTATAAGTCTTGTGCACATATGAGATTTACACATAAATAAATTTTATATATTTTGTATGTTTAAAATATAAAGTTTAAATATATTTTATATATTTTATATGTTTATATATTTTAGTCAATTTTCATGTTTTTTTTTCATCAAGTTTCTTCACCAATTTTTTAATAACAAAAATAAATTGATAAAAACTTTTGCTAAATAAAGATTTTTTTTATTGTTTTTTAAAAAGTAAAAAAAAATCAAAAAATATTTTAATTAAAAGTCCTCACTTTTTATTTTTCTTTATTATATAAAGATTTGATCAATAGAATAAAAGAACCAAAAAAGTTCTTTAGTGTTTCATTGTATTAGAGCCCTCTAGGGTAATCTTGTTATCACTACCGTGAAATCTTTAAAAAAAAATCAAGAATGATGAACTACAAAGACCAAAAGGATAGAGCTGGTGGATATGGCAAAGTGGCGAATCCCTTTATTACTTGGGTTCGAATGATAACCCATGTAATATCATCACACAAGTGCAACTGCTTAGACCTAATTACAAAAATAGGCTCGAGCTATGAAGACAATCGTTACGAGCTAGGCGAAAATTTGGTTTCATTAAACAACTGACTTAAGCAACTGAACTAGAAGACTGGTGGACTGTTCAATCCATGTTGGTATCATGGATCATGAACACTATAGAATCTGAAGAGGGTGAGGGGATGAATAGTTTAACTAGTTAAAATTATTCAAAGATCAGTTTTCAAAAAAACCTTTTAAAAACCTAGATTCAAATGGTTTATGTGAAACCTTCTTATGCACAATATGAACAAGTGATAGTGGTGTCTAAACTAATAATCACAATGTATATGCAATAATGAGTAAAGAATGGAAAGAGAAAAGGACAGGAAAGATCAAACCGAACGCCAAGGAATTATAGTGGTTCAGCAACGAAACTCTCTCTTCGTTCCTACTCCACTCCTCGAGTACCCTACTCGAGAGTCACTTATCAACAAGCTCCTTATGATGGAGAAACCGTATACGTCGCTTAACCAATTATCGAATCTAAGCTAAAATTCGAGATCTAATCTTAGCTAGAACCATTCTATACCAATATACTTTAAGGCATAAGTATTAACCACAATACACACACAACCTCCAAATTATAGAACAAATTTGATCTTCACAGTGACATAAGATAAAAACAAAGTTTGGATCTTGATCTTGAAACAACACTTCAAGGATGAAATTCTCTTTGCACTAGAGAGGATGAGATGAGAGAGAAAAGATTCACTTCTTAAACAAGTGTAATCAACCAAATAACAAATGATTTGTGTGATTTAAGAAGGGGTTTGAATATGATAATATGTGTGCAAAAGAGGTGAAAATGAAATCGGAAAATAGTCCACTATTTATAGGCGAACGGTCCAACTGCTAGTACCGGGCGCAGTTCATTAAATAGGCCGGCCGGTTCCTTATTGATAAGGAACCACGGGGACATATAATGATCCGTGGGCACTAGAGTCCGCATCTTTTTGTCTTGTAGTGGGGAAAATCCATCTGCTGAAATATATATCCAAATAGAATATCCTTTATCCAAAAACAATATCCCATTTTCAAATTTTTATTTTTTTAATAAAACATTTTCTTAGAAAATAAAGTTTATTTAACAACTTTTGTCACTTAAAAATAAAAGTGAGTTTTAAGAAAATTATAAATCCTTGATCACTAAGTTAGGTTAAGAACTTGTTTATTCATATCTTAAGTGATTATGGATGAAAAGAAAAATACTTGAACTCAAGAATTAAATTTTTGTTGTTTTCGTTAATGCTTGTTTTTATATATTGTCGTAATAAAAAAAGCAAGACTGAAAAATGCAAGTAACGTTTTTAAGCATCATTGCATTAACAATATCCCCATTTTTTTATTGCGACAACATATAAACTTAATCATGTATAAAAACAAGATATTAGAGATTGAGTTTATTCCATTCCCCCCCCTTTTGTCGAAGCAAAAAGGTAGCCAAAGGCTTTGAAGAAAACGAGAAATGACTTTGCTAAAGCTCCCCCTTGGTGCTTACTCCCCCATTGCTTAGGGAACCAAGTGATCGCTCTATGGTGACAAGCTACATAACAGGGTTAAAAGAAAGAAACACCCAACAAGATATATCAATGGTCACAAAAGAAAACAAAGAAAGAACATAAGACAACAAAGATCCAAGATCCATAGATAAATCATGTTAAAGACAACATGAAAAAATACAAGGTAATAAAATCCATACAAAGATGTATGAAATACAAGCCTAAAACTGTTGGAGTTTAACAACAACGTATCTAACATACATGCAGCAAGAGTAAACGCAGCGGATATGATCGATTATCTATGCATACAATGTAATTAACATAAACATAAAGAATGCGTATCTTTAATCCAAGAACGGATGATTAAGATGTAGATCAAAGATTGTGCCATCCTAATCGTGTATAGCCCATGATTTATCCACAAACCTCAATCCTAAAACCAAGAAGAAAATCAAAAGTAGGTTTCCTCTACGTGTATCAACACTACACCTCAACACGATCAAGACCGATTGCTAGATATCACCAACTTGAACAATAACTCCAAAAACCCTAAAATAAGGGTATCATAAAATCGACCCTCCTTGTAAAGCGATCGATTTGCACGGGTTTGATATAGATTAGGGTTCGATGTCCATAATGAGGTAAAGGAACATTCATTATATAGGTGCACATAACTTCTCCTAGAAGTTTTTTCCTAAAACAAGAAGCACTCCTTATTTCTTTTCTTGCCTAATCGACAAAAAACACCATTGGGTTGACTTTTTGACTTTATAAAAACTTCTATTGTATTTATAAAAATTACCTTAAAGTATGATCTAAGTGTATAAGTGTGTGTGACCCCGTATACTCACGTACTTTTAGTTGTATAAAATATTATCTATGACTTACGCACATCCCAACAACTCTCACTTGCAAAAGTCTCCATCATAGTGTATTTTAAACTAAAATTGATGGATTGTCTAGCAACACCATCAATGCTCCCAAAAGTACCTAAGTTTAATTTCTGGCAAACAACCTCAGCTTTATGCTATAAATTACCGCATCCCTTTGTTTCTGATGATTTGTTAATTATGAACATGGATCATATGTCATTTTATGTATTAACGATTATGTTTCTCGTTTCCGTAATTGATCAAGATTACCAAATGTAAAAAGAAACTTCTTAACTACCCTTTAGGTGCGGCCACACAAACATCCAATCAATCCGACGAGGGGCCCAGTATGTATCATGCTCTATTCATGGAGGAACAAAATCCTATTTTGACTACAAGTACCTTTCATATATGTAATAAACACTTCTGAAATAAGTTTTATAACTGCCCACTTAAATGACGTAGCGTTTACTTAAATCAAGAAATGTTATCCATCCATGCAAAGATCCACTTGCATATCAAGTCTAAGGATAACAATACTTACCATATGTGTAGATTTTAATGACGCTGGTCCATAAAGAAAATTTACACGGTTGGGGTAATCCAATTATTTAACCACATTGAATAACCTGTGAGTTTGGAAAAATCATCTTTATGTATCTTCCAAAGATACAATCAACCCTCATATTTTTCTTAGTTCATTAATACACCCATATTTAATGATCGACAACGGAGATTTAGAATATATGTGATACGCCATATGCAGACGCTATATTCACGGATTAAACATGCAAATATAGGACACAATTAGTATTTTAATGAAAACGATCATACCTAGTATGTCAATTCATTTTTAATATAATTGCAAAACCGTCCCTTATTCAAATACCAAATAAGATCACTACATGATAATTTTAGTTTGAATGTTATCGTCTTAATCACAATAATCCAATTATTAATAAGGCATAGATTCCTATAACCTAGATTATTGATCTTGTGTAACTTTGAGAATACTTATTCAAAATAATAAGTTGTGAAATTTTTTGAATAATATGATGACAAGTTGGTATGTACGCGTGACTGTGATATAAAATACCGTATTAATTATCACATTACATTCCATAAGATGTACCATACACTTATTAAAAATATTCATAATAATAGTTTCCAAAACTATAAAGTATTCTAACTCTTTAATGTATAATGCAACTATGCTAGTAAACCAAGCATGTTAGCTTCTAGCAATGATGTTATCCATAACAAAGATTTGCTATAACTATAATCAAAACAAGCACTAGTATATACCATATAACTATGCTACTATTTTGTAAATCTTGAACATTCCTTAAATAATGGTTTGGATAATTAAACAAACTCTAATTTTGTCAATCATAATAATATTACTAATGTCTTTCATGGACCACATAAATAAAACAAAGCATTTAGTCCCCTAGTATGTGCATGAGTTTATTTAGATAAAACGATAGTTTTTAACACTTGCGAAAGTTTAGCGTTTTAATAAAAGTGTTGTTATTTAATCGGGATATATTTAGCAATATTGGACACTTCGCAGTCCTGATAATTTATTTAGTTAGGTCATTTAATGGGTAAAATATCCTAAATATATTTTATATTGTTAATATTAAAAATATATCAAATAATTAAACTTAATAAATTTTTATTTATTAAAAAGTAAAAAAAATAAAAAATATATATATATAAAAGCATGTTTCTATGTCGGGGAACATGGGGACATGAAACATAGTTTCTAACTTGAATTTCAAATGTAACTTGTATTGTTTACAAAAAACATTTTCGAACCAAGTGATACCGTCATTTTTTTGGTGAGAATAACTGACTCGTTAGTAGCTTGCGGATTAAACCGCAAGTAGGCGTTTTACGTTTTATAAAACGAGGTCGTTTGATAGGTTAAAATCGTGTTCGCAGTAAGGTTCGTGAAACTGTTTCGAGTGTTACGAGGTCTAGCGGGTCAGTTTCGATCCTATCTACGGTTCTCGATAACAACTTTTGGGTCGAGCAAAAAGTAGTCCCATGCTAGGCTGGTTTAACGACTCTCCTGGGCCGCTCGTCATGCTTCCCGGTCCTAAGTGATGCTGCAAACAATAAAGAACCGGTTAGACGTGGACCCGAGGCCGGAGCCCCGGGGTCCACCTCCAACGGTCAAGTTAATATTGTGATGATATGTTGTAAAAGAGGTGTGTTTTAGAGGAGATAACCTGATGTGTAGAATGAGCCCCCTACCCCTGGTTATATAGGACTAGGGTTTCTTGAAGGATAAGTAAGGTGTATGGGCCACGGGCCTGTCGGGTCGTGGGCCTCCTGGGTCGCGCGCATGTCAGGTCGGGCTTATACCGACTATACGTCGACATGTCCCCCAGTCTAGTATGATATGCTTCCTGACCATGTTATGCTAGACCCAGTCATATGTCACTCTTTACCAAATAAACGCGTATGGCTTGCTGCTAGGACATCCACGTGGTGGGCTACCTTTAGCAAGAAGATGATGGGAAAACTATGCGAATAGTGAGCGCAGCCACTATACGTTATCATGTCCCCCAGTCTAGTATGCGAGGATTTCACCAAGGTTACTAGACTCTACACCATTCGCTACCTGTAAGCGTATCCTTGTCAAAAGAAATGGGGAACCCGTATACATAAGACGGGTGGTTGTGCTAGAATTCTTGGTTTCCCTTTATGCAACGGTAAGGACCCCGTAAGAAGAAAACCTGTTCTATAGCCGGGGTAACACTGGCATCAACGAGGTATAATTCTTATTCCTCTCTGTGAGGATGATAAGAAAGTTTTGTGAAGGTGAAGGTGGAACCCATATGTTGCATCGTGAACATGTTGAAGACATACTTCTTGTACCCACTAATGATGCAACATATTTGCGAATATTGCATTCGGCTTAAGGCCAACAGAAGATGTACCTCTGTGGCAAGGGGATGCGGATGTTTTATATCCGTCATATGACCGCGACTTAGATATTGATGTCCAAAATTTTTTATTATGCTTTTTCCTTAACCACCCGCAGTTGATCAGGCAACGCCTAATGAAGGTCAAACAATATAAGCTTTTGGAAAAATCACTCCATGGTCGGGCAAAATAATTCGTCGTGGAAGGCGTACTTCCACAACAAAGATATGAAACAACGGAAGACGTACTTCCATGGCAAAATGTATGAGCCAATGAAAGACCCGCTTCCATGGCAAACAATGAGACAACAAAAGAGATACTTCCGTGGTGCAATAATGCGCACGTGGAAGAATTACTTCCACGGCGAAGATAATGCGCACGTGGAAGAATTACTTCCACGGCGAAGATAATGAGCGCGTGGAAGAATACTTCCACGGCGAAAATAATGCGCGTGCGAAAGAATACTTCCACGACAAAAATAATGAGCGCGTGGAAGAATACTTCCACGGTGAAAATAATGCGCTCGTGGAAGAAATTACTTCCACGGCGAAAATAATGCGCGTGGAAGAGATTACTTCCACGGCGGAAATAATGCGCACGTGGAAGAATCACTTCCACGGCAAAAATAATGCGCGCGTGGAAGAGATTACTTCCACGGCGAAAATAATGCGCACATGGAAGAGATTACTTCTACGACGAAAGATAACGAGCGCGTGGAAGAATACTTCCACAGCGAAGATAATGAGCGCGTGGAAGAATACTTCCACGTCGAAAATAATGAGCGCGTGGAAGAATACTTCCACGGCGAAAAATAATGCGCGCGCGGAAGAATACTTCCACGACGAAAATAATGAGCGCGTGGAAGAATACTTCCACGGCGAAAATAATGCGCGCGTGGAAGAAATTACTTCCACGGAAAAAATAATGCGCGCGTGGAAGAGATTACTACCACGGCGGAAATAATGCGCACGTGGAAGAAATTACTTCCACGGCGAAAATAAGGCGCGCGTGGAAGATATTACTTCCACGACGGAAATAATGCGCACGTGGAAGAAATTACTTCCACGGCTAAAACAATGCGCGCGTGGAAGAGATTACTTCCACAGCGGAAATAATGCGCATGTGGAAGAATCACTTCCACGGCGAAAATAATGCGCGCGTGGAAGAGATTACTTCCACGGTGAAAATAATGTGCACGTGGAAGAGATTACTTCCACGGCGAAAGAAAACGAGCGCGTGGAAGAATACTTCCACAACGAAGATAATGAGCGCGTGAAAGAATACTTCCACGACAAAAATAATGAGCGCGTGGAAGAATACTTCCACGGAAAAAATAATGCGCGCAGGGAAGAAATTACTTCCACGGCAAAATAATACGCGCGTGGAAGAGATTACTACCACGGCGGAAATAATGCGCACGTGGAAGAATCACTTCCATGGCGAAAATAATGCGCGCGTGGAAGAGATTACTTCCACGACGAAAATAATGCGCACGTGGAAGGATCACTTCCACGGCGAAAATAATGCGCGCGTGGAAGAGATTACTTCCACGGCGAAAATAATGCGCGCGTGGAAGAGATTACTTCCACGGCGAAAATAATGCGCGCGTGGAAGAGATTACTTCCACGGCGAAAATAATGCGCACGTGGAAGAAATTACTTCCATGGCGAAAGATAATGTGCACGTGGAAGAGATTACTTCCACGGAGAAAGATAATACGCACGTGGAACAGATTACTTCCACGACGAAAGATAATGCGCACGCGGAAGAATACTTCCACGGCGAAAATAATGCGCGCGTGGAAGAGATTACTACCACGACGAAAATAATGAGCGCGTGGAAGAATACTTCAACGGTGAAAATAATGCGCCGTGGAAGAAAGTACTTCCACGACGAAAATAATGAGCGCGTGGAAGAATACTTCCACGGTGAAAATAATGCGCGCGTGGAAGAAATTACTTCCACGGCGAAAATAATGCGCGCGTGGAAGGGATTACTTCCACAGCGAAGATAATGAGCGCGTGGAAGAATACTTCCACGGTGAAAGATAATGCGCACGTGGAAGAGATTACTTCCATGGTGAAAAAATAAGCCAACGAAAGAGATACTTCCGTCGCGCACAAATAAGCGCGCATAAGAAGTACTTTCACGGCGAAGGAATAAACCAACAAAAGGTGGACTTCTGCGACAAAGGAATATATCCAAAGAATTCGCGTGACCTGCACGGAATAGCGGTATAATCATACCCTGGTAGCCCCCCCAAGTTTGATGGTGCTACACTTGATTTAGCAGTATTAAACTTAATCAAGTCCCGCTCTGTTTCGCATTAAATTTTTAACACGACATTTTATTTATGAAAAATGTAATATCATAAAGGGTCCTTATGGGTGAGGCATAACTCGTTACGTGCGGGCCTGCCGCTACTACCATAAGGACGGCCAGGTGAGGCTGGCCAGTTGTTAGGTGTGCACAAGCGTGTCTTTATTCAGTAACAGTATACTGGCTGTAAAACTTGCTATCGACGTCTTGATTAGCAAAGGGCCTAACAAGGATACACGATCCATGGTCGATGGGGTTGCATCCCACTTACTCGACGAGTCTAATTAGTAGGGTAGACTCTTTCCTCTTTTTCCACCTGGGGAACGTTAGGTACATGTATAGCCCGACAGGCTTAATATGTCCGAATGTATGGACTAGCATATATATAGATACGTATCATAAACAGTCACTTAAGATTGGACGTGCACACATTTATCTAGGTATATATTGAAAGATGCGAATATTTATCATAATAAAAGAAAGTCGCACAAAATAATATCGAGCTACTAAGTGAAGAGATCTACGTAATATCTTATTAATAGCAATAGCATGATTTTTTAATGTAAAAGATATAGAAAAGATTTTTTAGTATTTTCAAAAGATATAGGCAGTATCATGCTACCTATTGAGGACGACCTTTAATAAAGAAAAAATATGTGTAAAAAATAATTGCAAAATATTATGACGAACAGATCATGAATAACCCATATATATCGCATGCATATCTTGTCACTTTTTTTTCTTCTTATTTTGCATCACATTCAGAGGTGCATGATATTTGTAAGCTAACTAGAAGATAATACAATGAAGCTGAGATACTCTAATCTCATGGTTAAACATATAATATCTTATGGTTAAACAAATAATATTCGCATACTAACCTCATCATATCCATTTTCAGCAAAGTCATTCGGTCATTATCCCCGAATTCGATATAATATAATATATATTTTTAATGAAATCACATAAAATGTTCATGCGAATAGTTATCTTATATTCTTTAGGCTTGCACAATGTAATCACGTGACAGATTAACACTAATATTAATATACTGTGAGCGTTAAAAAGAATACGGTAGTGAGTGAAACAAAAACTAAAAGGCTTTCAGATTTACCAACGTTTGGCACAAAAACTAAAAGACTTTTCAATATATTATTTTTAAATTAAAAATAACATCTATTTTCCGAATTAAAAAATATACGTAATATCTTTTATTAACATAAAATATATGTTTGGTTGCGGAATATTACGGAAGGAAGGACCTGCAACCGCTTGTTGAAAATAATATATATATTCAAACGTGTGGACAAGCACAACCGATCATGCCATAACCGCGGATATCAAAAAGTAAAAAGTAGCCCAACTAATATCTTTGGAACTAATATCTTTGGCAAATTTAATATATATATATATATACAAACTCTTTTATCAATTTAATTATATTTGTTTGCCGATTAAAAAAAACATCCGTTTCTGAACACAGAATAATACTGAAGTTTATCACACGACGAGAGTAGGTCGGTGATTTATGCATATGATCCTGATAAACTTTTAGCACTCTTTTAACATACAATCGCTTTCAAAGTAATAAATATTCGATACTGTTGACGTTTTCAAAATAAAAGACACGTATAATGTCAAAGGGATAACCGCCTCTGTTTTGGAAAACATAATGTCAATGCAGAACTTTTGAATATCTCTTTGAGATAACATTAAAAATTATATATGATGTTTGAACTTTCAAAGTTGTACGCATGATACGATATATGTGAAAAACAAGAATATGAAAGTATTAGGGTTACCATGTTTTAGACCAATCTGTTGTTTTTTGGTAGTATGAGACCACGAAGTTTAGTTTAGTCAGGGTCCCACGGATGGCGCCAACTTGTTGAAGCATAGTTTTTTAGGCCGGTTTAACGACTCTCATGGGCCGCTCGTTGTGCTTCCCGGTCCTGAGTGATGCTACAAACAAAACAGAACCGGTTAGACGTGGACCCGAGGCTGGAGCCCCGGGGTTCACCTCCGACGGTCAAGTTAGTATTGTGATGATATGTTGTAAAAGAGGTGTGTTTTAGAGGAGATAAACTGATGTGTAGAATGAGCCCCCTACCCCTGTTTAAATAGGACTAGGGTTTCTTGAAGGATAAGTAAGGTGTACGGGCCACGGGCCTTTTGGGTCGCGGGCCTCCTGGGTCGCGCGCATGTCAGGTCGGGCTTATACTGACTATACGTCATTTTGGGTCCAACTTTTCGACTACATTTATCCCATTTATTTTTATTGTTTAACAGTTTCAAACCTAAGCTACTTACTTATTTAGATCCTTTGAAATCCTGTCACGCACCTCGTGTGTGACTTAACCCCATGCCCAAGGGTCGCTAAGAATCTATTGTAAGCTACATGTTTTAGTTTCTCAAGTATTTTGTATGCATGAGACGTTAAGGTTCGTTTCCTGTACATGTTATAACAAGACTCTATATAAAAACTTAGCTCAATCTTATTACATGTTACTAAAACTCAAGCACATAGCTAGCTAGAAATTGCACAGACTAAAAGAAGTAAAAGGAGACGAGGGGCTTTACCCTTGATGCGTAAACCAACGACGAACACAACACGACCCTCGTGTATAGTATATGATTATTATACTTAATAACCCGAACAAATACTTAGACAATGGCAGCGACTCATCCAGATTTGCGTCAACGAATACACGAATAGCGAATCAAATCTCGTCCACCTCGTGATCACATGAACCAAAAGAACAAAAGGGTTTCATTGTGTGATCAACTTAACGTACATTTAAGTTGATGATGAAGAGTGCCTTTGGTATTTCTTGGTTACTTGTTTTTCCCACCAATCTCCCCTTTTGTTGCTACTGCTCGAACAAGGCACGAAAAAAAGTGTATGTGTTTGTTGACTATGATAACAAAAGGAGAGTTTTATGCTATTATTTATAGGTGAAAAAGATTGTAACTATGAAGTTTATATTTTGGTTAAGATGTAACAGATTTTGTTGCTTTGTAACTAGCAAGTACCATAGGAAATGTCAAAGTTTACAAGAAAGCAAGGAATGGGAGGAGGGTTTTTCCCATGTTTGACTTATATGTTTATATTAAAGGTATCTTTATTACACAAGGTGTCATATGCATATGAGGCAGACATGATTTGAAGGGTAAGAAAAGAAAGTGTGGGGTGAAGCTAAAAGAAAGGAGGCGTATGTTTAAGCAACAAAGGGGAGGGGATTCTTTGTCTTTGTTTTTGAGTATTTGAGATTTAAATTTGATAGGTAATTATTTAAGAGGTGTATATATGTGTTAATTTAATTCTTCGAGGTATCGGGTATGTTATTTGTAATTTTAAAAATAGTTACACGTATTATTAAACGGTTACGTAAAATAATTTATAGAAAAATTATATAAATTATAAGATTCCAAAATTAAATATTTTGAGTTGTTATTGAAATAAGTTGACATTAATAGTCTAGCGTTAAATTGATAACAAAGTGATATTCAGAATATGCTATATAATCTTCCGGTTTCAGTTAAATTTAATTTCGTTTACCTTCAAAATAAAATACTAGTAATAGTTCAAATTGAAATTAAGAGTTCTAAGTAGAATAAAAGCTTTTATTTGACATGAATTTTCCTGGTTGCCACAGTGTCACCGTGTTAAAAGAGTTTCGTCCGTGAAACTCAATCGTCATTAAACGGTGGCGAGGTGCTTATAATAAATAAAATAATAGTAAGCGGTCGGCTTTAGTTAATTATCCGTCAGGTAACACGGTAGCAAGTGTTCGAAAACTTAAAAGATTTGCTCATGTTCTTGTGGCAGGCGTAATCTTCAAAAATCATAATACACAATCTAGAGTTCATACGGCGTAGAGGAAATCTATACGTGTCGGGAAGAGTAGTAGCTAATGTTAAATAGACCGAATGTCGTTGCTTTATGTGTGACAAGGTAGATGTACCAAATATTACATATAAATAGTGATAGGGCGTAGTCATAAGAGTAATTACATACACTTAAACAATTAGTTACAAGGTAGAGAGTATATAATGATATGAATGTGATGGTAGAAATGTGATTTGCTAACCACATGATAAACCCTTTCAGGATAAACTCCGGTCTATTTATAACTCTTATTTACATCAAGAGGCGTCCCAATTCATGTAAATAAAATTTATAAACTCAGGGTTCGTTGATTTATAATTCCCACATTCAAACGTCCCATATCATTTGAATATGAAATCATAAATGAGTTTAAGGCTTTATAATATCTCATTCAAATGTCCCATACCATTTTAATGAGAAACCATAAACCATCTCAGTCTAGTAATACCAACACAACTCAAAATCAAAATAGGCAACTACCTACATTATATGAGTCTTCCTTGTTTTTGAGAAAACTAATCAAAAATTTAAGTTGAGTAACAACTAGAACTTAACTCTATCTCGCAACCCAATCAAACAAGAACAGTCTTAGGATTTCGGTAAGTACTATTACACATCTCAATCTTTTGATGAATCTACTCAACGTTGGGGACTACTCATGAACATGTAAGTCATATAGTCATGTAGTTTCTAATAGGAAATAAATAGTTACATTAACATATATAAAGGGAAGTAGGCAAGCAAAGATGATATCATATAAAGTTTCAATAGTTAAAGAGAATAAACATCGGTGAGTCGAGTTTCAAAAGTATTTGTTTCGAAGGTGTATTGCTAGAAAACATAAGTGTTAGTTCTCATTTATATTTCCATGTTCAATTGTCCTATACCACTCCAATAAAGAAACATAAATCAGAATAATTTAAGTATCACCGACATCAAAATCTTAAGTTGAATAACCAATAAACCCTAACTAAATCTCGCAACACAATCATAAAAGAACAACCTTGAGATTTAGTTAAGTATTGTTACGCATCAGGTCAAATCAGGGGATTACTCACGTAGGAATCAAATAAAACATAGAATTCAAGTAAAGCATAGCAATCATATGGCAGCGGGTACGCAGAATATTATGGTAAAATGTAAATGAGTCTTAGTTATAGTCTAGATTTTTAATTTAACCTAGTTCTCAATAAACAAGGCTCTGATACCAATCTGTCACACCCCCAAATTCACCGCAGCGGAAGACTAGCTTTGGGAGGCTGTGACTTCATGAGTATTCGAGAGGTTGATCTCAGAGAAGACCTCTATATGCCAAAACAATAATGTAGACTCCAAATAACCCATATAGATTAAGTACCTGAAAATACATGCTTAATTGTCAACATAAAGTTGGTGGGTTCATAAGTTTATTTTTAAAACGTTTATGGGTTTCAAAAGGAATTAACGTAAAATGTTGAAAGCAATATTATATAGTACTTCAGAAAATTAGAGTTTCTCAATAAAGTAATTTTTACCACAAACTTTAGTTATAAATTAGTGTTTAGCAAAAGTATTACATTTGAAAACATGATTTAGTTACGTTTCTCACTTGTATTTGTAATTATTAGGAGTTATACCAGTATTCGTAATTATAAGGGAATTGCACCCGTATTTCTCATGACACCGAAACATTAACATAGTTTCATTATTTTCATTGTTTTGATAGTTTCAGAATCTCAAATGCATCTGATGGCCATATGACCCGCCAATCCCGGATGTGGGCGTCACCCCAAAATAGATCTATCCTCTTTCATTCGCGCTTACTTTCAGTAATTAACGATTCATGATGGTACCCGTTTCTGGGATGTTTCACCAGTTTCTAATAATCAAATTTCCATTTTCGATTCCACTTACGTTTAGCAGTTCAATTTAAAGATACAAACAACTTCAAATATATAGTTAAATTCAAGTTTACAGTTAAAGCGATACAGTAAGTTCATGACTTGTTGATTTTTAATTTCTATTCTCAAACGTCCCATGTTATAACAAGACTCTAAATAAAAACTTAGCTCAATCTTATTACATGTTACTAAAACTTAAGCACATAGGTAGCTAGAACTTGCACAGACTAAAAGAAGTAAAGGAAATAGAGGAGATGAGGGGCCTTACCCTTGATGCGTAAACCAACGACGAACACAACACGACGCTCGTGTATAGTATACGATTATTATACTTAATAACCCGAACAAATACTTCGACAATGGTAGAGATTCATCCAGATTTACGTCAACGAATACACGAATAGCGAATCAAATCTCGGCCACTTCGTGATCACACGAACCAAAAGAACAAAAGGGTTTCGTTGTGTGTAACTTAACGTACGTTTAAGTTGATGATGAAGAGTGTCTTTGGTGTTTCTTGGTTACTTGTTTTTCCCACCCATCTCCCCTTTTGCTGCTACTGCTCGTACAAGGCACAAAAAAAGTGTATGTGTTTGTTGACTATGGTAACAAAAGGAGAGTTTTATGCTTTTATTTATGGGTGAATGATGAGAATGCTTTTATACATAGTCTCATCGTCTAAAACGGGCTTTAAATGCATAAAATATCATGAAAAAGGCCAAATATATGCTTGTGTTTGTTACTTGTGTATTTTAGGTATGGATATTGAGAAAATGACAAAAGATCACAAGAAACAAGCAAAAACGAACACGGGAAACGAAGCCGCACAAAGAACCAAGCCCTAGTGTTGATTTTCCAAGAATAACCCTTGAAGATTTGAAGATTGTACAAGAAGGGTCCTACAATATTGAAGAATTGACTCTTTAAACCCTTGTATATTCATAATTACAAGTTTGGTCCTTAAAGTTTGTCAAAATTACAAAAGGGCCCTCAACTTTGAAGAATTGGCAAGAATGGTCCCTCAAAAATGAAGACTTGTCAATATTAGTCCTCTAAGAAGTGAACAATACAAGTCAAGACCATAATCTTTGAAGAAAATGCCAAAAAAACCCTTCAAGAATCATGAATTGGCAAGAAATACCCTTGAAAATACTTTGGAAAAGTATTTGGGGCAAAAGTCTAAAAACTAAAACTTGGATTACAAAGGAAATACGTTTTTGGCTGTTTAATCTGCAAATGAAAGGAAGAAGAAAAGTGAGGGATCGAAGTTGGCAGATAAGAGAAGATACCTTAACCAGTGGCAGCTTGCCACGTGCCCCACTCACCAAAATCCACCAATAAAAACCCACCCTTTTTTCACCTCACCATCCCACTCAGCTTAATTAAACTAATCATAACTGATTAGTTTATTTGTCGCCTAACACATCTTTTAAACCCAAATTCAGATCAAACCTAGCACTATTCACCTCAAGAACAAAATTGGGTTTTCTTAAACGGCTTGTAATTAGACCCCTATATTGTCCAGAATTATGATTAAGGGACTCTTAATCACATCCCAACTTTAAAAACCCATGCCACATCACTACCCAAGTCACATGTATAGTGCCCTGCACACGTTTTAGGGGATGAAGACAAAGTATGTCAGGAATCTAACCACCCACAATCCTGCTTGCTTTCTAAGCTCATTGTGAGCCTTTGGATGCAATTCTACCTTTGACACCTCACACAAACTGCCAATTCTCCTTCACATGATTCAAGCAAGTTCAAAACCTCAAGAGAAAAATGGGGACTTCACTAGCTTAGGGTTTATGTTTTTTTATGTATTCTAGATAGTCATTGTAGCCTATAAACGGCATAGGACCTCATACATTGAGGCTTGCTCTGTAAAGCCTTGTTCATGTTGAATGAAAAGTGTTTGAATGTTTGAAGAAATTCCAAGTTCCAATCTTATTATTTGCTGATTATTTTTATATGTTTGTGTTTCTTGATTCCTAAAACGTGTTTTCAAACTTTGTGCAAGAAATTGCCCAAAGTTCAAAAATCTGATATTTTGCTAAATCCTTGATTCAAACCCTAGAAATCTTTGGATTATAAGTGGTCTATACAACCTGATAAGGAGCTTATCAATGTGTTGTGAGCTTATAGTTTGGGGATATTCAAGGTGTGGGAACAAGTTTGCATTAATCAGACTTTTCATTTTTCATTTTTCTGTTTTGATAATTGTGCTAACCTTGTTGATTCTTAGCAACCTGATATTGGAAGCTTGTGCCTTGTTTTTCTAGGCACATCAGCTCAAACATACGTGGGTGTGGATGTACATCCATGAGGTTTGAACTCTAATCCTAAAAATCTATCAAAAAGGAGGTTTTTTGTGATATTTAGTTCTGCTTGTGTATGTGTTGTTCTTGTGCTCCAAATCTTGTTGTTTATGCTTAAGGATGTTGTTTTGATGCTTATGTATGCATGTGCTAACCTGAGTCACACTTTGGTTTTGAAAACTTTGATTTCCAAAATATAAAAGGGTGTTTGGGTCTACTGCTTGTTTAAGGTTTTTGTGAAATTGGTTAAGTGTATGCTGGTGTGTTGTTCTTGTTCTTGTGTAAGTGATAAAGTTGAGTGATAAACTGCAAGCTTTGAGTTCTTGAACACTATAAATCAAACAAAGGGGTATAAAATCTTGATTTCTTGTTGTTTTGAGCTGTGATTTTGGGGACACCTAGTTCTAGGTCAAGACTTAGGGTAACAAGTGCTAAATCATAACCATTATAACCTGTTAGTAAGATTTTAAGCATGGAATTTTGATTTGTGGTCAAGTATATCAACAAAGGTTCTTATGTTTGCCTACTTATATCAAACCTGTTTATGCATGAAACTAGCTTAATTCTTTGAACCAGTGTATAAAACAAGTTAAGTTGTGCTTATTTAAGTTTAATATAGATTGTGTGTGCTTTTGGTGTAATTTGGTTGGCTGAATCTTGCTAAAATAGCTTTTGAAGTATAACTGCTTATTGTTCATGTGTGATGCAAATCTGGCGATGTTTTGAATTAACTGCACTGATTGGCTTGGTGGATTTGTGATATCTTTGTTGTTTCTGACTCCTTGTGATCCACTGATTAGAAGGGTGCCTTGTTTGTAACCTGAATCCACAAAAAAGTCACAAAAGACAAAAAAGTCAAAAAGGTCAAGCAGTGGAAACTTTTCCCACTGCTGAACCTCCAAAACTAGCCCCTACTAGTGTTAAACATCAAACAACTTATTCATAAGCCATTTTGGCTTATCTAGACTTGCAACAACTTATTTTTTGTGATAGATCTTCCTTATTTGACCCATTGATTTGATCTGGAGCTTATTAGGGTTTGACTTTTAAGTTTGACTAGAAAACTCATCAAGTTGACTTTTACATAAGAGCTTGATTGCTTATTCTGGCTTATTTAGTGTGCTTATTGGAAAACTTTTTGATTATCTTGCTTAATTAAGTCATTTAAAACCTTTTGAAACTTGAATCAGCACTTAAGGTGGTCTAGAACTCAAAAACGACTATTTTGTCGTTTTGTGAAGAGAGTCTTGGCTTATTTCAGGCTTATTTCTTGTGCTTTTTCAAATTTTCTTTTTTCATATATCTTTGGTAAATCAAAAGAATCTTGTGTGTCAAATTTTAGCTTATGGCATCAACTTATAGCTTAATGGGCCAAAAAGCCCATTAAGAATAAGATGCTTTGAAATAAGCTAGCTTAAACGCATTTTCAGCTTTTGGGCCTTCAGAGTTTTGTTCTTAAAATAAATTTTTAAGTCAGATAGGAAGTTTTGGGCTTATTTGGACAACATTTTTCTTATTAGGCCATAAAAAGCCCATTAAGGGGTCTGTTTGGACTTTTGGCCAATTTCAAGGCCCAATAGGGGTATTTTTGTAATTTCAAGTGCATTTCTGTTTTATTTAGGTTAAATAAACTAGTTTTCAACTTTTTAGAATTTTTTATAAATTTTAGATTTTTATTAATATTTTATTATTATTTTATTATTAAAAATTAAAATTTAGATTTTTACAAGTTTTTCATTTTTCTTAGTTCAAATACATTAAGTTAGGAATTTTACATTTTTATATTAATTTTATTGTCATTAGATTAAATTTTAGAATTATTTAAGTTTTAATAGTTTTTAATTGTTTTTAAATAGTTTTAATTAATTTTAAAATTTTCAAAAATAGTTTTAAATTCAGTTAAGTCATTTTAGAGGTTTACAAGTAAAAAAATCTCATTTTGGGCTTTCTGTTAATTAAATTGATTTTTTGGCTTTAATTACCATTAAAAATTATTATTTAATTAAATAAAAGGTTTGAGTGATTTTTGATTTTTTGTAAACTCTAATTACAGTTTTTAGGATTTATTGAAATTTTCTAAGAATTTTTAGGGTAATTTTTAAATTTGGTCACTTTTTACGGTTTTACGTGCACGACTTATCGTCTTAGTTTAATTCATAATCGTAACCGTCATTCTCTTCTAATCTCCTTTCTATTTTTTCTTTCTTCATCAATATAATCACAAACACTTAATAATTTCTTACACAACACACTAGCCTCCTTGAGAACGATCCCCACTTTGGGTCACTTACTTGTGGTTTTCCTAAATCACTTGTTAATACTTGCCCTAATTACCTTGTTTTCCTAAACAAGTGTAAAATTACAACTATCATTTTGGCACCGCTGCCAGGGAGGCGTGTTGTGTTTTGATTTGAACAATTGTTGTTTTTATATAGCCATAATAGCTATTTGTATTAGTAGCACTCTACTAATACGTATTATCGGTTTTCGTTTTTTGTGTGAATACTATTACTATATTGTATACGTAGAACCATAAATTCACAAGTACTCCAAAAGTGTGAAAACACAACCTTGATTGGGAGGTCATTACTCAATCATTGTATTCGAATCTCAAACAAGAAAGAAAAAGCAAAATAGATAAATACTTTCGTGAAGCTTAATTTTGAAAAACACAAACTATAAGGTGGGTATAAGGCGGGTATTATAAAATATACCCTAAGGAAAAAGGCTCTTAAGTGCTTCGCGCCGCCTCGTTTCCCCGCTTGCTTGTGCGTGTTTAGATAAAAAGGGCTAATCGAGGGTTTGCCAACCAAAGTATTATCTAAGTATCATATATATTTTCTTGGTTTCATTTGATTAAACCCTCTTGAACGTTTTGGTGTTCCACCAATGTTCTAAAGTCATCAAAGGCGTTCACTTCACGTGATCGTTTTCATTCCTTGAGGCTTCTTTAATCAAGAGATTTGATCAAGGAGGAGATTTGTAGATTTTTGTCTACCTAATACAATCACAAAATCCAAAAAAAGTAAAAACAATCAAAAACCACAAAAAAATGAAAAAATTAAAAACACCAAAAAGAATCTTCTTTGCTCATCCCCACGTTGTACGTGACGTTTATGCTTACTCGTAATCAAGCAAGACGTGCATGTAAATGAAAAAACCTAAAGGAGTCCACACCTACTCCTAATCTTTCTAGTGAGGAGTCTCCTATTGACGAACCTATCGTAGAAGAAGAACCAACCATGGCGAATCGAACTATGATGGAGTTGCTTCAAGCACCCACCGAGGGTTGTGGAGAGACTATTGTGATTCCCGCTATCCTTGCTGTGAATTTTGAAGTGAAAACGGGTTTGTTGTCGATGATCCAAAACAACAAATTCCGTGGTGATGAAAAGGACAACCCGCACAACCATATCCGCCAATTCAATCGTCTTACCGCCACTTGCAAATTTAAGGATGTTGCTAATGATTCGATTAAGATGATGCTTTTTCCGTATTCCTTGGCGGGGCCCGCTAAAATTTGGTTAGAGAAAGAGCCACCCAATTCTATATTGACGTGGAAGGATCTCGTTTCTAAGTTTGTGAACCAATTTTTCCCGCCCTTTAAGACTACACATTTGAAAAACGAGATTCAAAATTTTCACAAGAATTTAATGAGAGTTTTTCAACGGCTTGGAATAGGTTTAAGGAAATGTTGCACGAATGTCCTCATCACGGTTTTTCCGACTTGCATCAAACTGACACGTTTTACAATGGTTTAAATGATCATGAAAGGGATTATCTAAATGCCACCGCGGGTGGTAATTTTTTGTGTAAAACGGTTGATGAAGCGTTGTTAATAATTGAGAATAGATCTAAGGTGTATAGTCCTCGTAACACATCGAGTGTTCGTAAGGCTTCATCTTCGACTTCACCTTCTTTGTCCAATACCATCTATGCTTGCCAAATTGAGGCGAACTTGGAAAACAGAATCTTTGATAAGCTTAAAGGACTTTTAATTGAATTCAAAGTTGGTGAACAAAGTGCTCCCGCTACGGCTAAAGCGGTTGAGGTTTCATGTATGTATTGTGGTGGAGGTCATGATTTCTCCGAGTGCATTACCAACGGTGGTAACACTTCGAGTGCCTGCGCAACCACGGGAACTTACAACCAAAACGGTCAAGTTACCCGCTCCAATCAAATGACTCCACCGGGTTTTGCTCCCAATCAAAATGCTAACAACAACTATCGAAACAATCAAGTTGGTTTCAAAAACAATTACAAAGGAAACAACTATGGGAATCAAGGGGCTAATAACAATCAAGTTTCAAACAAAAATCAAAACAACAACAAAGGTTTGCAAATTTGAAACATCTTCCAAATGAATTTTTTGAATACGCAAATGGAAACGATGCTAGGTTTGATAATATTCAAAGAGAGATTATTAGCCGAAGATCCGAGTTTAAGAATGACTTGAAAAAGAGTTGAAAAACGAGTTAGAAAATGAGCTTAAGATCCATAAAAACAAAATGGAGGGAAATGTAACTAGGTTACAACAAAACCAACAAAAAATGGAACAAGGGAAACATGAAATAAAACAAGAGATGATTAAGGCCGAGAAGAGGCAATCTATGTTCGAGGATAAAATTTCATCCATGTTTGAGGCTATAATGTGCAAACCGTCTTCGAGTAGTCTTCCTAGAAATACCATATCGAACCCTAAGGGAGAGATGAAAGTGATTACCACACGAAGTGGTAAGACACTTAAGGAACCGACTCCTCAACCAATTGCTCCTACGGAGGAAGCAATTGAGGAAGAACCCGAGGTGGTGGTCGAAAAGGAGCATGTCCCAATCCCACGAAGTACCGCTCATGCCACACCTACGGTTGACCCACCACCACATTGGAACCCAAGATTCCAAAGGCTATGCCTATGCCCCAACCCACACAACCTTTTCCCTATCCATCGAGACTTAGAAAGGAGAAACGTCAAGAGCGCGATAACTACCAATTTGAGATTTTTATGAAAATGTTTCGTGAAGTTCATTTTAATGTGATTTTTGCCGATGCTTTGGTCATGATGCCTCGGTTTGCCGCTAACTTTAAGAGTATGCTGAACAAAAAGGAGAAATTACAACAATCATCTAGTTGTTCATCGGTTTATCTTAACCGCATACCTCAAAAAGTCGGTGATCCCGGTAAATTCTTGATTCCATGTGCAATCCAAGATATGGAAGAATGCTATGCCTTGGCCGATCTTGGTGCTAGTATTAACTTGATGCCACTTGCAAACTTTAAGTCGCTCAAAATCTTCCTAATCTTACTCCTTCACTAATGTCTATCGAGTTGGCCGATCATTCCACGATTCCCGCATGTGGATTGGCTGAAGACGTTTTTGTGAAAGTGGGAAAGTTCTATTATCCGGTAGACTTTATCGTTGTCGATATTCCCACGGATCCTCAAGTTCCTCTCATTTTAGGTTGTTTGTTTTTAGATACGTCTATGGCTTTACTTGATGTGCATGCTAGAAAGATCACCTTACGTTTCAACGACGAGGAACTTGTTATAAACGCAACACAAAATTCTCCAATTTCTCATGTTTATTCCGTCGCGACCATAAACCTCGTTGATATGATAGACGTTGTTTGCGAGGAATTTTCACAAGAAGTTTTAGGTTTTGGTGATGATGAAAATAGTGGCAATCCCACTATACTTGATCCCATTCTTGATAATTCGACACCAACCTTCACTCCATTTGAAGGTGGTGGTTTTACGTTGGAAGAATTCGATGTTCCACGTACTTGTGACGAAGACCTCGACAACGATGAGGACTTCTCGATTATCAAGGATTTTCTTAACGATTTCCCATTTCCTCCAACCGAGGAGGTTATGAGTATCGAGCCCAAATCTTCATATGAGGAACCACCAATCCTCGAGTTGAAAGATTTACCTCCTCATCTTGAATATGTATTATTGGAGGAGGACGACAAGTTGCCGGTTATTTTTGCGAAAGATCTTTCAAATGATGCAAAAACCGCACTTGTCGATGTTCTAAAGGATCACAAAGGGGAAATTGCGTGGAAGTTATCCGACATTAAGGGGATCGATCCCAAATTTTGTACCCACAAAATCTTAATGGAGGAGGATTACAAAACCGCAATCCAATGTCAAAGGAGGGTAAACCCCAAAATTCACAACATCATAAAAAAGGAAGTCCTAAAACTCCTTGACGTGGGAATGATTTACCCTATTTCCGATAGCCCTTGGGCGAGTCCTATTCATTGTGTCCCTAAGAAGGGAGGAATGACCGTTGTGCCAAACTATGCCAATGAGTTAATTCCCAATAGACTCGTGACCGGATGGAGAGTGTGCATTGACTATCGTAAGTTGAATGACGCCACTTGTAAAGACCATTTTCCCTTGCCCTACATGGACCAAATGTTGGAGCGTCTTGCGGGAAACGATTTCTATTGCTTTTTAGATGGTTTTTCCAGTTACTTCCAAATCCCCATCGATCCTCGTGATCAAGAAAAAACTACGTTTACGTGTCCATATGGGACGTTTGCTTATCGTAGAATGCCATTCGGACTTTGCAATGCACCGGGAACCTTTCAAAGGTGCATGATGGCTATTTTTCATGACATGATCGAGAAGACGACGGAAGTCATCATGGATGACTTTTCCGTGTTTGGAGTTCGTTCACTTCGTGTTTTTCAAATCTTGAGAGAATGTTAAAACGTTGTGAGGAAACCAACCTTGTGCTAAATTGGGAAAAATGTCATTTTATGGTTAAAAGTGGAATCGTCTTAGGGCACAAGGTTTCGAAAGCGGGGATTAAGGTAGACCAAGCTAAGGTAGACGTCATCGCCAAATTACCTCATCCCAAAACCGTTATGGGAGTTAGGAGTTTCCTAGGCCACGCGGGCTTTTATCGTCGATTCATCAAGGATTTTTCAAAGATTTCTCGACCTATTACAGATCTCCTCGAAAAAGATGCACCTTTTGTCTTTAACGAAGATTGTGTACGCGCCTTTGAAATCCTTAAGAGGAAACTTACCGAAGCTCCCATTCTTGTTGCTCCCAATTCGAACCTTCCCTTTGAGCTCATGTGTGATGCTAGTGATTACGCTATTGGGGCCGTTTTGGGGCAACGTCATGAAAAACACTATAGAAACTAGAAGGGGGGGGGGGGTTGAATAGTTTCTCTTAGATTAGTCACCTAATTAAAATTACTTTCAATTAGGTTTGTATCAAAACTATCTTTTACTTGAAGCTAAGTTGCATAATGATTAGGTTCAATTCAAATGCGTTAGCAATGGTAATAGGTAAGTGTAATGATAATGAAATAAGTAAAGAGTAAGGAAAGAGACAACCTAATGAGAAGACACCAAGATTTATAGTGGTTAGACAACGAGGCTCTATCCTCGTTTCTACTCCACTCCTCGAGTACACCTACTCGAGATTTCCACTATATCCACAAGCTCCCTTCTTGGCGGAGAAAACCTTACATCGTCGCTTACATTATTTTCCGACACTAAGCTAAATGTCGAGACCTAATCTTTAGCTAGGACCAATCTACACAACGTTGCCTACTTCACAATTTAACGACACAAGGCTAGATGTCGAGTTCTAATCTCAAGGTAGAACCAATCTTCACGACGTTGCCTACTTCACCATTTTACGACACAAGGCTAGATGTCGAGTTCTAATCCAAAGCTAGAACCAATCTTCACGACTCTTCACTTTGAAGCTAAGTGAGATCTTCACACAACACAATTACTAATCACTTTCAAGTTTAGTGAGAACTCACAAGACACAACCACATCACTTTATAGTTTAGTGAGAACTACTACACAATCTATTACAACTCAACTAGACATATCCAAGTACACACATGTAGCTTGGATCTACACAACATAAATCCAAGCAAACACATATGCAATGGATGTTCATAACAAATCCAAGTATTCACAAATAGCTTGGATAAACACAACTAGTCCAAGTATTCATAAATACAATGGATTAACATAAAACAAAAAGGCTAACATGATGAACATAACTAATTCATGATTTCATCTTTATCACAACACTAGTGAGTGAGTGATCTTCTCTTTGGACAAGGTAAAGGAGGGGATCAAGAGGATAATCATATGTAAACATACTTAACACATTAAGTGATCATTTACTAATGATTATGCTATAGAAAAGAGAAAGGGGGCTGAGAAAAAAGTCCAAAAAGGGTTATTGGAAATGAGATTTGATCCACTATTTATAGGAGACAAAGTGCAATGGCTAGCTGGGCGCGGTTCCTTATCGCTAGAGAACCGCCTAGCTATTTAAAGGACCGCCCAATAGACTACGCTCCGATTTTGTCTTTTAGTGGGGTAGGAATATCTGAGGTTTTTTAAACCTTCAAAGGATATTCTTATGGCATATGGAATATGCCATTTTCAAATTTACATTTTCCATTTTAATAAAACCTTTTCTTAAAAAGAAAGTTTATTAAAAAATCTTTTGTCATATTAAAAAAGTGAGTTTTAAGGATAATCACTTTGATGATCACTAAGTATGATTAAGAAAAGTTAGTGATATGATTATTACCTTGATGATAGTGTTAGTTAATTAATTCGTTTTGTGTTTTACACTAAATGTGTTGTATAGTTTGTTGTGATCAAAACTAAGAAAGATTAGTTAACACAAATAATGTTTTTAGGCATCACTTGCATTAACAATCTCCCCCTTTTTGATTACGACAAACTATAAACTCATTTACGTACAAACACAAAATATCGAATTATTAACGAGTTTATCACTATCATTTCTCCCCCTTTGTCGTAGCAAAAAGGTTAGCACAAGTCTTTGAAGAAAACCGGACTTTTCTAGTAGCTCCCCCTTGGTGGTTGCTTCCCCTTGCTTGGGGCACCAAGTGTATGAGCTAAGGTGACATGCTACACAAAGGTTAGAAGAAATAAAAGAAACACCAATGTATATATGATCACTACCTACTAAGTAACTTGAGAGGGAGAAGGAGAAGAAATCTCAAATTAGAAGCAAGTATTGATAAGTATGTCCAAAGAGGTAAATGACAAAATCAAAGTTCAATTGGTGGAATGGAGGTAGAAAAGAAACATCCAACCAATGAAGATGATAAATTTGTCAAGGGGTTAAAGTTTAGAATTTATGGAATCACCCATAATCAATAGTAAAGATTAACCACGATCAACTAAAAGGAAAAAGAGAGAATGATCAAAGAAAGAAAACAAAAACAACACATAGGTTTCATATTACGAAAATATGAAAGAAACAAACAAGGTAGATAGTCATACACACAATATGAGTATCTAAAGCAAAAAATATGGAAAATAAACCAAAAAGCATAAGCTATTCTAATAGTGATAATTTTCCAAGATTGCTTAAAATGTTATTGACTCCAAAACAACTAAAGTATTATTGACTCTAAGAGTGCTTAGTCCTTTGGTTGGAAAAATAAGACGACGAGGCATCATTCGAAGTTTTGTCCATGGGAACGAAAACTTGGAGAGGAGGTCGAGTGAGGAGGAATTCTAGAAAATTAACTTCTCATACACATGAGCAAGTTCAATTTGTTGAAATCGACAACAAGCACACGAGGATCCATGATGCAAAACAAATTGGGTTGATGGGGGAAGGCCATCAAACCTAGGGTTTGGTGGTGGTGAGGAGAGTGGGTAGGAAATGTTTTCATAATGCCTTGTGAGGTTTGGGAAGGTTGAAAGGTCATTAAGTTGAGGGGTGTCGAAGGTTTTGGTGGTGGGGGAACATTTTCCTTTTCTCCGGTGATGGGGTTAATGGAGTAGGTCTCATTCCAATACTTGATTGGAGAGAAGGTAGGGTTCTTGGGTGGTTTGGAAGAAGAGGGTTCATTTTTCTTGATCCAAATAGGTCAAACCGAGATCTTCGGTTTCTTGGAAAGCTTGGATGAGGAAGCTTTGGGTGAGGAGGTTTGTGACAATGAAATGTCAAGGTTATGAAAGAAGGAGTTAGGAATTGTTGAGGTGTGAGAATGAAATCTCAAGGTGGGGGTATAAGAAGAAACTAGACAAGGCAAAGATTTGAAAATAAAATGTGAAGTGTCAAGGAATGTTTAGCCAAATTGAGTAAACATGGAATCTTGACAGGGGATAGGGTGATGAAGAAAGACAAAAAACGAGCCAAAAATTAGCTATCAGTCCGCGGTTCCTTATAGGGACCGACGGCTCCTTAGCACTTAAGGGACCGCGCGACTTAATGAGCCGCGTACAGTGGACGTGAAACCATGATTTTCCAGGGTTTTGAGAAAAACTAAGACTTTTTCAAAAAAATGCAAATCTTGGAATTTTACCTCTATTATCACTAAATTATGCTAGGGTTGCATAAAAGCAACACATTCACAAAGAATGTCTTGACAAAGGGTGACAAAATATTTAGATAACATTTTGAACCAATTTTAGTCAAGTTTTAAAGGTTGTGATAGATTTAGGTTCAATTTTAATTTAAAAATAAAGTTGATTAATGTGCACATAAAGATAGAAACACATAAAGCTAAATCCATAAATCATCCTCATGAAAAATTCATGGAGGGAAGGAAATACAATAAAGAAATGAAAACAACTAACTAAAACAAAGTTAGCTTAAAACTAGTTCTTGATGAGTAGTCTTCTTTGGCTTGGTTTTTCTTGAAAAACACTTATTAAAGAAAATCATCATTCATCTCCTAGGAGGAGGCATGGTAAACAAGGTGAGAAAGAAATCTTGCAACCTCCTATGAAGTCCAAACATCTCCATCCTAAGGTTGTGAATGATGTAGTTGTTGTAGAGGCAACATGGAAAATGAGAACCATGAGCTTCTAGGAACCCAAAGAAGTAAGGATCACCCATAAAGAGGGGAAGTGGGACACCCAAAATGGGAGTGTTTGAGGGAGGTGGAGGTGGAGGAGGTATGTTCTCCAAGGGTGAAATGGGTGATGTGGGTGAGTTTGGAGGGGTAAAAGGTGAAGTCACCAAGGTATCAACAAAGTCATTCACAATGGGAATGCTTTGGATGCGTTGAGATTAGGTAGTCACATCCAAGAGAGTACTTGAAGTGAAGGGTGAGGTTAACTTATTCATTCTAGATTGGAATGAAGAGGAGGTAGAACCATGAGAATGGTTGGTACCATGTGTTGAGGTAGTCTTGCATGTAGCAAGAGGTGGTGAGGGTGATGAAGAGATGAGAATTGGAACAATCTCATTCTTGGGTGTGTGAAAGGGTGAAGAGTTAAGTTTGGGAAACTTAATCTTAATCTTAAGGTTTTTCTTTGAAGTGGAGGTTTTGGATGAGTTTGAGGTTCTTGTAGAAACCATGGTTGTAATGAGTGGTTTAAGGGTTAAGGATGAATGGTTTGATGTGTGAAGAACATGGCTAACAAGGTTGGTTTAAAAGGGTGAGGGGATGATCCAAACTAGTAATGGGTTAAAAACATTTTATTTGAATAATGAATTTAGGTAACCTAGTTTAGGAAATGTGCAGGTTTTTGCAAAGAATCAAGCAAGGTTTACATAGATTAAGGAAAATAGTGTAAAGCAAAGATTCTGTCGGACACAGTAGCCGGCGGTTCCCTATCTAGGATGGGTGGTTCCTTATCGATAAGTAACCGCTGGTCGATATGGAACCGCGACCAGAGGTGTTCAAAAATCACACTTCCTCAAACTTCGGTTAGCCCAGATTTTTACCAAAGGATTAACAAGCCAAAGTTAACTACTGACCAAAATTTAGGAAGCTAACTAACAGATAGGATGCACAAAGCTATGCAAATCGTAAACACGATGGCATAGACAACATTAGGATTAAAATAATAAGTAATCCAAACAAGTAGTATTAGTTAATACACAACCAAAATCTCTACTCCTTTCTAAAGGAAAAATAGAGATGGTTGAAAATTTCTAATTTTGAAAATGTTGAAATATATGATGGTTGAAAATGTAGTAATTAAGGAAAATGTAGTAATTTAAATGTCTGGTGAGCTGGCAAACCCTACCCATTATCTCTCACTCCCCTCTCTCTCTCTAAACAAAAACCCTACCCCATTTACAGCCGCCACCAAAACTCTCCACCATACCACCACCATCATCAATCTTATTTTTGTTAATCCATTATAAATTACACATTATACATCTTATATAAACAGCAGTATATTGTTAAAAATACAGTGTCACACTTATTCAAGTTAACTCACGTTTCCCGGTGTCTCACAACCTCACTTCTTCACGCGCCGCCTCACTCGCCGGAATATACAAATCCCAAATCCCATATATGTAACACGTATCCCACAAACGTGTCTCATCAACACCACGATTTGATATTATTACAGGTGATGTTGATTAATTTTTTCAATTTTTGGGTTTTATCTTGGGGTTTGATTTTGAGTTTCTTTTTTTGTAGTTGATGAGGATGGAGAAAAAAATTGGATTGGACAAGTTCTACAATAAAAACGAACGTATGTTTTTTTGTCTAATTTAATTTCATATTAATATTCATGTTCTTATTATTAGGCTGTATAATATTATTCTCGCACAGTTTATTCATACTATATTGGTTTGTTTCTGGGTCAAGGTGGAAAAGTGGTTCACTCGCTTCATTATTAAATCTCTTTTTATCATTCTTATCTGATACGGAGTAATATATAAATCCCTTTTTATTATTCTTATCTCTATACCAGCTGTGGTGGGTGATTGGCTTTGTGGCCTGATTGATAGCCAAGAATCAAGTTAAACTGATGGCTGCATGTAAGTTTTTTTTTTATTTCGAATATTCATTATGACTAAATTAGTGTTTTAATTTATTTGTTGATTTTCGATAAACCAGGTACCGAAGAAGTGTTTATTAGTTTGGAGTTGGAGATGAAGATGAATGATTATCGATGAATGATGGTTAGTTTTGTTTTACTTTTTTTTGGTTGCTAATTTGATAACTTTTTTAATTGAATTGTCAGATGGTTTTTGGTGGGTTTCATTTGCTTAGTATGTTTCTCAGATTGGTCATGTGTGTCAAGGGTCTTCTTAAATAGTTAAATGTGTTTTTCCAGTAATTGTGGCTTTCAAACAGGGGTTTAGTGGTGTTTAGAGTTGCTGATTGGAACATGTTTAAAGTGTTTGCTTACATTTTGTATGTGGTTGTTTGGAGGCTATTTTGATGTAGCTCTGAGGCACTAAAAAAAGTGACACATATGGTCTAAAATTTTGTTATCAATGTATCAGGTTTATATCTACGAAACCGGAGAGTCTCACATAGATAAGTACATAAGCCCACAAGAATGAGTTACGAGCTTATTCAATTTTGAATAACGCGTGGGTATTTGCGAAACAGTTACCCACTAAATTTTTTACAATATACTGCCTTATATATATGAGATAAGCTTTGCTTAATGTATCCTGATATCTGTTATGTGAGACTGATGTTTGGCTATGATGATTTTAAATAGGGTCGGTAAAGCTGTGATTGCCGTACTTTTGCATGGCAGCCTTACGGTTGCAGCCATATCGGATGTATCCCGTTTACTCGATCATCCATTTTCACAATGTGTATATTCATAACATTGTCGCTTTTATTTAGCTTCAATGTAATTGAGGCAACCCATACCTTGGCGGGGCAACTCACTAGAGATGCAGCCATGGTGGGTGTGTCCTTTTTCGCTACGTGCTAACCTATCTGAGCCTTATAAAGGAAAAAAAAATGATGTTGCATGAATGTTCATCAAACTTTAGTAAGTTCCATATATTAAAGTGTTTGTTTCGATCATCAGATTATATAATGGGCTTCTGCTTTATATGATTTATAGCTTAGTGTTCATAAGCTCATTTTTTGCTGCTTATTGTAAAAACTTTCGTCTTACATAAATGTATCATGACATAATAAAGGAAAAAAAATATATTTTTGGGTTGCAGTTCGGTTGTCTCGTCTGTATTTTTCGGCAGTGGGATGCGTTAGTGACATTGACTTTTGGCTCACGAGCTCGGAACCGATCTGTTTTGGAAGTGTATTTAGTGTCAGCTGCACAGTACATAGAGATATATGTGCTTTTATTTATGTTTGTTACTAAAATTCTACTTTATTTATTTTGATGCTGATACAAGCCTTGGTGAATCTGTTAATGTCCTGAAATAACTTGGTGAATCTGTTGATCAAACATCCAGGCTTATATAGCCGCCTTATGATTTATTTGGTTTTAGGCTTATGTTTCATAACCTCACTTTTTGTGGCTTATTCTGAAAGTTTCCGGCTTAATAAGCTTATATAAGCTAAAATTTTCAAAATAAGTCACAAAAAGAGAGCTTATGAAGCATAAACGCAAAACCAAATAAGCCGTAAGCCGGCTGTATAAGCCGAGCAAACAATCCCAGTTCAGAAAGGTGTATTTACTTTTTTGTATATGTAACTTGGTCACAAGAAAATGGAAATTCTGATCAGAGTATATCAGGTACCACGGTCAAGGCCCAAAATGAATAACTTACGTATACCTTAGTGTATTGAGACGAATAACTTACGTATACTTTAGTATTTTTGTGATCTTATATAAGCTTAGTTACGGGTTTATCTGTTTTCAGCTTTTATTTCATATGCTCAATATTTTCAGCTTATTTTGAAATTTGTGTGCTTGCATTTGTTTTTTATGACATACTTAATAAGCTTAATTACGTAAGCCAATAAGTCCTAATATAAGCATAAAAACGGGTTTATGAAACATAATCTGAAAATAAATAAACTCGTGACCCGTAAACAAACTTAATAGTGTATCGACATGAGTAACTTTACTGCCGCGATGGGGGTATTTTGTAATTTTGTTGGTGATCGATGCCAGTCAGCAAAGTTATTCATATCGATATAAGGTTTGTTTAAAATACTAATATGTTGTTTGTTTGTTTTGTTTGTAGAGGAGGACGATGATTATAATATGAATGAAGATCGTGTTTCATTTGGAGTGTTACCTCAAAAAAAGGTTCATATTCTGCTTATTTTGACTATATCCGTGAATTGTGCAGGGGGTGTTTGTTTTAGCTTATTATCAAGCTAGCAAGCTGTTTTACATAAGCCCATGTTATGTTACGGTTTTAAGACATAACAAGCTAATTAGTAATTACTTTGAAGGATTTCAAAAAAAAATGGACAAGCTCGATAAAAGCTAAAGCACGTCCTAATTTGCACGCATGTGCTGAAAGTTTGAAGCTGGTCATTGTCGAGTTTATAAGGGTTACCTTTGGATTATTCGTTATGTGAGCTTATTAAGTTCGGAATTGAGCAGGGTGAAGTATAGATTGAGGAGGAAACAGAAAAGACGGAATTTGCACTTGGTTTGCAGAAAATGAACAAAGCAGATGCACTTGTTAATGTGAATGATAATCCTCACTTTGCTCCACTCCGCCCCGCACCAGCCAGAGCAAAAAGGTCAGGTAAGGGTAACTACATTCATTGGTGATATATACTGATGGCGCAGGCTGACTGGCAAACATTTTCTTGGCGATATTTCACAAACTGGTAACGCGTTAAATATGATAACAGGAACTGTTTCCACAATAAAGATCTATTTCTGTAAATAAAAAGATTTAGAAAACTATTATCAGAGTTTGACCCATATCCTTTTTATCTTCTACTGTATTTTTATTTTGCTTTTATAATTTATGAAACATAAACCCAAATTAACCCATTCACAATGAGTCGAAATTTCCATCTGTAATCAAACTTACTGGTCTTTGGGCAACTTGATGTTCGTTGGAATCAATTCCATTTGCTGACTATAGCTTATTTTGGGTAATGATTTCGTGCTAGGTGGCAAAGACAAAGCCCAACACAAGTTTTCTTTCAAGAGACAGTCGCATACTGACATCTTTAAAGATATTAGTCGCGTGTTTCAATGTGACACATTAATTAAGGTCGGTCTCTCATGTGAACTGATTCCAGTATATAGGAAGAGTCGAGTTGTAATCCCATATTCGTATTTCTGCGAAAAGAGGTGGATGACATGTTATTTGATGCCTGCGGAAATGCCAGTTTCACGTACGCATAACACGACTTCAATGGCAGAGCTACCTGTACATGTTCAGGATGAACCTGATCTACCACTACCAGAACGAAGTATATTGAAGTACTTGTTATAGTCCTGTAGCACATATAATTAAATGAGTTAATTAGAGTTTTTGACATAATATTAATTTGCTCCAGTACAATGAAACAAAAGGCGAGAAAAGGTACCGTCACCGGATCATAGTCACATAGATGATGATCTCGATTGTTTGCGCAGTGACTGTCCAGCATGGGTGATAAGTCCACCCTACTAGACCAGCAATGCCCGAACTGGTCCTTTAAAGATTACTTTGGTTTAATGTTTTGGCGACGTGGGATACTTTTTATGAGCTATTAATTACTTTGACTTACAAGTAATGAAAGGGCCTTTTTATTTTTTAAAGTGTGAATTCATTTTTTTACCCAATGAAGCATAACATCGTATAGTTTAACTAATGGTTGCTTAGAGCGAAAAAGGGTTGGACATGATATGATATAACTGTAAATTTCGTTTTTGAGGTCCATCCATTGTTCAAACTTCGCGGCCTCTTCATCATGGTGGCCCTTAAGAAGGAATAATAACCATTTTTCCTGAAGCTTCAAGGCTGTAGAGATTTAATCCTACAACCTGGAAATCTATAGCGGAATACGCACGATCTTGAAGTCAGAGACACACCTGCAGCTTAGTTAATATAGTCCCAGACTTTAATTATTGCATGTTACAACCGTTTTTGCAATTAGATTTTGATATTTTCACGTTATATTTTCAAAATTACATGAAACACTTGCCACAATATTGCTTATCGTTAATTATTTGTCTCCAGATACTTCTGCCGCTATGCGCGGGTACTCGTCTAGTAAAGTAAAAAGAAGCAAATGTTCAACATCACATTACATGTTTAGCAACATGTATACTTTGAAACAATTCAAAGTCTTCATCTTCTTTTCTTGCCCAATCCCTTGATCATGTTTCCCAAGTACTTGAATCCCTTCCTTGACTCAACCCGATGTTCATGTAATTCACCCGAAGTCCTAAGATTTTCACGGTAGAGATGCTCCATATTAAGATCTTCCAGTACTTCACTAGAGGAATAATGAGGTGGAGGATCTAAGTCTTCAAGTCCATCCACGAATGAGTTTGAGGATGGGTGGGAATTACTCGAAGAGTTGAAATGAGAACTAGAACCTATGCCATCACCATCACTTGTTGGCATATAGGTGTCCTCATCATCCGGCTCTTGATGATCGGATTTTCGCGAAACTCGATCACTTCTAGGCTTTCTTTCATATACCTCTTGAATAGGCAACATAACCCGATGAACCGGGTGAAAGCGAGAAAGGTCGAGGTGGGGAAAGTCACGAACAACCCTTTTGAAAAGGCGAGTAAGAAGCATAGCGTAGGGAAGGTTTGTTTTGGGCTTTGAAATAGCATAATTTATTCGTCGAGCGATATAGTATGCCAAATTGTACTTGGTTGATGTAAAGATGCAACATAACATATGCACCATACAAGCCGAGATATGATCTCGGTTTCCACCAAGACAAAATACATTCTCCCTAAGCATATTTGCCCATTGGACCATAAAATCCTTAAGATCACTTGAGAGCACTTCATAGCGATTCACATACCGCACATTAGAATGAAGGCTTCTCACAACGTTTCCATCACGCTCTTTCGAAATGATATCAAGGATAAATTCCGAATCAATTTCGGCGTGGTCATTTGGAGTTTTGTCGTTGGATTCCAAGAGAGCATCAAGTCTACATTTGTCCGTGAAACGACAAGTGCCTTCATATGGCACACCAAGAATTACACCAAAATATTCGAGAGAATTGAATGATTTATTCGTTCAACAAGAATCGAATGAAGATTTAGCCATTGTATTCAAACATAGAGTAAGTGCTAATGAATTCTAGAAGAAACAAGGGGTATATATCTTCTTTTATGTAGAGCAAGCAATCAAACCCCGTATGCTCAAACATAGATTTGATATAGATATAACCCGTTATTCCCTCATCAACAACTCTACCCGCATGGAAGTTTCGTGTTGAAAGTGATGAAAAGGAGTTTCGAAGTTGAGTGGATGCAAAGGTTTGGGAAATGTTTGGCATATATTGTTTAGTGAGTTGATGATCCTTTTGGTAGTATGAAGGCATGATTAGTACCTAAATAAACATAAGAAAATATATTTCCAATCACTCATATGAAAAATAAAATCAAAAATCAAAATATGAGAATGTGTTATATCAATTTCTTGACAAACAAAGGATTGAATCCATATCATTCTCATGTTCACAATGTATCTATTCCATTATTAACCAAGAACATATGAACTATGTTGGATCAACAATGGACTAGAACATTGGTTTTTCAAAACAAGGTTTTTTGGTAAGCATTAACAATGCAATTACCTATTTGTTCATGGGTTCATCTCAATTCCATCTTTTAACCCAAATCATTTTGCCAAAATTCGGATTTGTTCTTCAAGTGGGTTTTAGTGAAATCTCAATGAATATGAACCTAAGGAATCATAGTAAAATAACCATGTCAACCCATATTCCTATTAAGGTTCTAATTCAATTTCAATTTTAAAAAATACCCAATTATGAAACGATGAACCCTAGAACAAAATAGATGAAGTTGAAAGAAAATACTTACAATTAATTGATGTTTGATGAAGGATGAGTGAAACCCACAACTTGGAATCAATTAATTTGAGTGATTGAAGGTTTTTGAAGCTTCAACAATGGTGGAAAAAGGGGAACCCGACGGCTGTGTGTTTTTGGGAGAGAGAGGGTTTAGATTGAAAAAGATTAAATTAATAAAACTGGCGCTCTGACAAGTTTTACTGCCCGTGGTTCCTTATTGATAGAGAACCGCGGGTTTGAACCGCCTGAGATAAAGAACTGCCTATAGAGGCAGGTTTTTATCAATGAAATACGCCAAATTTTTGAAAACCAAGTTTTCTAAAATACTTAAAAATATATCTTAAACCTTTTAGAATATCATTGGATCATCATAACACTAAGCAATATGTCTTAATGAAGGATTATGAGTTGAATCGAGATCGAAAAGAACCGAAACGGACAAACGACTACTCGTAGCAAAAACGCAAAGTGGAGAGAAGTCAAGGGAAGTGAATCAAGACTAAGACCAATGCTCAAGGGATTAATGAAAATCTTCAAATCATGGAGACGAAGAGCTTGTGTCATATATAGTGGTTTAAGACGTGCCTTTCCGGCGAAGTGTTAAACAGCTTTGGTAATGAATAAACACAAAGCAAATATTGATGCATATACTAAGATCACTTTCAATAATAGTCTTAGTCTAAACCAAAATATGAGCAAGGTATTAGTTCACTTTCTCTCCCACAAAGGGCCTACTAACCATATGGGTGCAAACCATGGATATCATGCTTGATACTTTAAGCTACTACTAACTCACTCTACATCACCATAGTGAGTCAAGTATCCAAGCAATGAAGGTTTGAGAGGATAAAAGAAAAGAATCACAAACCACAAACAAATGTCAAGGCAAGGATTCCAAGAACAAGCACATAGTCAAGTAATGATAAAAAAAATGATCAAAGGGCGTGTGGAAGAACGAAAGCGTACCTTGACTACAAAGAGCATTCCAATCCATCAAGGAATCAATGCAAAGACCAACAATGACTATGATGAGTACTAAGTCTTCAAGGACTAGTATCATTCCCAATCATCTTGATATCATCATTCAAAGATGTTGAAGATCAATGAAGATGAGTCTTCTACAAATGCAAGTAACTCAATCCACAACCAATAAAATGATTGATCTTCATGAGTACCTACACAAAGCAAGATGCAAACTAGTAGATACATTTCAAGAGTAGATCTAAAATGCATAAAAGCTACTAATATAAGAGGGATGCAATATTACCAATTAAAAGACCTATTTTCCAAAAAAAATAGTTTTGACCAAAGAGAAACTTTAGTACAACTTGATCTTCTAATTTGAGGAGACAATGGATCGATCCAAGTTTTAAAGTACAATATACTTCATAGATCTTGGGTGACCATCGCTCTGATACCAATTGTAGAAACTAGAAGAGGGGGGGGGGGGGGGTTGAATAGTTTCTCTTCGATTAGTCACCTAATTAAAATTACTATCAATTAGGTTTGTATCAAAACTATCTTTTACTTGAAGCTAAGTTGCATAATGATTAGGTTCAATTCAAATGCATTAGCAATGGTAATAGGTAAGTGTAATGATAATCAAATAAGTAAAGAGTAAGGAAAGAGACAACCTAATGAGAAGACACCAAGATTTATAGTGGTTCGACAACGAGGCTCTATCCTCATTTCTACTCCACTCCTCGAGTACACCTACTTGAGATTTCCACTATATCCACAAGCTCCCTTCTTGGCGGAGAAAACCTTACATCGTCGCTTACATTATTTTCTGACACTAAGCTAAATGTCGAGACCTAATCTTTAGCTAGGACCAATCTACACAACGTTTCCTACTTCACAATCTAACGACACAAGGCTAGATGTCGAGTTCTAATCTCAATGTATAACCAATCTTCACGACGTTTCCTACTTCACCATTTTACGACACAAGGCTAGATGTCGAGTTCTAATCCAAAGCTAGAACCAATCTTCATGACTCTTCACTTTGAAGCTAAGTGAGAACTTTACACAACACAATTACTAATCACTTTCAAGTTTAGTGAGAACTCACAAGACACAACCACATCACTTTATAGTTTAGTGAGAACTACTACACAATCTATTACAACTCAACTAGACATATCCAAGTACACACATGTAGCTTGGATCTACACAACATAAATCCAAGCAAACACATATGCAATGGATGTACACAAAAAATCCAAGTATTCACAAATAGCTTGGATAAACACAACTAGTCCAAGTATTCATAAATACAATGGATTAACATAAAACAAAAACGCTAACATGATGAACATAACTAATTCATGGATTCATATTTATCACAACACTAGTGAGTGGGTGATCTTCTCTTTAGACAAGGTAAAGGAGGGGATCAAGAGGATAATCATATGTAAACATACTTAACACATTAAGTGATCATTTACTAATGATTATGCTATAGAAAAGAGAAAGGGGGCTGAGAAAAACGTCCAAAAAGGGTTATTGGAAAATGAGATTTGATCCATTATTTATAGGAGACAAAGTGCAACAGCTAGCTAGGCGCGGTTCCTTATCTAGCCTGGCGGTTCCTTATCGCTAGAGAACCGCCTAGCTATTTAAAGGACCGCCCAGTAGACTACGCTCCGATTTTGTCTTTTAGTAGGGTAGGAATATCTGAGGTTTTTTAAACCTTCAAAGGATATTCTTATGGCATATGGAATATGCCATTTTCAAATTTTCATTTTCCATTTTAATAAAACATTTTCTTAAAAAGAAAGTTTATTAAAATATCTTTTGTCATATTAACAAAAGTGAGTTTTAAGGATAATCACTTTGATGATCACTAAGTATGATTAAGAAAAGTTAGTGATATGATTATTACCTTGATGATAGTGTTAGTTAAATAATTCGTTTTATGTTTTACACTAAATGTGTTGTATAGTTTGTTGTGATCAAAACAAAGAAAGATTAGTTAACACTAATAATGTTTTTAGGCATCACTTGCATTAACAAACACTTTTTGCCTATTCACTATGCTAGCAGGACGATGACCGAGGCTCAACTAAAATACACTACAACGGAGAAGGAATTCCTTGCCGTGGTGTATGCATTTGAGAAATTTCGACCTTATCTCGTCTTGACTAAATGCATAGTGTAGACGGATCATTCGGCTATCAAGTATCTTATGGCTAAACAAGATGCAAAGCCGAGATTACTTCGTTGGATTATCCTCCTACAAGAATTTGATCACAAAACCCTTGACAAAAAAGGAGCCGAGAATCTATCGGCATATCATCTTTCTCGTTTGGAAGATCCTCACCAAAGTGTTTACGAGCCAAAGGAAATCACCAAAACATTTCCTCTCGAGACACTTGGTGTAGTGAATTCTAAGCTTGATTCATCTACCCCATGGTTTGCGGACATCGCAAATTACCATGCGAGGAACTTCATCATCAAGGGTATGACGACTCAACAAAAACGAAAATTCTTTCGTGACGTCAAGTTCTACTTTTGGAATGACCATTATCTATTTCGGACTTGTGCGGATCAAATCATTCGACGTTGTGTCTTTGGTACCGAAGCTTCTAACATCCTTAGAGCTTGTCACGAGGGACCCACGGGTGGTCACCACGGTGCTAATCTCACGGCTAAGAAGGTCTTTGATGCCGGTTTCTTTTGGCCTACTATTTACCGAGATGCACATGCACTTGTGAAGTCGTGCGACTCATGCCAACGTCAAGGAAAAGCCTCACAAAACGATGAAATGCCACAAAATATCATCCAAGTGTGTGAGATCTTTGACGTTTGGGGCATTGACTTTATGGGGCCATTCCCATCATCTCGTGGTAATAAGTACATCCTTGTCGCCGTTGACTACCTATCTAAGTGGCTGGAAGCTAAGGCTTTGCCCACGAACGATGCTCGTGTGGTAGTCAAGTTTTTGAAAAGCTTGTTTTCTCGGTTTGGAACCCCTCGTGCGATCATAAGCGATCGTGGAACCCATTTTTGTAACGACCAATTCGAAAGGGTCTTAAGGAAATATGGAGTTACACATCGGCTTTCTACGGCTTATCACCCACAAACGAGTGGGCAAGTCGCGGTTTTAAACCGAGCATTGAAGAGGATCTTGGAGAGATCGATTGGGGAAAACCGACAATCTTGGTCGGATAAGTTGGACGATGCTTTATGGGCCTTTTGGACCGCTCATAAGATGCCCATCGGGTGCACTCCTTATAAGCTTGTGTATGCGAAGAATTGTCACTTGCCAATTGAACTTGAACACAAAGCTTATTGGGCCCTAAGCATTGTAATGATGATATGGAGACCGCATGTAAACACCAGAAAATGCAATTAAATGAATTGGATGAATTGAGAGACATTGCTTATGAAAATTCATTGATTTATAAAGAAAAAACTAAAAAGTTTCATGACTCAAAAATTAAAAACCGGGTTTTTAACATTAGAGATCAAGTGTTGCTTTTTAACTCTCGTTTGAAAATATTTTCCGGCAAGTTGAAATCCCGTTGGTCCGGTCCATTCACCGTGACTCAAGTTTTTTCTTATGGGACCATCGAGCTAGCTCAAAATGATGGCCCCAATTTCAAGGTGAATGGACATAGGTTGAAGCACTACTTTGGCGGGGAAGTTCCATCCTTGAACTACCTCGACCAAATCACCTTCCCCAATGATAATTGGTATTGAGGGGATCGAGTCGAGCTCATGACTCGGTAATCAAAAACGAGGTGCCTCATGGGGGAATCCCATGCTTATCCTATGTACATATTATCGCTTTCTAATGTAGTAACGTGTGGGGATTTTTGCCCTTCCAACCTTTGTTTCGTGGTTGTTTGTGATATGTGGTTTTTAGATGATCATGATCTTCACGATTGGAGCCTCTCGTGTTTGTTTTATGGGAGCACTCGATCGTTTGCTTTGAAGACTTTCTCAATATCCATGATAAATCATTTTATGTTCTAACCTTAGGTTTTTAGCACACTTCATCAACGGCTTTAAATTTAACGGTTACACCCTTTCCATGCTAGATTAAGCATTCGACTACGTCTCTAGTATGGGAGTTTTCCAACCCTTAGACTCGAAATATTGAGGACAATGTTTAACTTTTGTATGAGGGGGGTGAATAGATACTTGCCTTGCCAAACCTTCACGCTTTCCAAAGTTATCTTTTTTTTATCGTTTTGTTACAAAATAAGGCTAAAAATGGCCAAATTTTAAAATTTTCTCATGTTTTATAAGTGTTTGAAGACACGAATGTAGATTTTCTGATGGCGAGAATAAGAGTAGTTTTTGACTTGACCGTGCGTTTTGAGCACTTAGCTTCGATTCCCTAACTTTATATTAGGCTAAGTCTCTTAAATTAGGACGAGAAATGATAGAGTTAATTATAAGTTACTATGCAAACGTAGAGTACTCGTATTCTTTCAAAAACTCATGTGTTCTTGTTGTTTGCTTATTCTCCCTTCGCATGTAAATATATTTTGCTTAATAAGTATTGTCTTAGCGGTTTAGTCTTGATTGTTGGTTTCTAGTCTTTTCTAGTAGCTTCGATGTAATTAAATTGGGAAGACATTAAGGTATCGCCAGCGTCACGATTTTGAAGTATTGGCAACCCGAATAATCGAAAGCTTCACCTAATAATAAGATTTCAAGTTCTCACCTAAATCAAGCAAATAATTTGAAGCTCACAAGGCCGAAAATCTATGCGAAATTGAAAGTGAATCAAGCCTTAATCTTTGAAGCTTTAAAGATCCAAAATTCGCTTTTAGCGTGAGGATATACGTCTTTGGCCATAATAAACACCTCATGGCGAGGTTAAATAAAAGGCAAGGCAAGACCGAAGTCATAATAAAAGCTTCATGGCGAAGTTGAATAAAAGATGGAGGTAAATCTATGATAATAAGGCCCATCCGGTAGGGGGCGTATAAAAGTCTTGGTAATAAGTCTCATGTTCAAAACCGTTATAAAAACGTGTTTATCGATCCTTCTTGTTGACTTAATTTTTTGACATCGTTGTCTATTAGGAGGGATTAGTAATTCGATGGTCTTGGTTACACCGTAATGACTCTATTTTTAGACCTAAATCTCTATCGTCGCATAAGTCAAACAATGTATCCTCGTGAAACATTCGAGACAAAATAAAATATAAGAGATACAACTTAGGAAAATGGGATGATAAGTACGTGATTAGGGCATATGAGTAGTGTTAGCATTACTAACTTATAATGACAATGATCTCGTTGCACGCTTAGCATAATATTGGGATGAATATCGAGGACGAAGAAGTTATTTCTAACGAAGCATTCACGTGTTCTTGTTCTATGAACCTAAACGTCTCATTTTGCGATGAGAATCATACATTATGTCTAAAACGTAAATAATAGCAATAGTAGTAGTGTAGCTAGTTTATCATTTAATAAAAGTGAATAAAAATGAATTTTGGAGGTGCTACGATACTTTATTCTAGCATTGCGTGAGGGCACAACAATGGTTTAGTATGGGGGAGTGGTGAGACTGCTCTTATACATAGTCTCATCGTCCAAAACGGGCTTTAAATGCATAAAATATCATGAAAAAGGCCAAATATATGCTTGTGTTTGTTAATTGTGTATTTTAGGTATAGATATTGAGAAAATGACAAAAGATCACAAGAAACAAGCACAAACAAACACGGGAAACGAAGCCACACAAAGAACCAAGCCCTAGTGTTGATTTTCCAAGAATAACCTTTAAAGATTTGAAGATTGTACAAGAAGGGTCCTCCAATATTGAATAATTAACACTTTAAACCCTTGTATATTCATAATTACAAGTTTGGTCCTTAAAGTTTGTCAAAATTACAAAAGGGCCCTCCACTTTGAAGAATTGGCAAGAATGGTCCCTCAAAAATGAAGACTTGTCAATATTAGTCCTCCAAGAAGTGAACAATACAAGTCAAGACCATAATCTTTGAAGAAAATGCCAAAACAACCCTTCAAGAATCATGAATTGGGAAGAAATACCCCTAAAAATACTTTGGAAAAGTATTTGGGGCAAAAGTCTAAAAACTAAAACTTGGATTACAAAGGAAATACGTTTTTGGCTGTTTAATCTGCAAATGAAAGGAAGAAGAAAAGTGAGGGATCAAAGTTGGCAGACAAGAGAAGATACCTTAACTAGTGGCAGCTTGCCACGTGCCCCACTCACCAAAATCCACCAATGAAAACCCACCCTTTTTCCACCTCACTATCCCACTTAGCTTAATTAAACTAATCATAACTGATTAGTTTATTTGGCGCCTAACACATCTTTTAAACCCAAATTTAGATCAAACCTAGCACTATTCACCTCAAGAACAAAATTTGGTTTTCTTAAACGGATTGTAATTAGACCCCTATATTGTCCAGAATTATGATTAAGGGACTCTTAATCACATCCCAACTTTAAAAACCCATGCCACATCACTACCCAAGTCACATGTATAGTGCCCTGCACACGTTTTTGGGGATGAAGACAAAGTATGCCAGGAATCTAACCACCCACAATCCTGCTTGTTTTATAAGATCATTTTGAGCCTTTGGATGCAATTCAACCTTTGACACCTCACACAAACTGCCAATTCTCCTTCACATGATTCAAGCAAGTTCAAAACCTCAAGGAAAAAATGGGGACTTCACCAGCTTAGGGTTTACGTTTTTTATGTTTTCTAGATAGTCATTGTAGCCTATAAAAGGCATAGGACCTCATACATTGAGGCTTGCTCTTGGTTTTTCCTTTGTTCAAAATTTTGTAAAGCCTTGTTCATGTTGAATGAAAAGTGTTTGAATGTTTGAAGAAATTCCAAGTACCAATCTTATTATTTGCTGATTATTGTTATATGTTTGTGTTTCTTGAATCCTAAAACGTGTTTTCAAACTTTGTGCAAGAAATTGCCCAAAGTTCAAAAATCTGACATTTTGCTAAATCCTTGATTCAAACCCTAGAAATCTTTGGATTATAAGTGGTATATACACCCTGATAAGGAGCTTATCAAGGTGTTGTGAGCTTATAGTTTGGGGATATTCAAGGTGTGGGAACAAGTTTGCATTAATCAGACATTTCATTTTTCATTTTTCTGTTTTGATAATTGTGCTAACCTTGTTGATTCTTAACAACCTGATATTGGAAGCTTGTGCCTTGTTTTGTTAGACACATCAGCTCAAACATACCTGGGTGTGGATGTACATCCATGAGGTTTGAACTCTAATCCTAAAAATCTGTCAAAAAGGAGGTTTTTTGTGATATTTAGTTCTGCTTGTATATGTGTTGTTCTTGTGCTCCAAATCTTGTTGTTTATGCTTAAGGATATTGTTTTGATGCTTATGTATGCATGTGCTAACCTGAATCACACTTTGGTTTTGAAAATTTTGATTTCCAAAATATAAAAGGGTGTTTATGTCTACTGCTTGTTTAAGGTTTTTGTGAAATTGGTAAGTGTATGCTAGTGTGTTGTTCTTGTTCTTGTGTAAGTGATAAAGTTGAGTGATAAACAACATGCTTTGAGTTCTTGAACACTAAAATAAAACAAAGGGGTATAAAATCTTGATTTCTTGTTGTTTTGAGCTGTGATTTTGGGGACACCTAGTTCTAGGTCTAGACTTAGGGTAACAAGTGCTAAATCATAACCATTATAACCTGTTAGTAAGATTTGAAGCTTGGAATTTTGATTTGTGGTCAAGTATATCAGCAAAAAGTTCTTATGTTTGCCTGCTTATATCAGAAACCTGTTTATGCATGTAACTAGCTTAATTCTTTGAACCAGTGTATAAAACAAGTTAAGTTGTGCTTATTCAAGTTTAATATAGCTTGTGTGTGCTTTTGGTGCAATTTGGTTGGCAGAATCTTGCTAAAATAGCTGTTGAAGTATAAATGCTTATTGTTCATGTCTGATGCATATCTGGTGATGTTTTGAATTAACTGCACTGATTGGCTTGCTGAATTTGTGATATCTTTGTTGTTTCTGACTCCTTGTGATCCACTGATTACAAGGGTTCCTTGTTTGTAACCTGAATCCACAAAAAAGTCACAAAAGACAAAAAAGTCAAAAAGGTCAAGCAGTGGAAACTTTTCCCACTACTGAACCTCCAAAACTAGCCCCTGCTAGTGTTAAACATCAAACAACTTATTCATAAGCCATTTTGGCTTATCTAGACTTGCAACAACTTATTTTTTGTGATAGATCTTCCTTATTTGACCCATTGATTTGATCTGGAGCTTATTAGGGTTTGAATTTTAAGTTTGACTAGAAAACTAATCAAGTTGACTTTTTACATAAGTGCTTAATTGCTTATTCTGGCTTATTTAGTGTGCTTATTGGAAGACTTTTTGATTATTTTGCTTAATTAAGTCATTTAAAAACTTTTGAAACTTGAATCAGCACTTGAGGTGGTCTAGAACTCAAAAACGACTATTTTGTCGTTTTGTGAAGAGAGTCTTGGCTTATTTCAGGCTTATTTCTTGTGCTTTTTCAAATTTTCTTTTTACAGATCTCTTTGGTAACTCAAAAGAAATTTGTGTGTCAAATTTTAGCTTATGGCATCAAATTATAGCTTAATGGGCCAAAAAGCCCATTAAGAATAAGCTGCTTTGAAATAAGCTAGTTTAAACACATTTTCAGCTTTTGGGCCTTAAGTGTTTTGTTCTTAAAATCAAATTTAAGTCAGATAGGAAGTTTTGGGCTTATTTGAACAACATTTTTCTTATTGGGCCATAAAAAGCCCATTAAGGGGTCTGTTTGGACTTTTGGCCCATTTCAAGGCCCAATAGGGGTATTTTGTAATTTCAAGTGCATTTCCGTTTTATTTAGGTTAAAATAAACTAGTTTGCAACTTTTTAGAATTTTTAAAACATTTTGGATTTTTATTAATATTTTATTATTATTTTGTTATTAAAAATTAAAATTTAGATTAAGTTTTTCACATTCTTAGTTCAAATACATTAAGTTGGGAATTTTACAATTTTAGATTAATTTTATTGTCATTAGATTAATTTTTAGAATTATTTTAAGTTTTAATAGTTTTTAATTGTTTTTAAATAGTTTTAATTAATTTTAAAATTTTCAAAAATAGTTTTAAATTTAGTTAAGTCATTTTAAAGGTTTACAAGTAAAAAAATCTCATTTTGGGCTTTTTGTTAATTAAATTGATTTTTTGGGCTTTAATTAGCATTAAAAATTATTATTTAATTAAATAAAAGGTTTGAGTGATTTTTGATTTTTTGTAAACTCTAATTACATTTTTTAGGATTTATTGCAATTTTCTAGGATTTTTTAGGGTAATTTTTAAATTTGGTGACTTTTTACAGTTTTACGTGCACGACTTATCATCTTAGTTTAATTCATAATCGTAACCGTCATTCTCTTCTAATCTTCTTTCTATTTTTTCTTTCTTCATCAATATAAGCACACACTTAATCATTTCTTACACAACACACTAGCCTCCTTAAGAACGATCCCCACTTTGGGTCACTTACTTGTGGTTTTCCTAAATCACTTGTTAATACTTGCCCTAATTACCTTGTTTTCCTAAACAAGTGGTAAATTACAACTATCAGTGAAAAAGATTGTAACTATACAATTTATATTTTGGCTAAGATGTAATAGATTTTGTTGTTTTGTAACGAGCAAGTACCATGGGAAATGTCAATGTTTACAAGAAAGCAAGGGATGTCAGGGGGGGGGGGGGTTTCCCATGTTTGACTTATATGTTTATATGGAAGGTATCTTTATTACTCAAGGTGTTATATGCATATGAGGGAGACATGATTTGAAAGGTAAAAAAAGAAAGTGTGAGGTGAAGCTAAAAGAAAGGAGGCGTGTGTTTAAGCAACAAGGGGGGATTCTTTGTCTTTGTTTTTAAGTATTTGAGATTTAAATTTGATAGGTAATAATTTAAGAGGCGTATATGTGTTAGTTTAATTATTCGAGGTATCGGGTATGTTATGTATAATTTTAAAAATAGTTACACGTATTATTAAACGGTTACGTAAAATAATTTATATAAAAGTTATATGAATTATAAGATACCATAATTAAATATTTTGAGCTGCTAATAAAATAATTGTCATTAATAGTCTGGCGTCAAATTGATAACAAAGTGATATTCAGAATATGCTATATAATCTTCCGGTTTCAGTTAAATTTAATTTCGTTTAGCTTCAAAATAAAATACTAGTAATAGATCAAACTGAAATTAAGAGTTCTAAGTAGAATAAAAGATTTTATTTGGCATAAATTTTCCTGGTTGTCACAGTGTCACCGTGTTAAAGTAGTTTCGTCCGCGAAACTCAATCGTTATTAAACGGTGGCGAGGTGCTTATAATAAATAAAATAATAGTAAGCGGTCGGCTTTAGTTAATTATCCGTCAGGTAACACGGTAGCAAGTATTCGAAAACATAAAAGATTTGTTCACGTTCTTGTGGCAAGCGTAATCTTCAAAACCATAATACACAATCTAGACTTCATGCGGCGTATAAGAAATCTCTACGTGTCAAGAAGAGTAGTAGCTAAAATTTAATAGATCGAATGTCGTAGCTTTATATGTGACAAGGTAGATGTACCAAATATTACATATAAATAGTGATAAGGCGTAGTCATAAGAGTAATTACATACAATTAAGAAATTAGTTACAAAGTATAGAGTATATAATGATATGAATGTGATGGTAGAAATGTGATTTGCTAACCGCATGATAACCCCTTTCTGGATAAACTCTGGTCCGTTTATAACTCTTATTTACATCAAGAGGTGTCCCAATTCATGTAACTAAAATTTATATACTCAGGGTTCGTTGATTTATGATTCCCACATTGAAACGTCCCGTACCATTTGAATATGAAATCATAAATGAGCTTAAGGCTTTATAATTCCTCAATGTAACGTCCCATACCATTTCAATGAGAAACCGTAAACCATTCCAGCCTAGTAATACCAACACAACTCAAAATCATAATAGGTAAGTACCTACATTATATGAGTCTTCCTTGTTTTTGAGAAAACTAATCAAAAATTTAAGTTGAGTAACAACTAGAACTTCACTCCATCTCGCAACCCAATCAAACAAGAAAAATCTTAGGATTTCCTTAAGTACTATTACACATCTCAATCTTTTGATGAATCTACTCAACGTTGGGGACTACTCATAAACATGTAAGTCATATAGTCATGTAGTTCCTAATAGGCAATAAATAGTTACATTAACCGATATAAAAGGAAAGTGGGCAAGCAAAGATGATATCATATAAGGTTTCAATAGTTAAAGAGAATAAACATCGGTGACTAGAGTTTCAAAAGTATTTGTTTCGAAGGTGTTTTTCTAGAAAACATAAGTGTTAGTTCTCATTTATATTTCCATGTTCAAATGTCCTATACCACTCCAATAAAGAAACATAAATTAGAATAATTAAGTATTGTCGACATAAAAATCTTAAGTTGAATAACTAATAAACCCTAACTAATCTCACAACCCAATCAAACAAGAACAACCTTGAGATTTAGTTAAGTATTGTTACGCATCAGGTCAAATAAGGGGATTACTCACGTAGGAATCAAATAAAACATAGAATTCAAGTAAAGCATAACAATCATATGGCAGCGGGTACACATAATATTACGGTAAAATGCAAATGAGTCTCAGTTATAGTATAGATTATCAAGTTAACATAGTAATCTATAGCCAAGGCTCTGATACCAATCTGTCACATCCCCAAATTCACCAAAATGGAAGACTGGCTTTGGGAGGCTGTGACTTTATGAGTATTCGAGAGCTTGATCCGAGAGAAGACCTCTATATGCCAAAACAATAATGTAGACTCCAAATAACCCATATAGATTAAGTACCTAAAAATACATGCTTAAAATGTAAACATAAAGTTGGTGAGTTCATAAGTTTTTTTTATAAAACGTTTAAGGGTTTCAAAAGGAATTAACGTAAAATGTTGAAAGAAATATTATATAGTAGTTTAGAAAATTAGAGTTTCTCAATAAAGTAATGTTTACCACAAAGTTTAGTTATAAATCAGTGTTTAGCAAAAGTATTACAGTTGACAACATGATTCAGTTACGTTTCTCACTTGTATTCATAATTATTAGGAGTTATACCAGTATTCGTAATTATAAGGGAATTGCACCCGTGTTTCTCATGACACAGAAACAATAATAGAGTTTCATTATTTCTATTGTTTTCATAGTTTCAGAATCTCAAATGCATCTGATGGCCATATGACCCGCCAATCTCGGATGTGGGCGTCACCCCAAAATAGATCTATCCACTTTCATTCACGCTTACTTTCAGTAATTAACGGGTCATGATGGTTTCCGTTTCTGGGATGTTTCACCAGTTTCTAATAATTAAATTTCCATTTTTGATTCCACTTACATTTAACAATTCAATTTAAAGATACAAACAACTTCAAATATATAGTTAAATTCAGGTTTACAGTTAAAGCGATACAGTATGTTCATGACTTGTTGATTTATAATTTCTAAACTCAAACGTCCCATACCATTTTAATAGATGAATTATAAATGAACATTTCGTTAAATATTAAAATAATTTCTTGCTCAAACGTCCCATACCATTTGCACAAGAAATTATATTAAAAGTCTTCACATGATTATAGTTTTCTAAACAAATAATAGTATTCATTAACATAGATCATTTTAGTTCATAAATAATTTTCAAGATAATATATCATGAGTTAAATCAACAGTTTATCAATAGTTATAAAGTAGCATGCATCTCCCCAAAAAAATTATAAAATATTTATGAACGGGTAAAAGTGGGGTATGAAACTCACCTCGAAGCAATAGCAATGGTGAAATAGCACAACGTAGACATGGAGAAATAATAGTTCGAAGCAATCCGTAACCTAAGTTAAATAATATATGTATTACTATATATGGATCACAGAAATAAAACAAAGCATTTAGTCCCCTAGTATGTTCTTGAGTTTATTTAAATAAAACGATAGTTTTTAACACTTACGAAAGTTTAGCGTTTTAATAAAAGTGTGGTCATTTAATCAGGAATAATATATGATCTTATTCAAGTTCGTTTTTCCAAGCTCACAACAAATTAAAATTCCAACCAATCTCAAGTTTTTAATTGTTTTTGGTATGAATAAAGGTATTTGGTATCTATGTCTATTTCAAAGAATCACGTAAAAAATGGAAAATATTATAGCTATGTTACCGTAAAACAAGTTGCAATTACCACAGTTAAAGCACGGAGTACAAGTATTAAATGCACAAATGTATAAATTCTCAAAATGTAAAGAAAATGAAAGTACAAGGACTAAATGTGTAAATTCAGAAAGTTAATGGACTAATAGTAAAAATGTAACAAACTATAACAACTATTCAACAATTTGCAAAATAACCAACTTTGTAACAAACTGAAAATGAAAGGACTTAGTAGTGCAAACCCTAAAAAGCTGAAATTTAAAAGCTGATAAGTTTTAATAAGCTGAGGACTAAAATGCAATAAAACAAATCTTAAAACCAAAAACGGGCTATGAACCTTCAATAAGCTCTAAGCTCGTGTGAGCTTATTACTCAACTAAAATGACTCTAGTTTTTTGCAAATGACTTCAAATGAAAGTTAGCTAGGCTTATAAATGGAATTTAGCTAAAAGTAAGTAAATCTCAAGCTGGCTTATTCCAATAAGCTCAAAATAAGCTAAAAGCTATACTAGACATCCACACTTTGATTTTTTCAATGAAACTGATTAAGCAAGTGATAAAAGGAATGGAATGTCAAGAAATTATAAAAATGATTAAGCGAATAAGATGGAATCTTCAAATAAGCAAAAATGGCTTATGGTTGACTTTCGTTGACCAAGAATTTCCAAAAAGCTGATTTTCTCAAAACTCACTTAGGACATGTTTGTGAATAGAATTGTGAAAGAAAAAGGCGAGTTTTATGAAGTAGATTAATGGGAATGAGATAAGCAGTTGGCTATGATCATAGAAAAGTGAGTTTGCTAAGCAGCTTATTATTAAGCTATTTTCTTGCTCAAATCAAAAGACTGTATTGTTTCCTTAGTAAATAAGAAAGCTTATATGTTGAACTACAACTGGCAACAAGAATCAGCTAATAACATCCATAAACAAAGAAATGGCAATGGATCAAAGATTGCTAGCTTTCACTTGTAAAGACTGACCCAAACCTTTTATAGGCCAACTGCCTGTTTGACAAAAGTTTTGACCACAAAACTTCACAAATAGACTTGTACACACCTATTGAGTGTAAATGAACTCTAAACAACAATTCTCAACTGCTGAATCACTAAAATCACACTAATCCAAACACAAGTTTTCAACTGATGTGAAAAGTTTTCAAAAGATTTTTTGAGTAAAAGTTTATGAAAGTATATGACACTTATCAAAACTTGTTTAGTAACTGAAATGAACTGATATGACCACAAAAACCAGCATGATACACTAAGGATCAAAATTTGGTTAACTGATGAATATTCAACAAAATAAGACCACAATTAAGCTAGGCAAACTGAATTAAAAGCTAGGAGATTATTATCTAACTATCAGAACATATCCAATACACCAAAATCACACTATATCACTCACAATTCAGCAGGTAAGTTTAATATCAAGGAATTGAGCATGTCACAACAATTTAGTGGAATTTAAACAAGAGAAATGATTCCTTTTAGCTTGAATTTGGAGGAGTAGTTAGGCGATGAGCTAACTATTATCAACAAGAACATCAACTAACTACCACCATTAACCATCAGCACATCATCATCATCTACAAATCAATACCCCTGCATCATCTGCTATAACTGGCTATGAACTTAAACTAGAAACGTCTAAGTCAGCTACAATCTTCCAAAATCAATCAAATAAGCTCTATTGATCAAGTTTGATCAATAGAAACACACAGTAACAGTAGGAGTAGAAAAATGCAGAATTGAGAAGTAGATTTGAGTGAGAAATGAAATTTGAAGGTTTATTAATGGTGGATGTTTGTTACAATCTGTTACAACTAAACTAACTAACTTAAGAATTTGTCAGACTCTTGAGATTAGTCGCTAACTAAGAATCTAACTGAAAGTTGAGAGAAATTATGAAGTGTGTGTAAATTCACACACTAGGTACAATACACCAAATGACTAACTACTGGGGGTATTTATAGAAAAATTTCAGAGTTTGTTGGAGGTGAGTGACGTGTTGGAGCCAATAGCAAGCTTCCACGTGGCGTTGATCTTCCAATTGATTATAGTCGTTGAAGAACAAGATTGGGGTTTTTCAATTGAGTAGATTTCAGCTCAATTAACCACTTGGGATATATTCATCTCTTGATTCTGAGTAGTTTTCATGTAGAACACTTCTTCTGAAACGTACTCTATCTTGATGTGAAATCTGGGCTCGCTTGAATGTTGAAGATGCCACGTGTTATGTTATTATTGGTTGAAAGAGTGAGACGCGGATCATTATCTAAATACTGATTTTCTATTGGTTGAACAATGGCTAGTGGAGTGACTGTTTAAAGATTTGGTTATTAAATATAACAGATGTGAGTGGGGTGATATGGCACCTATGTGGCAATCTGCAACACATATTTCCTTGCTTCTCATTGGCTGGTTTCTCTATTACACGAATTGATATCAAAGTTGCTAGAAATTTGTCATTTTTAGTCCCTTGACTTGGCAGATTCATAACTTGAGCTCCAAAGTTCATTTCTTTGTCATTTTAAGACCTTTGACTTTCAAACTTGCACAATAATGATCCTTTGACTATTTGACTTGATGGTTGACCATATTTGACTTTGTTCTTGACTTTCTCATAATTGCAACTTTAGTCCTTCATCTTTGAAAGTTATCAAGAAAGGTCCTTTGAATTTGACTGGCTTGTCACTTTCTATCCTCCTTTTGTATTTTCTTCATCAATAAAGCTTGAATTCCTTTGTTTGCTCCAAAATTGTATCTTGTTACCTACACAAGCACAAACAACAAAACATACCCATAATACTGCTTTTATGAATTAAAATTAGGTATTTTGCTTTGTGTTTTAGGGTGATTTGTGATATAATTGATATGAGATTTTACTCATATCAAATTCCCTACACTTGATCATTGTCATGACCTCATGTAATGCCACATTTTAAAGCACCAATTTACACTTTTCTCATACTTAATCCACCTTGACAATGCAATGCAAAGGAAAGCAATTCTATTTATATATTTTTGGATTTTCTTGAAATGTTTTAAATGGAAATAACTCATAAAGAAATCAAAGACTTTGATTAGGGCTTTAGTACCATGAACACTTATCATCCTCAAGTTTCACTTTCCCCATACCAAGCTTAAAAACAAGATCATTGTTATCCATACGTGAAAGTGCATCGACTCATTCATATAGATTAATTGTGTTACTATTATACCCCTGCTTATTATGCCTCTAAGACCGGTTATTATATGAGCAAATTGCTTGAAAGCAAATTTGTCATTATTTAAAGCATGAAATATAAGAAATGTAAAATCTCAAAATAAGGAAGAACAGTTTTAATCCTAAGTAACCATCTTATCCATTACTCGAAAAACCGCCCACAGTTGATATAAGTCCGACTCAAAATAATAAGTCATTCGCCTTATGTGTAAGATCCTTATGTCATGCATTAATAAGTAGCTACACACTCGCTAAGGAAAGAAAAATAAAACTCACGCAATAATTTATATCTGCCGCCTTTTTGAGACTTTGGATCTTTAACCCCACAACCCGTCAAGGTAATATTGGATAAGAGCAACTATCAAATCCCCGCATCCCGTCAAGGTAATATTGGAATTTAATAGATATTATAATTAACACTTCACTGCCCCTCTTGGGAGTCTTGTATAATTATTTTGTTTCTTTTCTTTTTTACTTCTTATTCTTTTTCTCTTTTTTTTTCTAGCCACTCATTTTTATCATAAGCCGCTCTTATTTTTCTTTATTCCTCACAAAGAAAGTTGAAATGAATAAAAGGAAAAACACCCGCTAAGTATTAAGCATGACATAAGTCTAGTACACATAAAACGTTCTAACTTAGAATTTTAAGACGTACTTATACCAATCACGAATGATTAGTCAAAAATGCATAAGAGACTACAAACCAATTAAAACCGTTCTTGATTATTTATTAACATATATACATGCGTTGACGAGAAAATAAAGGTTACGAAAGGGGATATAAAAGCCACAATTAATTAATATGAGGTTTATCTAGCCCTTTACACTTACTTCAAACTCTATCATCTCTTGTTCTCCACAGTTTAAAATCTTAAATAATGAGACTAGTGGATGCTTAGCCTAATAAACCAATAAAGGTCTACATGGTTAAGGCTACTAGCTAGAGAATGCTTAGATAAGTAAACTCGGGTTGAGTCAAAGTATCCATGGCGAGCTGATAGGTGTGTAAACACCCATCCTTTTTACCACTTAATTACAATAATAACTGAGCCAAAACGTGTATTTTATGTCATTTATGTCGGAATTATGTGTGGTTTGTGTTTTTGTTGTGATTTAGGACGAAAAGGTGAAAAGTGGAGAAAACACGGGCATTCGCGGGCTTTTATCGAAGAAAAAGATGAAAGACGAAGTCAAGAAGTCAAGAGTGCAAAAAGAACGGAAGTCCAAGACTAATTCTGAAGATTTATCGAAGAAAAAGTTAAAAGACGGAAGTTTACTAAAAGCCGAAGAACTCAAGTCTAATTTATTGAAGAATTACAAGACGAGTTCAAAGAAATCCCGAGCCAAAGTCATTAAAGTCCAAGATTTAAGAAGATTAAAGAAAGCAAGGACCTAATGACGCAATTAAGGAAAAGATAAAAGAGGGGATGAAGCTTCCTAAGCACTCCCTAATCCTCCCCTATATATAGATTAGGCTAGATTCATTTTCATGTTGTTGGATAGCTTGACAAACTATTTCTTCCATTTTAATTACCTTGCACATTTAATTACCTTGTCCATTTAATTACTTGTCAAATTTAAATACTTGTCTTGCACCTTAATTACCTTTAATTTCAAGTAAGTTTCCTTTTAATTCTTTTAACACCCCCAATTTACATTGCGCAGCGGAAAATACACAATTTGGTGTTATTTACAAACTTCATCTTATGACACTTTAAATGACCCAAAAACAGTATATTTAAGAATAAATATAGAAATAATTTAAATCAATGTCTAAAACTTTCAATCCCGAGTAAAAACAGTTTAAAAATATATATCAGAGTAGCGTACAGGTTCCCCTAGGATCTTAATCAAACAACAAACCTTTTACCAAAATATTTGACCATTTCCTAAATGTTTATGACAATAGGGAAAGAAATCCCGTTTTAGACCAAATTACTACAAAAGCAATCCCGCAATCCTTCTCCAGCAAGCTCCGCAAATCACAACTTCAAGTACCTGAAATACATGCTTAAAATCATCAACACAAAGGTTGAGCAAGTCTATAGGTTTTACAAAATCATAATCGAACACATCGTAAAAATATCAACAATTGTTTAATAGAATTGTGGCCATACAATCTATCAATCAGGTATAATATATAATATAGTTATTGAATTGTATTAAGCTCATGACACCGACCCCTTAACTTAGTCACCCACGCCAAATGCCAGCATGACTAGATAAATTACCAGTGCCCCTACTAGGGTATTAATTGCAAGAATACCAATTCTCATTCACGTAAAATTATCCTTCCCAGCGGGTTACTCAACGTAAAGCCCTGGTCTCAGATAGGGTTGTCATCCCAATAGTACTATTATTAGAATAAGCGGCTATTCCCAACTCGCAACATCAAGTCAGGAGATAGTTAACGGCTCATGAATTTAAGGTCTTATGCAATTAGGTACTTATAAAATTCATTTCATCAAAGGCAACATCGGGTCCAACAATTACTCATGACATGTGTTCATTTTACTTCAAATAGCATGTATCCCCCTCCCGGGTTTTAAAATCATTAAAACAAGTAGAAAGCGAGGCTATAGACTCACCTGTAGTAATAGCAGTAGTAAGACGATCTTCGACGATAGTTGATGCCCGGTAAACACAAAAACCGCAACCTATTAAATAAGGCGCGTTCATCAATAATAACTCGAATAAAATCCATGCTTAGTAATATCAAACCAAAAATCATAAAATCAAAACCAATCCAAAATAAAATAATACAAGTGACCTTTTTATTTCATTCTATATATTTATTATTAGTTAACTCCGTCGATAAAAATCTGCCGGTACACACCAAATGTACAAGCTCGTTTACCCCACTTAAGCACGTCAAATTTTTATGATACTAATCAGTAACTTCACTTACTATATATAGAAAGCCCTGTTAAAAACTCATCAAAAGATTTTACTTTTAAAGTTCCCTGCCCGACACATCTTTGAACTACAAAAACCGGACAGTTTTACGTCAACAATACTTATAGTCTTTTAACACATTTACTTTTCTTCGTTTATTAAACCCACACTCAACTTTGAAAATAACTTGACATCCTCATACTTAACCTTATAAATCAGTCCTTGACACATTTCAAAATCCATTTTATATTCCCCGAGATTCGATCCAAATATCGACAACAATTATATATTGTGTCGGTACTCGTCTCCCGGTACACGAATTAATCAAACTAACGTAACTTTTCGCTCGTTTGGAGCTACAAGTCCTACCTTATACCAAAACGAAGGTAAAAACATCCTCTACAACAATATCTAACTAGTTCATCTCAAACCCAAACTCATATTTTCAGAAAATTAAACTTAATAATCTGCCTAAAAATACATCTTTAAATATCACCCAAAATCAATCATTCACCACATTTTAACCTCATTTTTATCATTATAAGCATTCCTACATTACTAGTTCATATCATAACACCTTAAATCATCCTAGATGATCAAATCATAAAAACCAAACTCCAAAATAATAACATGCAATATGAACATAAACACCTACTTACAACAACAATTTAAGATCAAACATCAAGAATTTCATCCAAAAATGGGTTTTATAAAAATGTTAATGCATGTCGGAAATTTTCATACCAATGTGTAGGGAATGAAGAAAATAAGATGAGTCTTTGATTAGAATTTATAGATTCAAGCTCAAAATAAAAAAAAATGATGGTGTTTGTGTGGTGTGGGGGTGACGGGAAGAAGAGGGAGGAGAGAGGGCAGAGAGATTTTGGTGAGTGGAAGTGAAATGTGTGTGTATTTGTGTTTAAAAATTTCTTTTATATGGGGAAAGTTTAGGGTAGTTTTTGCCATTTGTGATTCTTTTGGACCAAAGTGTAAATACTTTGTTAAAAAGCGGGAAATGACTATTAGTCACTTTTGAAAATTTTTACGGGTCTCGGGTTTCATAAAAATGCTTCTCAAAACATAAAACGCACTCAAAATGATATATTATATAGTCCCGGCACGACTTAATACGACATTAAAATAAAAACGTCAAAATATTAAACATCGACATGTTTAAATAAAACGTAAAATTTCTCGGGCATCCGTCGATATCGTCATTACTAATAATCCTCGCAACTCGTCAAAACGTAAAAATAAAATTTCAACATCATCCAAACCAATTTACCAATCATCATGAAAATCAACCTCGTCAAAATATTTCAAAAATATACGTAAAAATTTAATTAAATAATGACCACGGTTTTTGGGTTGTTACATCCTACCCTCCTAAAAGAGAGTGACGTCCCGGGGCGCAACCCGCCTCACACTCGCACTTCCTCACTTCTAGAGTCAACGTGACTTCTTATCCTCAAGAGATACTCACGTCTTTCACACCAGTCCAACTCAATTCTTATGATATCACCATATCCACAACTATTACTACACTTCAACTTTCAATTTCACCTTCTATTATGCTAATATTACTTCATCATTCATACTCCTTCTGCATCACTTTCTCAGTTTCATTCCTGCCCCAAAACTCTAACAACATACCCCACAATTCAGACAACATACATATACCACAACTCTCTGACAACAGATATATACCACAACTACGTATGTTCTCAAATTAGACCTCTTAACTACTGATATGACGATTACCATCACATAAGGATTTCATCTTCACTACGTTTCTATTGCCATTGATATGAGCATAAACTCATATCAATTTATCAACAAATCACCTTAAAACACAAGAAAAATACCTAAACTTTGTGCTATAAAGCGGAATTATGTGGTATGTTTTGTGTTTGTGCTCAAATAGGTAAGAAGGATACAATTTCAAGCAAACAAAGGAAAATCAAGCTTAATTTGATGAAAAAGACAAAGAAGGATCAAAAGTGACAAGACTTTGAAGACAAAGGACCTATCTTGACAATCTGCCAAAGATGAAGGACCAAAAGTGTAAATATGAAAAAGTCAAGATTAAAGTCAAATCTGATCAACTCTTAAGTCAACCAAGTCAAAGGAGCTTTTTGATCAAGTTTGCAAGTGGAAGGACTTAAATTGCCAAAAGAATGAAGTTACTAGCTCAAACTTACAAACTGCCAAGTCAAGGGACTATTTCTGCCATTTTTGGAAAGTAGAGTTGAGCTTGATCCGTGTGAAATGCTATCAGCCAATGAGAGTGCAAGAAACAAGTGACAAGGATCACCAACTCATCACATTTATTACCCACTATCAGCCGCCAGCAATTAATACCAAATCTCAACAGTGCTGCGCACTAACTTCTTTCTCAGCCAATTAAAACGCAACATGCAATAATCTGAATTATCAATTTTGGATAATGATCCGTGTGACACTCTCATATCCAATATAATCTTGACACGTGTCATCTTCTTCAACGGAAATTTCCAGGATCGAGTTTGAGCTAGAGGCAATTTCAGAAGATGATGTATACATCAAAAGTGATCGTTTTCAAGAGACGAATACATTGGACACAATCAATTAACATGAAACTTTCTCAATCAAAAATCCCCAAATGTGTTCATAACCTGCAAAACTCAATTGAGCAGAATGTTACACGTGGAAGCTTCTGATTGGTTCTAACACGTCACCAACCCCAACCACTTCACATCTGCAGTCTATAAATACCCTAGATTAGTTCATTTCTTGTATTGTAGAAAAGTGTGAAATCACACACACTTTTAGTTTTCTCTCATCTTTGTTAGATTTAGCTTAACAACTCAAGAGTCTGACAAACTCTTGAGTCTGTTATTAGTTGTAACAACTTACCAGTTTTGTAACTACCTTCTCAATTCAATCAATAAACATTTCCATTTTCCCTCCAAATACTCCATTACTTTTCTACTATTCATACCTGCTTCATTGTTACTTTGTTGCTAATATTAGTTAGTTATGATCACCACTTGATCATAATTGGCTAGTTGTGAAGATTGTAGCTGTTGTACCTGTTCTTTTCATCCAATTCCAGTTCTAGCAGATTTTGAAGCTTTCAGTTCAACAATGGTGATTTTTGGTGATTGTAGTTGCTGATTTGTAGCTGTTTGTTGTGTTCTAGTGCTAAGGTGGTGGTTAGCACTAGCTTAGAGAGCTCAGCGCTCCTCTACTCCCCAAAGGAGTCTTAAGCTGAAGGTTTCACTTTCTGAGTTTCTAGTTCCACTCAATTGTTGAATGCATGCTTCATTCCTAGCTTAAATTCTATTTGATTGCATGATAAAAGTTGTTCAGCTTGTTATTGATATGATTTCAGTGTTTGAGTAGCTTATTAGTAGCTTACACCTGCTTATAGTTCTTGTTCTTGTCCTGTTTTTCACATTTATAAGTCCTTTTAGCTTTTCAAGTCATTTTGAATTCTTGTTGGTTTAACTGCTTGTAACTAGCTCAATTACACTTCATATTAGCTATAGAACTTAGTGTGATATCACTCTTCACTCAGTCTAATCATTTGCTTTAAAATCCTTCATAAAAGTTTGAAATGGATCAGATAAGTGGTGTTTGGTAGTAGCTTGTAAATGTTTTTCAAGTGTTATCATTTGGCAAATATTGGTTCATTTCAAGTCATTAGGTCATTACAATAAGTTTTCATTCATTTTGTAGTCAAAAATTTGGTCAAAAAGGCAATTGGCTATCAAAAAGGTTTGGGCCAGTTTCATTCAAGTATCTTTTCAGAAAGTATTGATTTTCAAATGCTTGGCATTTCTTTGTTACTTGATGAAATCTTTTCAAACCAGTGCTCATTTCTCACTCAACATATGAACTTTGAATGTGTATAAGGAAATTGTACAGTATCTAGAATTGAGTAAGAAATAAGCCAAAGAATCAGCACCAGAGCGAATGCAATTCCCTGTAGCGAAATCCAAACTGATTTCTTATATCTCAATTTCTATTTCATTAACTAGCTGATTTTCTTTCACATTTTCATTTCAAAAGTGTTCCTAGATAAATTTTGAGATTTTGAGCTTTTTGAAAATTCTGGTCAACGAAAGTCAACATAAGCACAATTTTGGCTTATTTTCAGATTTAGGGCTTATTACTTGATCATTTTCTTTGAGAATTGATTTCCCGTCTTTCTTTTGAGCTGTTTAACAATTTTCATCATTAAAATCAAGTTGTGCAAGTCTAGCTTAATTGGTAGCTTATTCTTAGCTTATTAGGATTTGCTTATCAGAGTTCTAGTCACTTTCAGCTTAATTCCTTGGATAGGTCTAGGTTATTTTCAATTTTAAGTCGTTTGCAACTGGTTTGAGAAAATTTGGTTGAGAAAAACTCAAACGAGCTTATTGAAGTCTTGAACCCGTTTTTGTTAAAATAGTTTTAAAATTTGCATTTTGGTCCTTTTGGAATTAAGCAGTTTTCAATCTTAGCTAATCTTTCCATCTTTTTAGGGTTTTCAAAAATTCAGTCCTTATATTTTCTAATTTGTTCAAAATTAGTTAGTTAGTTTTCAATTAGTTGAAAATTAGTTACTTTGTTCGAATAGTTTTCATATTGAGTCCATCTAGTTTACTGATTTTGCATAGTTAGTCCGTTGACTTTTTGACTTTACATATTTGGCATTTATATTTCATAGAATTTATATTTTCAGTCCTTATAGTTTGTGGAATTTACATTTAGCATTTTACTTGAATAAAAACTTGGTATTTGCACTTTGTTTTACATATAAGTAGACGGTATTTTTCATTTTGGCAAGGCTTTGTTTGAATTAGCAATAGAATATCCAAAAAACTTTACCAACCAAAATCAATTAAAAACTCGATATTGTTAGGACTTTCATTTTGTTAAGAACTGAGAAAAACAAACTTCAACTATACACATTTCAAATGGCGCCGCTGCCGGTTCTTTGACTTTACGAGAGACTATCGATTGACGGTTTTCATTGGCTTTTGGGATCCGTTCACCTAGTGAACGTTATTTTTACGTATCATAAATAAAAAACAAATAAAAATCAAAAATATGAAAATATATAAAAACTAAAAAATTAACAAAACAATTCTTTTCCTAAAGAATTGACCAAACAAATTAAAAAATCCAAAAAGCAATCTTTTTCCTAAGAGATTGCACCAAAAAATATATATTATTGGATTCTCTCGGTTTTTATGTACATAGTATTTTCTCTTAAAAACTCATAAATACAAAAATATTTTCCATATATTATTATAAGTAAATACGTATACGTATAAGAACAACCAATTCACATATTCTCCATAAGTATTACCAAGGCAATACACCGTGTTGAGGGGCGTTCCGGTCCTTGACACGTGTATCGATCAAACAAAATAAAGCAAGAATAGATAAATACTTCCAATAAGCAACAATTCGAAGAATACAAACAATTAAGTGAATAGAAAGGAGATGTGCTATAAAATGCCATCTAAGGGTCAATAGGTACTTAAGTGCTTCGCGCCACCTAACCCCCCGTTCACTTGTGAGTATTCTAAGAAGGAAGGCTTGATTGGGGTTCTTGCACCCAAGTAGTACATACGTATATTATTATTTTCTTGTGGATATTTCATATTGAAACTCGAAGAGGATAATCCTTTTCTCTTCAAAGTCACACGAGAGCTTCTCTCTCATTCCTCGTATTGAGTTGCATGCTCACTCGCGGGCGTGCAAAAATACCGATTGGTGTACAACCTCTTCCTCCGAAAAGGAAGAAAAAGAGAAAGAGTAGGAACACCACCGTCCATCAAGCCGATCACGAGAATCGTGCTTTGATTCATCCACAACAAGAAGCCATGGCTGTTGATAATCGTTCCTTGATGTAACGTTTGCAATCCAATGTTCACGGATATGCCGATGCTATCAAGATTCCCGACATTCCCGCAGATTCATTTGAGCTAAAAACGGCTATGATTAACTTGGTTTCAAACACACCTTCCTATGGTCACAAGAATGATAATCCTCATGATCACCTTAAGAGATTCCTTGCTCTTTGCAATACCATTAAGTACAATGGAGTTACACATGATGCTATTAAGTTGATATGGTGCAATTTTCACTAGAGGGACCCGCTAAGCATTGGTTAGACACACAACCACCCGATAGTATCACCACATGGGATGGTTTCACCACTAAGTTTTTGAACAAGTTCTTTCCCCCATCTAAGACCACGGCTTTGAGGAACTTAATTATAGGCTTTCAACAAAAACCTAGTCAAACCTTTAATGATGCTTGGGAGGAGTTTAGAGAGTTATTGAGGAGATGCCCTAACCATGGATTGGATGAAGTTCACCAAATCAATACTTTCTATGATGGACTTAAACCTCATCACCAAGATTCACTCAATGCTTCCGCGAGAGGGAATATTCTTCTTAAATCCATTCAAGAGGCTTTGGACATCATTGAGACCAAAGCAATGGTTCAAACAAATACTCAATTTGAAGAAAGGGTTCATGTTATCCAAAACAATTCTCAAACACCTTGTGATAACCAATTCCTCAAGTATCACCAAGAGATCATGAAAAAGATAGATAGAGATCATGAGATGAGTTTTAAGGCACAACAAGAAATGATTCAAGCCATTAAGAGCCTTTCATTGAACAATTCTTCAAATGATGTGCATGCCATTACTCTTTCTTGTGTGACTTATAGAGGTCCCCATTCCTATGAACAATGTGATAAGATGCAAGGTTATCAAGGGGAATGTTATGCTTACCAAGAGGAACATCGTGAACACTTCAAGCCAAATATCAATCCCAATAACCTTTCTTACAAGTCTCAAAATTACCGTACTCCACCTGGATTCCCACTCCAACCACCCACCCAACCTCACCAAAATCCTCCTCAATTGTTACAACGGAATCAAGTTACATGAACACATTACCAAGGAAATAACTACAAGGCACCCAATAATTTTCAACATCAAGGAAATAAATCTTATCTACCAAATCAAGGATTTAATCAACGACTTCCACCCTTCCCAAATCAAGGTTACCCTCAACTTCAAAATCAAGGATATGGGCTACAAGAGACTCATGAGTATGTTGAGAGGAGAATTCGTGAAAGTGAGAAAAGAATGAATGAGCAAATGAAACGTATATCGGAGGAACAAACTAATAGGCTTTTAATGGCATTCAATCAAAGACCACAAGGGGCTTTACCATCTAACACACAAACAAATCCAAGGGCAAATGTTAATGCTATTACAACAAGAAGTGGAAATACAACAAAGGATCCTTCACCTCCTAAGCCTCCTATTGTTCCACCCACTTTTGTTCCTACATGTGACAAGCCTTCTACCTCTACTTCACCACCTCAAAATGCTCCCATTCACTCAAACACACCTTCTCAACCTATTCATACTTCTCCTCTACCTTCTACACCTCCCAATGAAGAAACTAACAAAGACAAATCTTCCACTACAACACCTACTCCACCTACACCAAAACCAACTCTTCCATATCCTTCAAGGTTGAAAAAGGAAAAATTAATGAACAAGGATGACATCCAAGTCCCAAATTTCTTAAGGATGTTCAAGCAACTCAACATCAACATATCCTTTACGGAAGCTCTTGCTTATATGCCAAAGTTTGCTAAGATGTTCAAGGATTTACTCTCAAACAAGGAAAAATTGGTTGATTTTCCCAACACATCCCTTAATGAAAATTGTTCCGTCGTGCTACTTAAAACCTTACCAACAAAACTTGGAGATCCGGGGCGCTTCTTGATACCTTATAATTTTCCCGGTGTAGAAAATTGCATGGCTTTGGCGGATCTAGGGGCAAGCATAAACCTCATGCCTTTATCGGTTTGGAAAAAACTCTCTCTTCCCGAGCTCACTCCCACTAGGATGACCCTTGAGTTAGCCAACCGAACCATAGCTTACCCCGTAGGTATAGCGGAGGATGTGTTTGTAGGTGTGGATAAGTTTACATTTCCGGCCGACTTTGTAGTGGTTGATTATGATATGGATCCTAGAGTTCCTTTGATTGTTGGTAGACCGTTTTTGAGAACGGGTCGTACTTTGATCGATGTGGCGGAAGGAGAACTAATTATGAGAGTAGAGGATGAGAAAGTAGTGTTTAAGTTAGGGAAAGTTTGTGATAGGAAAGAGGTTAAGGAGTCTAGACCATGTGAGACTATTAACATAGTTGATGTGTTAGATGAAGTGTGTGATGAACACTTTCATGATGCTTGCAAGAGTACTAGTGATGAGATGCCCCATGTTGAAACCGTGGCCTCAATTGCTCCCTCTTTAACACCTTTTGGGGAGAGTGATTTCCTCTTGGAGGAATTTGAGTCAAACTTTCTTGGTGATGATTATTCTCCCATTAATTGGGAAGAAGATATTCTTACTATCCAAAAGTTGCTCAATGAGAACCCTATTCCTTCTCCTACTCCACAAGAAGTTACCCATGAGAATCCTTCCATAGTAAAACCTTCCATAGAGAGTCCACCTCCACTTGAACTTAAGGACCTTCCATCCCACTTAGAGTATGCTTTCTTAGAGGGCAAAGACCAATTACCCGTGATCATTGCTAAAGAGTTGAAAGAGGATGAGAAGGAGCAACTCATTGAAGTCCTTAAGAAACACAAGAAAGCTTTAGCTTGGAAAATATCCGACATAAGGGGAATTGATCCACATTTTTGTACACACAAAATCCTTATGGAGGATGATTACAAACCCGCCATTCAAAGTCAACGACGAGTTAACCCAAAAATCCATGAGGTCATTAAGAAGGAAGTGATTAAACTCCTTGATACGGGTATGATTTACCCCATTTCTGACTCTCCATGGGTTAGCCCGGTACATTGTGTTCCAAAGAAGGGTGGAATCATCGTAGTGCCTAATGAGAACAATGAGTTTATTCCTACGAGACTTGTTACCGGTTGGAGAGTTTGTATTGACTATAGGAAACTCAATGAGGCTACTAGGAAAGACCATTTCCCATTACCTTTTATGGATCAAATGCTTGAACGCTTAGCGGGAAATGAGTACTATTGTTTTCTTGATGGCTTTTCGGGCTATTTCCAAATACCCATTGACCCTAAGGATCAAGAAAAGACCACATTCACTTGTCCCTACGGTACATTTGCTTACAAGAGGATGCCTTTTGGCTTATGTAATGCACCGGGGACGTTTCAAAGGTGCATGATGGAGATTTTCCATGACATGATAGAGCAAACTATGGAGGTTTTTATGGATGATTTTTCCGTCTTTGGAAATTCATTTACCTCATGTCTCACCAATCTAGAGAGGATGCTTAAGCGTTGTGAGGAAACACGTTTAGTGCTTAATTGGGAGAAATGTCACTTTATGGTGAAAGAGGGAATTGTTTTAGGACACAAAATATCCAATAAGGGATTAGAAGTGGATCGAGCTAAAATTGATGTGATTGCTAAGCTTCCCCCACCCACTTCGGTTAAAGGTGTAAGGAATTTCTTAGGTCATGCGGGGTTTTATAGGCGCTTTATACAAGATTTTTCTAAGATAGCTAGACCGATGACTCACCTCTTGGAAAAAGAGGCTCCTTTCATTTTTAACCAAGATTGTTTGGACTCTTTTGAGACTCTTAAGGAGAAATTGACAAAGGCTCCCGTTTTGGTTTCTCCAAATTGGGAATTACCTTTTGAGCTTATGTGTGACGCTAGTGATTATGCGGTGGGGGCCATCTTAGGACAAAGAGTGAATAAGCATTTTCAACCTATACACTATGCGAGTAAAACCATGACCGGTGCACAACTTCATTACACTACCACGGAAAAAGAGTTGCTTGCTATAGTCTATGCTTTTGAGAAATTTAGACCATATCTTGTGCTATCTAAAACCATAGTGTATACGGATCATTCCGCTCTCAAGTATCTCATGACAAAACAAGATGCTAAGCCTAGGCTTTTGAGATGGGTTTTGTTGCTTCAAGAGTTTAAGATAGAAATTCGTGATAAGAAAGGGGCCGAGAATTTAGCGGCGGATCACTTGAGTAGACTTGAGCATCCTTTTCAAGGAGATTTTCCAAATCAAGAAATCAATGAATCCTTTCCATTAGTGGATCTCATGTCTATCTCTTCCCAAGAGGATGCCACTCCTTGGTTTGTGGATATCGCAAATTATCTTGTGGGAAATGTGCTTATTGAGGGTCTTACTTACCAAGAAAAGAAGAAATTTCTTAAGGAAGTTAAGTACTACTTTTGGGATGATCCTTATCTTTTTAGGCAATGTGCGAACCAAATCATTAGACGGTGTGTAGATGGGCCCGAGGAATTTAAGATCTTAGAAGCATGTCATAAAGGACCTACGGGTGGACATTTTGGGCCTAACTATACCGCCAAGAAAGTCTTTGATTCGGGTTACTATTGGCCTTCCATTTACAAAGATGCCCATGAGATGGTGAAATTTTGTGATGTGTGTCAAAGACAAGGAAAAATTACACAACGTGATGAGATGCCACAAAATTTTATTCAAGAGTGTGAGATTTTTGATGTATGGGGCATTGATTTCATGGGACCTTTTCCATCCTCTAAGGGAAACAAGTATATACTTGTGGCGGTGGATTATGTGTCCAAATGGGTGGAGGCTAAAGCCTTACCTACCAATGATGCTAGAGTTGTTGTGAAGTTCTTAAAGCAATTGTTTGCTAGATTTGGTGTACCTCGGGCCATCATAAGTGATCGTGGTACGCACTTTTGTAATGATTAATTCACGAGAGTTATGAAGAAATATGGAGTTAATCGTAGACTTTCTACCGCGTATCACCCCCAAACCAATGGTCAAACCGAGGTCACAAATCGTGGTTTAAAGAGAATTTTAGAGAGAACGGTGGGAGAGCATCGAGCTTCTTGGTCGGATAAGCTTGATGATGCTTTATGGGCTTTTAGGACGGCTTTTAAGACACCAATTGGTTGTACTCCTTATAGGCTTGTCTATGGTAAAGCGTGCCACCTCCCATTCGAGTTAGAACACACGGCATCTTGGGCTCTCAAGTGGGCTAACTTTGATTTAAACCAAGCCGGTTCACATAGGAAAGATAAACTTAATGACATGGATGAATTGAGAGCCAATGCCTATGAAAATTCTTTGCTTTACAAGGAAAAGACTAAGAAATTGCATGATGCTAAGATCAAGAACCGTGAGTTCAAAGTTGGAGAGCCGGTTCTCCTCTTTAACTCAAGGTTGAAACTTTTTGCGCGCAAGCTTAAGTCGAGATGGTCCGGTCCATTCACTATTGCTCAAGTGTTTCCATATGGAACTATTGAGTTGTCACAACCCGATGGTCCAAATTTTAAAGTGAATGGTCACCGTGTGAAACATTATTTTGGGGAGGACATTTCCATTGAAATGGTCCAAGAGATCCCCATTTTCCCCATGAATTAATTTATTGAGGGACGAGTCGAGCTAGAGACTCATTAACTCAAGCATCGTATAACTAGGTTTAGAGTGTTGTAGGTTAGCAATAAGGGTATAGATTTAGAGATAAGTGTAGGGGAGACCTTCTTTTGTCTTCATGTTGTTTCTAGGGTTGCTCACTCATTTCATGTTTTGGAGCTTATGGAGGAGGCCCTTGTATCCGGTTCACTTCGTTACTATTGTGATCTTTCATTGACACCTTGTGCTTAAACATTAATTTACTAATAGTTGTCCTTTCCTTAACTTGGATTAAGCAACGTCTATTCATTGTCATAAGTGTAGGGGAAGTTTTTATACTTCCATGCTCTTAAACATTGAGGACAATGTTTAGCTTAAGTGTAGGGGGGTCTTCTATCGAAGTTACCTTACCTAGAACTTGTCATTGTCTTTCATGATAACTTGGAAAATTATTTTTTTCAAACATTTTTCAAATTTTTGATCTACTTTGGCCACCAAAAATATGCATTCATAATTTTTGCATCAATCATTTTCATTTGCATTGTATATATTTCTTCTTTTACTTTTCATCAAAAATATATAAAAAGAAAAAAAAATATAAAAAAAACATGGTTTAACAAGTTTAGATTTCTTTGACATATTAGGCCCGCCATGGATATTTTGACTCACCCGAGTTTTCTTATCTAAGCATTCTCTAGCTAGTATCCTTAACCATGTAGTCCTTCATTGGTCCATTAGGCTAAGCATCCACCAATCTCATTATTTGAGATTTTAAATTTGTAGAGAATGGGAAATGATAGAGTTGAAGCAAATATAAAAGAGCTAGATAAACTTCATGATAATTACTTGTGGCTAAACCCTTCTCTTCTTTGCCTCTATTTTCTTCGCATGTATATATGTTAATAAATAATCAAGAACGGTTTTAATTGGTTTGTAATCTCTTATGCATTTTTGTCTAATCATTCATGGTTGATACAAGTACGTCTTAAGATTCTAACTTAGAACGTTTTATGTGTACCAGACTTATGTCATGCTCAATATTTAGCGGGTGTTTTTCCTTTTATTCTTTTAAACTTTCTTAGTGAGGAATAAAGAAAAATAAGAACGGCTTATGAAAAAAAAATAAGTGGCTAGAAGAAAAAAAAAGAAAAGAAAAAAAAAATATATATACAAGACTCCCAAGAGGGGCAGTGTGGTGTTAATTATAGTGACTATTGAGTTCCAATATTACCTTGACGGGTTGCGGGGATTCAATAGATTGCTCCAATCCAATATTACCTTGATAGGTTGCGGGGTTGAAGATCCAAGGTCTCAAAAAGGCGGCGGATGTAAATTATTGCGTGAGTTTTATTTTTCTTTCCTTAGCGAGTGTGTAGCTACTTATGAAAGCATGAAATAAGGATTTTACACATAAGGCGAATGACTTGTTATTCTTGAAACGGACTTATATTAATTATGAGCGGTTTTTCAAGTAGTGGATCAAAGGATTACTTAGGATTAAAACCGTGCTTCCTTATTTTTGGATTTTACATTTCTTATATTTCACGCTTCAAATAATGACAAATTTGCCCACAAGCAATTTGCTCAAATAATAACCGGTTCCACATTTAATTGTCATGAATAAGTTGATGCAATTTTTACTTGTGAATACAATGATCCCATTTTTAAGCTTGGTATGGGGAAAGTGAAACTTGAGGGTGATAAATGTCCATGGTACCCAAGCCCTAATCCAAGTCATTGATTTCTTCATGAGTTATTTCCATCAAAACCATTTCAAGAAAAACCAAAAATATATAGATAGAATTGTATTTTGTTCATTGCATTGTTAAAAATCAAAATCATGCATCATATAGTGTAGAGTAGTGTAGATGCATTCCATAATGGCCAAGGTGGATTAATTATGAGGAGAATGTAAATTTGTGCTTTAATATATAGCATTTCATGAGGACATGACAATGTTCAAGTGTAGGGGATTTGATATGAGCATAAACTTATATCAATTTATCAACAAATCACCTTAAAACACAAGAAAAATACCTAAACTTTGTGCTATAAAGCGGAATTATGTGGTATGTTTTGTGTTTGTGCTCAAATAGGTAAGAAGGATACAATTTCAAGCAAACAAAGGAAAATCAAGCTTAATTTGATGAAAAAGACAAAGAACGATCAAAAGTGACAAGACTTTGAAGACAAACGACCTATCTTGAAAATCTGCCAAAGATGAAGGACCAAAAGTGTAAATATGACAAAGTCAAGATTAAAGTCAAATCTGGTCAACTCTTAAGTCAACCAAGTCAAAGGAGATTTTTGATCAAGTTTGCAAGTGGAAGGACTTAATTTGCCAAAATAATGAAGTTACTAGCTCAAAATTACAAACTGCCAAGTTAAGGGACTATTTCTGCCATTTTTGGAAAGTAGAGTTGAACTTGATCCGTGTGAAATGCTATCAGCCAATGAGAGTGCAAGAAACAAGTGACAAGGATCACCAACTCATCACATTTATTACCCACTATCAGCCGCCAGCAATTAATACCAAATCTCAACAGTGTTGCGCACTAACTTCTTTCTCAGCCAATTAAAACGCAACATGCAATATTCTGAATTATCCATTTTGGATAATGATCCGTGTGACACTCTCATTTCCAATATAATCTTGACACGTGTCATCTTCTTCAACGGAAATTTCCAGGATCGAGTTTGAGCTAGAGGCAATTTCAGAAGATGATGTAAACATCAAAAGTGATCGTTTTCAAGAGACGAATACATTGGACACAATCAATCAACATGAAACTTTCTCAATCAAAAATCCCCAAATGTGTTCATAACCTGCAAAACTTAATTGAGCAGAATGTTACACGTGGAAGCTTCTGATTGGTTCTAACACGTCACCAACCCCAACCACTTCACATCTGCAGTCTATAAATACCCTAGATTAGTTCATTTCTTGTATTGTAGAAAAGTGTGAAATCACACACACTTTTAGTTTTCTCTCATCTTTGTTAGATTTAGCTTAACAACTCAAGAGTCTGACAAACTCTTGAGTCTGTTATTAGTTGTAACAACTTACCAGTTTTGTAACTACCTTCTCAATTCAATCAATAAACATTTCCATTTTCCCTCCAAATACTCCATTACTTTTCTACTATTCATACTTGCTTCATTGTTACTTTGTTGCTAATATTAGTTAGTTATGATCACCACTTGATCATAATTGGCTAGTTGTGAAGATTGTAGCTGTTGTACCTGTTCTTTTCATCCAATTCCAGTTCTAGCAGATTTTGAAGCTTTCAGTTCAACAATGGTGATTTTTGGTGATTGTAGTTGCTGATTTGTAGCTGTTTGTTGTGTTCTAGTGCTAAGGTGGTGGTTAGCACTAGCTTAGAGAGCTCAGCGCTCCTCTACTCCCCAAAGGAGTCTTAAGCTGAAGGTTTCACTTTCTGAGTTTCTAGTTCCACTCAATTGTTGAATGCATGCTTCATTCCTAGCTTAAATTCTATTTGATTGCATGATAAAAGTTGTTCAGCTTGTTATTGATATGATTTCAGTGTTTGAGTAGCTTATTAGTAGCTTACACCTGCTTATAGTTCTTGTTCTTGTCCTGTTTTTCACATTTATAAGTCCTTTTAGCTTTTCAAGTCATTTTGAATTCTTGTTGGTTTAACTGCTTGTAACTAGCTCAATTACACTTCATATTAGCTATAGAACTTAGTGTGATATCACTCTTCACTCAGTCTAATCATTTGCTTTAAAATCCTTCATAAAAGTTTGAAATGGATCAGATAAGTGGTGTTTGGTAGTAGCTTGTAAATGTTTTTCAAGTGTTATCATTTGGCAAATATTGGTTCATTTCAAGTCATTAGGTCATTACAATAAGTTTTCATTCATTTTGTAGTCAAAAATTTGGTCAAAAAGGCAATTGGCTATCAAAAAGGTTTGGGCCAGTTTCATTCAAGTATCTTTTCAGAAAGTATTGATTTTCAAATGCTTGGCATTTCTTTGTTACTTGATGAAATCTTTTCAAACCAGTGCTCATTTCTCACTCAACATATGAACTTTGAATGTGTATAAGGAAATTGTACAGTATCTAGAATTGAGTAAGAAATAAGCCAAAGAATCAGCACCAGAGCGAATGCAATTCCCTGTAGCGAAATCCAAACTGATTTCTTATATCTCAATTTCTATTTCATTAACTAGCTGATTTTCTTTCACATTTTCATTCCAAAAGTGTTCCTAGATAAATTTTGAGATTTTGAGCTTTTTGAAAATTCTGGTCAACGAAAGTCAACATAAGCACAATTTTGGCTTATTTTCAGATTTAGGGCTTATTACTTGATCATTTTCTTTGAGAATTGATTTCCCGTCTTTCTTTTGAGCTGTTTAACAATTTTCATCATTAAAATCAAGTTGTGCAAGTCTAGCTTAATTGGTAGCTTATTCTTAGCTTATTAGGATTTGCTTATCAGAGTTCTAGTCACTTTCAGCTTAATTCCTTGGATAGGTCTAGGTTATTTTCAATTTTAAGTCATTTGCAACTGGTTTGAGAAAATTTGGTTGAGAAAAACTCAAACGAGCTTATTGAAGTCTTGAACCCGTTTTTGTTAAAATAGTTTTAAAATTTGCATTTTGGTCCTTTTGGAATTAAGCAGTTTTCAATCTTAGCTAATCTTTCCATCTTTTTAGGGTTTTCAAAAATTCAGTCCTTATATTTTCTAATTTGTTCAAAATTAGTTAGTTAGTTTTCAATTAGTTGAAAATTAGTTACTCTGTTTGAATAGTTTTCATATTGAGTCCATCTAGTTTACTGATTTTGCATAGTTAGTCCGTTGACTTTTTGACTTTACATATTTGGCATTTATATTTCATAGAATTTATATTTTCAGTCCTTATAGTTTGTGGAATTTACATTTAGCATTTTACTTGAATAAAAACTTGGTATTTGCACTTTGTTTTACATATAAGTAGACGGTATTTTTCATTTTGGCAAGGCTTTGTTTGAACTAGCAATAGAATATCCAAAAAACTTTACCAACCAAAAACAATTAAAAACTCGATATTGTTAGGACTTTCAACTTGTTAAGAACTGAGAAAAACGAACTTCAACTATACACATTTCAAATGGCGCCGCTGCCGGTTCTTTGACTTTACGAGAGACTATCGATTGACGGTTTTCATTGGCTTTTGGGATCCGTTCACCTAGTGAACGTTATTTTTACGTATCATAAATCAAAAAAAAAATAAAAATAAAAAATATGAAAATATATAAAAACTAAAAAATTAACAAAACAATTCTTTTCCTAAAGAATTGACCAAACAAATTAAAAAATCCAAAAACAATCTTTTTCCTAAGAGATTGCACCAAAAAATATATATTATTGGATTCTCTCGGTTTTTATGTACATAGTATTTTCTCTTAAAAACTCATAAATACAAAAATATTTTCCATATATTATTATAAGTAAATACGTATACGTATAAGAACAACCAATTCACATATTCTCCATAAGTATTGCCAAGGCAATACACCGTGTTGAGGGGCGTTCCGGTCCTTGACACGTGTATCGATCAAACAAAATAAAGCAAGAATAGATAAATACTTCCAATAAGCAACAATTCGAATAATACAAACAATTAAGTGAATAGAAAGGAGATGTGCTATAAAATGCCATCTAAGGGTCAATAGGTACTTAAGTGCTTCGCGCCACCTAACCCCCGTTCACTTATGAGTATTCTAAGAAGGAAGGCTTGATTGGGGTTCTTGCACCCAAGTAGTACATACGTATATTATTATTTTCTTGTTGATATTTCATATTGAAACTCGAAGAGGATAATCCTTTTCTCTTCAAAGTCACACGATAGCTTCTCTCTCATTCCTCGTATTGAGTTGCATGCTCACTCGCGGGCGTGCAAAAATACCGATTGGTGTACAACCTCTTCCTCCGAAAAGGAAGAAAAAGAGAAAGAGTAGGAACACCACCGTCCATCAAGCCGATCACGAGAATCGTGCTTTGATTCATCCACAACAAGAAGCCATGGCTGTTGATAATCGTTCCTTGATGTAACGTTTGCAATCCAATGTTCACGGATATGCCGATGCTATCAAGATTCCCGACATTCCCGCAGATTCATTTGAGCTAAAAACGGCTATGATTAACTTGGTTTCAAACAAACCTTCCTATGGTCACAAGAATGATAATCCTCATGATCACCTTAAGAGATTCCTTGCTCTTTGCAATACCATTAAGTACAATGGAGTTACACATGATGCTATTAAGTTGATATTGGTGAAATTTTCACTAGAGGGACCCGCTAAGCATTGGTTAGACACACAACCACCCAATAGTATCACCACATGGGATGGTTTCACCACTAAGTTTTTGAACAAGTTCTTTCCCCCCATCTAAGACCACGACTTTGAAGAACTTAATTATAGGCTTTCAACAAAAACCTAGTCAAACCTTTAATGATGCTTGGGAGGAGTTTAGAGAGTTATTGAGGAGATGCCCTAACCATGGATTGGATGAAGTTCACCAAATCAATACTTTCTACGATGGCCTTAAACCTCATCACCAAGATTTACTCAATGCTTCCGCGAGAGGGAATATTCTTCTTAAATCCATTCAAGAGGCTTTGGACATCATTGAGACCAAAGAAATGGTTCAAACAAATACTCAATTTGAAGAAAGGGTTCATGTTATCCAAAACAATTCTCAAACACCTTGTGATAACCAATTCCTCAAGTATCACCAAGAGATCATGAAAAAGATAGATAGAGATCATGAGATGAGTTTTAAGGCACAACAAGAAATGATTCAAGCCATTAAGAGCCTTTCATTGAACAATTCTTCAAATGATGTGCATGCCATTACTCTTTCTTGTGTGACTTATGGAGGTCCCCATTCCTATGAACAATGTGATAAGGTGCAAGGTTATCAAGGGGAATGTTATGCTTACCAAGAGGAACATCGTGAACACTTCAAGTCAAATATCAATCCCAATAACCTTTCTTACAAGTCTCAAAATTACCGTACTCCACCTGGATTCCCACTCCAACCACCCACCCAACCTCACCAAAATCCTCCTCAATTGTTACAACGGAATCAAGGTACAAGACCACATTACCAAGGAAATAACTACAAGGCACCCAACAATTTTCAACATCAAGGAAATAACTCTTATCTACCAAATCAAGGATTTAATCAACCACTTCCACCCTTCCCAAATCAAGGTTACCCTCAACTTCAAAATCAAGGATATGGGCTACAAGAGACTCATGAGTATGTTGAGAGGAGAATTCGTGAAAGTGAGAAAAGAATGAATGAGCAAATGAAACGTATATCGGAGGAACAAACTAATAGGCTTTTAATGGCATTCAATCAAAGACCACAAGGGGCTTTACCATCTAACAAACAAACAAATCTAAGGGCAAATGTCAATGCTATTACAACAAGAAGTGGAAATACAACAAAGGATCCTTCACCTCCTAAGCCTCCTATTGTTCCACCCACTTTTGTTCCTACATGTGACAAGCCTTCTACCTCTACTTCACCACCTCAAAATGCTCCCATTCACTCAAACACACCTTCTCAACCTATTCATACTTCTCCTCTACCTTCTACACCTCCCAATGAAGAAACTAACAAAGACAAATCTTCCACTACAACACCTACTCCACCTACACCAAAACCAACTCTTCCATATCCTTCAAGGTTGAAAAAGGACAAATTAATGAACAAGGATGACATCCAAGTCCCAAATTTCTTAAGGATGTTCAAGCAACTCAACATCAACATATCCTTTATGGAAGCTCTTGCTTATATGCCAAAGTTTGCTAAGATGTTCAAGGATTTACTCTCAAACAAGGAAAAATTGGTTGATTTTCCCAACACATCCCTTAATGAAAATTGTTCCGTCGTGCTACTTAAAACCTTACCAACAAAACTTGGAGATCCGGGGCGCTTCTTGATACCTTGTAATTTTCCCGGTGTAGAAAATTGCATGGCTTTGGCGGATCTAGGGGCAAGCATAAACCTCATGCCTTTATTGATTTGGAAAAAACTCTCTCTTCCCGAGCTCACTCCCACTAGGATGACCCTTGAGTTAGCCAACCGAACCATAGCTTACCCCGTAGGTATAGCGGAGGATGTGTTTGTAGGTGTGGATAAGTTTACATTTCCGGCCGACTTTGTAGTGGTTGATTATGATATGGATCCTAGAGTTCCTTTGATTGTTGGTAGACCATTTTTGAGAACGGGTCGTACTTTGATCAATGTGGCGGAAGGAGAACTAATTATGAGAGTAGAGGATGAGAAAGTAGTGTTTAAGTTAGGGAAAGTTTGTGATAGGAAAGAGGTTAAGGAGTCTAGACCATGTGAGACTATTAACATAGTTGATGTGTTAGATGAAGTGTGTGATGAACACTTTCATGATGCTTGCAAGAGTACTAGTGATGAGATGCCCCATGTTGGAACCGTGGCCTCAATTGCTCCCTCTTTAACACCTTTTGGGGAGAGTGATTTCCTCTTGGAGGAATTTGAGTCAAACTTTCTTGGTGATGATGATTCTCCCATTAATTGGGAAGAAGATATTCTTACTATCCAAAAGTTGCTCAATGAGAACCCTATTCCTTCTCCTACTCCACAAGAAGTTACCCATGAGAATCCTTCCATAGTAAAACCTTCCATAGAGAGTCCACCTCCACTTGAACTTAAGGACCTTTCATCCCACTTAGAGTATGCTTTCTTAGAGGGCAAAGACCAATTACCCGTGATCATTGCTAAAGAGTTGAAAGAGGATGAGAAGGAGCAACTCATTGAAGTCCTTAAGAAACACAAGAAAGCTTTAGCTTGGAAAATATCCGACATAAGGGGAATTGATCCACATTTTTGTACACACAAAATCCTTATGGAGGATGATTACAAACCCGCCATTCAAAGTCAACGACGAGTTAACCCAAAAATCCATGAGGTCATTAAGAAGGAAGTGATTAAACTCCTTGATGCGGGTATGATTTACCCCATTTCCGACTCTCCATGGGTTAGCCCGGTACATTGTGTTCCAAAGAAGGGTGGAATCACCGTAGTGCCTAATGAGAACAATGAGTTTATTCCTACGAGACTTGTTACCGGTTGGAGAGTTTGTATTGACTATAGGAAACTCAATGAGGCTACTAGGAAAGACCATTTCCCATTACCTTTTATGGATCAAATGCTTGAACGCTTAGCGGGAAATGAGTACTATTGCTTTCTTGATGGCTTTTCGGGTTATTTCCAAATACCCATTGACCCTAAGGATCAAGAAAAGACCACATTCACTTGTCCCTACGGTACATTTGCTTACAAGAGGATGCCTTTTGGCTTATGTAATGCACCGGGGACGTTTCAAAGGTGCATGATGGAGATTTTCCATGACATGATAGAGCAAACTATGGAGGTTTTTATGGATGATTTTTCCGTCTTTGGAAATTCATTTACCTCATGTCTCACCAATCTAGAGAGGATGCTTAAGCGTTGTGAGGAAACACGTTTAGTGCTTAATTGGGAGAAATGTCACTTTATGGTGAAAGAGGGAATTGTTTTAGGACACAAAATATCCAATAAGGGATTAGAAGTGGATCGAGCTAAAATTGATGTGATTGCTAAGCTTCCCCCACCCACTTCGGTTAAAGGTGTAAGGAATTTCTTAGGTCATGCGGGGTTTTATAGGCGCTTTATACAAGATTTTTCTAAGATAGCTAGACCGATGACTCACCTCTTGGAAAAAGAGGCTCCTTTCATTTTTAACCAAGATTGTTTGGACTCTTTTGAGACTCTTAAGGAGAAATTGACAAAGGCTCCCGTTTTGGTTTCTCCAAATTGGGAATTACCTTTTGAGCTTATGTGTGACGCTAGTGATTATGCGGTGGGGGCCGTCTTAGGACAAAGTGTGAATAAGCATTTTCAACCTATACACTATGCGAGTAAAACCATGACCGGTGCACAACTTCATTACACTACCACTGAAAAAGAGTTGCTTGCTATAGTCTATGCTTTTGAGAAATTTAGACCATATCTTGTGCTATCTAAAACCATAGTGTATACGGATCATTCCGTTCTCAAGTATCTCATGACAAAACAAGATGCTAAGCCTAGGCTTTTGAGATGGGTTTTGTTGCTTCAAGAGTTTAAGATAGAAATTCGTGATAAGAAAGGGGCCGAGAATTTAGCGGCCGATCACTTGAGTAGACTTGAGCATCCTTTTCAAGGAGATTTTCCAAATCAAGAAATCAATGAATCCTTTCCATTAGAGGATCTCATGTCTATCTCTTCCCAAGAGGATGCCACTCCTTGGTTTGTGGATATCGCAAATTATCTTGTGGGAAATGTGCTTATTGAGGGTCTTACTTACCAAGAAAAGAAGAAATTTCTTAAGGAAGTTAAGTACTACTTTTGGGATGATCCTTATCTTTTTAGGCAATGTGCGGACCAAATCATTAGACGGTGTGTAGATGGGCCCGAGGCATTTAAGATCTTAGAAGCATGTCATAAAGGACCTACGGGTGGCCATTTTGGGCCTAACTATACCGCCAAGAAAGTCTTTGATTCGGGTTACTATTGGCCTTCCATTTACAAAGATGCCCATGAGATGGTGAAATTTTGTGATGTGTGTCAAAGACAAGGAAAAATTACACAACGTGATGAGATGCCACAAAATTTTATTCAAGAGTGTGAGATTTTTGATGTATGGGGCATTGATTTCATGGGACCTTTTCCATCCTCTAAGGGAAACAAGTATATACTTGTGGCGGTGGATTATGTGTCCAAATGGGTGGAGGCTAAAGCCTTACCTACCAATGATGCTAGAGTTGTTGTGAAGTTCTTAAAGCAATTGTTTGCTAGATTTGGTGTACCTCGGGCCATCATAAGTGATCGTGGTACGCACTTTTGTAATGATTAATTCACGAGAGTTATGAAGAAATATGGAGTTAATCATAGACTTTCTACCGCGTATCACCCCCAAACCAATGGTCAAACCGAGGTCACAAATCGTGGTTTAAAGAGAATTTTAGAGAGAACGGTGGGAGAGCATCGAGCTTCTTGGTCGGATAAGCTTGATGATGCTTTATGGGCTTTTAGGACGGCTTTTAAGACACCAATTGGTTGTACCCCTTATAGGCTTGTCTATGGTAAAGCGTGCCACCTCCCATTCGAGTTAGAACACACGGCATCTTGGGCTCTCAAGTGGGCTAACTTTGATTTAAACCAAGCCGGTTCACATAGGAAAGATAAACTTAATGAGATGGATGAATTGAGAGCCAATGCCTATGAAAATTCTTTGCTTTACAAGGAAAAGACTAAGAAATTGCATGATGCTAAGATCAAGAACCGTGAGTTCAAAGTTGGAGAGCCGGTTCTCCTCTTTAACTCAAGGTTGAAACTTTTTGCGGGCAAGCTTAAGTCGAGATTGTCCGGTCCATTCACTATTGCTCAAGTGTTTCCATATGGAACTATTGAGTTGTCACAACCCGATGGTCCAAATTTTAAAGTGAATGGTCACCGTGTGAAACATTATTTTGGGGAGGACATTTCCATTGAAATGGTCCAAGAGATCCCCATTTTCCCCATGAATTAATTTATTGAGGGACGAGTCGAGCTAGAGACTCATTAACTCAAGCATCGTATAACTAGGTTTAGAGTGTTGTAGGTTAGCAATAAGGGTATAGATTTAGAGATAAGTGTAGGGGAGACCTTCTTTTGTCTTCATGTTGTTTGTAGGGTTGCTCACTCATTTCATGTTTTGGAGCTTATGGAGGAGGCCCTTGTATCCGGTTCACTTCGTTACTATTGTGATCTTTCATTGACACCTTGTGCTTAAACATGAATTCACTAATAGTTGTCCTTTCCTTAACTTGGATTAAGCAACGTCTATTCATTGTCATAAGTGTAGGGGAAGTTTTTATACTTCCATGCTCTTAAACATTGAGGACAATGTTTAGCTTAAGTGTAGGGGGGTCTTCTATCGAAGTGACCTTACCTAGAACTTGTCATTGTCTTTCATGATAACTTGGAAAATTATTTTTTTCAAACATTTTTCAAATTTTTGATCTACTTTGGCCACCAAAAATATGCATTCATAATTTTTGCATCAATCATTTTCATTTGCATTGTATATATTTCTTCTTTTACTTTTCATCAAAAATATATAAAAAGAAAAAAAATATATAATAAAAACATGGTTTAACAAGTTTAGATTTCTTTGACATATTAGGCCCGCCATGGATATTTTGACTCACCCGAGTTTTCTTATATAAACATTCTCTAGCTAGTATCCTTAACCATGTAGTCCTTCATTGGTCTATTAGGCTAAGCATCCACCAATCTCATTATTTGAGATTTTAAATTTGTAGAGAATGGGAAATGATAGAGTTGAAGCAAGTATAAAAGAGCTAGATAAACTTCATGATAATTACATGTGGCTAAACCCTTCTCTTCTTTTCCTCTATTTTCTTCGCATGTATATATGTTAATAAATAATCAAGAACGATTTTAATTGGTTTGTAATCTCTTATGCATTTTTGTCTAATCATTCATGGTTGATACAAGTACGTCTTAAGATTCTAAGTTAGAACGTTTTATGTGTACTAGACTTATGTCATGCTCAATATTTAGCGGGTGTTTTTCCTTTTATTCTTTTAAACTTTCTTAGTGAGGAATAAAGAAAAATAAGAACGGCTTATGAAAAAAAATAAGTGGCTAGAAGAAAAAAAAGAAAAGAAAAAAAATATTTATATACAAGACTCCCAAGAGGGGCAGTGTGGTGTTAATTATAGTGACTATTGAGTTCCAATATTACCTTGACGGGTTGCGGGGATTCAATAGATTGCTCCAATCCAATATTACCTTGATGGGTTGCGGGGTTGAACATCCAAGGTCTCAAAAAGGCGGCGGATGTAAATTATTGCGTGAGTTTTATTTTTCTTTCCTTAGCGAGTGTGTAGCTACTTATGAAAGCATGAAATGAGGATTTTACACATAAGGCGAATGACTTGTTATTCTTGAAACGGACTTATATTAATTATGAGCGGTTTTTCAAGTAGTGGATCAAAGGATTACTTAAGATTAAAACCGTGCTTCCTTATTTTTGGATTTTACATTTCTTATATTTCACGCTTCAAATAATGACAAATTTGCCCACAAGCAATTTGCTCAAATAATAACCGGTTCCACATTTAATTGTCATGAATAAGTTGATGCACTTTTTACTTGTGAATACAATGATCCCATTTTTAAGCTTGGTATGGGGAAAGTGAAACTTGAGGGTGATAAATGTCCATGGTACCCAAGCCCTAATCCAAGTCATTGATTTCTTCATGAGTTATTTCCATCAAAACCATTTCAAGAAAAACCAAAAATATATAGATAGAATTGTATTTTGTTCATTGCATTGTTAAAAATCAAAATCATGCATCATATAGTGTAGAGTAGTGTAGATGCATTCCATAATGGACAAGGTGGATTAATTATGAGGAGAATGTAAATTTGTGCTTTAATATATAGCATTTCATGAGGACATGACAATGTTCAAGTGTAGGAGATTTGATATGAGCATAAACTTATATCAATTTATCAACAAATCACCTTAAAACACAAGAAAAATACCTAAACTTTGTGCTATAAAGCGGAATTATGTGGTATGTTTTGTGTTTGTGCTCAAATAGGTAAGAAGGATACAATTTCAAGCAAACAAAGGAAAATCAAGCTTAATTTGATGAAAAAGACAAAGAAGGATCAAAAGTGACAAGACTTTGAAGACAAAGGACCTATCTTGACAATCTGTCAAAGATGAAGGACCAAAAGTGTAAATATGACAAAGTCAAGATTAAAGTCAAATCTAGTAAACTCTTAAGTCAACCAAGTCAAAGGAGCTTTTTGATCAAGTTTGCAAGTGGAAGGACTTAAATTGCCAAAAGAATGAAGTTACTAGCTCAAAATTACAAACTGCCAAGTTAAGGGACTATTTCTGCCATTTTTGGAAAGTAGAGTTGAACTTGATCCGTGTGAAATGCTATCAGCCAATGAGAGTGCAAGAAACAAGTGACAAGGATCACCAACTCATCACATTTATTACCCACTATCAGCCGCTAGCAATTAATACCAAATCTCAACAGTGTTGCGCACTAACTTCTTTCTCAGCCAATTAAAACGCAACATGCAATATTCTGAATTATCCATTTTGGATAATGATCCGTGTGACACTCTCATTTCCAATATAATCTTGACACGTGTCATCTTCTTCAACGGAAATTTCCAGGATCGAGTTTGAGCTAGAGGCAATTTCAGAAGATGATGTAAACATCAAAAGTGATCGTTTTCAAGAGACGAATACATTGGACACAATCAATCAACATGAAACTTTCTCAATCAAAAATCCCCAAATGTGTTCATAACCTGCAAAACTCAATTGAGCAGAATGTTACACGTGGAAGCTTCTGATTGGTTCTAACACGTCACCAACCCCAACCACTTCACATCTGCAGTCTATAAATACCCTAGATTAGTTCATTTCTTGTATTGTAGAAAAGTGTTAAATCACACACACTTTTAGTTTTCTCTCATCTTTGTTAGATTTAGCTTAACAACTCAAGATTCTGACAAACTCTTGAGTCTGTTATTAGTTGTAACAACTTACCAGTTTTGTAACTACATTCTCAATTCAATCAATAAACATTTCCATTTTCCCTCCAAATACTCCATTACTTTTCTACTAATTCATACCTGCTTCATTGTTACTTTGTTGCTAATATTAGTTAGTTATGATCACCACTTGATCATAATTGGCTAGTTGTGAATATTGTAGCTGTTGTACCTGTTCTTTTCATCCAATTCCAGTTCTAGCAGATTTTGAAGCTTTCAGTTCAACAATGGTGATTTTTGGTGATTGTAGTTGTTGATTTGTAGCTGTTTGTTGTGTTCTAGTGCTAAGGTGGTGGTTAGCACTAGTTTAGAGAGCTCAGCGCTCCTCTACTCCCCAAAGGAGGCTTAAGCTGAAGGTTTCACTTTCTGAGTTTCTAGTTCCACTCAATTGTTGAATGCATGCTTCATTCCTAGCTTAAATTCTATTTGATTGCATGATAAAAGTTTTTCAGCTTGTTATTGATATGATTTCAGTGTTTGAGTAGCTTATTAGTAGCTTACACCTGCTTATAGTTCTTGTTCTCGTCCTGTTTTTCACATTTATCAGTCCTTTTAGCTTTTCAAGTCATTTTGAATTCTTGTTGGTTTAACTGCTTGTAACTAGCTCAATTACACTTCATATTAGCTATAGAATTAGTGTGATATCACTCTTCACTCAGTCTAATCATTTGCTTTAAAATCCTTCATAAAAGTTTGAAATGGATCAGATAAGTGGTGTTTGGTAGTAGCTTGTAAATGTTTTTCAAGTTTTATCATTTGGCAAATATTGGTTCATTTCAAGTCATTAGGTCATTACAATAAGTTTTCATTCATTTTCTAGTCAAAAATTTGGTCAAAAAGGCAATTGGCTATCAAAAAGGTTTGGGTCAGTTTCATTCAAGTATCTTTTTAGAAAGTATTGATTTTCAAATGCTTGGCATTTCTTTGTTACTTGATGAAATCTTTTCAAACCAGTGCTCATTTCTCACTCAACATATGAATTTTAATGTGTATAAGGAAATTGTACAGTATCTAGAATTGAGTAAGAAATAAGCCAAAGAATCAGCACTAGAGCAAATGCAATTCCCTATAGCGAAATCCAAACTGATTTCTTATATCTCAATTTCTATTTCATTAACTAGCTGATTTTCTTTCACATTTTCATTCCAAAAGTGTTCCTGGATAAGTTTTGAGATTTTGAGCTCTTTGAAAATTCTGGTCAACGAAAGTCAACATAAGCATAATTTTGGCTTATTTTCAGATTTAGGGCTTATTACTTGATCATTTTCTTTGAGAATTGATTTCACGTCTTTCTTTTGAGCTGTTTAACAATTTTCATCATTAAAATCAAGTTGTGCAAGTCTAGCTTAATTGGTAGCTTATTCTTAGCTTATTAGGATTTGCTTATCAGAGTTCTAGTCACTTTCAGCTTAATTCCTTGGATAGGTCTAGGTTATTTTCAATTTTAAGTCGTTTGCAACTGGTTTGAGCAAATTTGGTTGAGAAATAAGCTCAAACGAGCTTATTGAAGTCTTGAACCCGTTTTTGTTAAAATAGTTTTAAAATTTGCATTTTGGTCCTTTTGGAATTAAGCAGTTTTCAATCTTAGCTAATCTTTCCAACTTTTTAGGGTTTTCAAAAATTCAGTCCTTATATTTTCTAATTTGTTCAAAATTAGTTAGTTAGTTTTCAATTAGTTGAAAATGAGTTACTTTGTTTGAATAGTTTTCATATTGAGTCCATCTAGTTTACTGATTTTGCATAGTTAGTCCTTTGACTTTTTGACTCTACATATTTGGCATTTACATTTCATAGAATTTACATTTTAAGTCCTTATAGTTTGTGGATTTTACATTTAGCATTTTACTTGAATAAAAACTTGGTATTTGCACATTGTTTTACATATAAGTAGACGGTATTTTTCATTTTGGCAAGGTTTTGTTTGAATTAGCAATAGAATATCCAAAAAACTTTACCAACCAAAAACAATTAAAAACTCGATATTGTTAGGACTTTCAATTTGTTAAGAACTAAGAAAAGCGAACTTCAACTATACACATTTCAGCCATCGTTCAATTCATCCTTTCACTCTGTCCGTTGATTTCCATAAATACGCAATATTCCTTCTTACCCAATTCTTCGCACTTTTTATGGAAATCTCTAATATCCAAAAGTCAATCTCAATCTCTGGGTCACATATAATATGTTCAAACCTTAATCAATACTCATACTTTATCACAACGATTTTCCAGTATTCAGAATTTTACTCTGCCTCAATGTCCTGAGGTTACACTCAAACTAAATACAATGAGATTATCCATAATTCTGATCAGTCACTTATATACTTCCCATATTCATTTTCCACTTTCAATCAACCTAGCAATCACTACACTGAATTATTGTACCTTCCATAGTACATTGTTACATCTTCCTCATATCATACACTATTTAAATAACTCCATTAGCCTCATATATTCAAATGCGAAATATATAATGGTCAAATCACTTCCTGATATCGTAATTCATTTTATTCCAATCATACTGTATCAATACTTCAATTTGTAAAATCCCTTCAATACTACATGCGACACTCTCAGCACTCTAAAAAAATAATTAAATTCTCTTTTTAATCTGAACAATTCATTCACCACTAGTCCTTGCCTTCTTAACACACTCTCTGATCTTAATAGAAGAAAAATTAAATAATCACAATAGCCGTTTTTGTTTTTGTCTTTGTGGGACAATAACATACATCTCAACCTTCTCATTTCTATTACCATTCTATTTCAAAATTTTCAACAATCTGTTGATCTTCTTTGTTTGATATTCCTTTTTCCATTAGTTTATTACCTTGATTCTAACTTTCTTTCCATTCCTTCCATTCTGCTTGTTGTGACCAATATTCCAATTATCTCAAAACTCAAGAGTCAATTCTCAATTACTTAAGAAATTCTATAAGCTCTTTTTCCTTTTCCTCCTTCTTACTAAATACTCACTAGTTGATAGTGAAAGTATCCACACTTATCCTTCATAATCTGAAACACACTTCGTAATACAGAACTATAACATATCCCGTTCAAAATTTACCTATTATTATTTCCTCAGTCACATCAAGTAATCCTGAATTCCTCTTCTTTTAAAATCCCCGAATGGCATTTATATACAAGTCCTTCTTATTCTTATTTTCTTCATACTTGATTCCATACAAGTAATATTTTCCATCCAAAACAAATATCACAATGTCCAATCTCATGATCATATAAACCCCGTTACACTTCTTCATTCAAGTCAACACACTACTATTACTTTCCCTTCCACTTGATATTATCCAAATATCATCATCGCAACTCTATAATTCCTTCAGATTCCTCCAATACTAATTATACAGGCACAGAACTTCAATCTATCCTCATCGTTCATAAACAACTTCCTCAACTACAAAATCAGATCTCACAACCACAACTTAATTATATTTTCCATCTATACATCTACCTCCAATCATATATTTAAGTTCTTCTTTGTCAGCTGTATCCTTGGTTCAACAATCAGTGAAAACCTTCTGATAAACCTCCGATAATACTCAGCTTACACAAAGGAATTTACAAGCTTCAGTCGGTTTCGTTAGTATTGACAAAGCCTCAATAATTTCAATCTAGTCAGATTTTCATGATCACTTCAGCCATAGATTGCACATTCTAGAACATCCATAATATTCCAACTAAAATTCTTATCCAAAGAATTTTTTTTTTTTACACACCATTCTTCCTTTTTAATAATAACAATTTTTCCAATTGTTAGAGAATACTTTCCTTTCCTTCAATCAGCTACTCATCACACTGATCATTCACAGTCAATAATGGACACCGATATCTGGTGCTCAGTTGTTCAACCCCACAGCAATCATCTTATTCACAAAACATCCAGCTTCTTTACTTTCTTCCGTTATTACTTCTCTGATGACTTACTCTTCCAGTCAAATCAGATTATCCTTATTGTTTCATCTGCCAATCCTTACAATCAAACATATTACCATCCTCAACTTCCTGATAATGCCATATGATAAAATATACAATCAGATTACATAACTCCTATCACCAAGCTAACACAAAACTTCCTTTTTCCCAAGACGACAGTGAACTCTACGATTTCGCAGAACCACCACATAGTACCCTCAAGTACTAACTCATCTTCACATTCTTTTCCGACTACTACTAGTAAAGCGCACAGAAAATTTGACTTATTGTAGTTTCCTACTACATACCTTCTCATCATTGACCAATAAAATCATCAACTAGAAATTCTACTGATTACTTCCTGGAATCAGTACTCAATGTTCACAACATTCCAATTTAATTCTTTCCACCTTTATTTATCATATCCTATGATATTCATCCTTATCCCGGTTAACTTTCTCACAGTTCTAGTTCAATTAATCGCGCTATACTTCTTAAGTCCATATGCTCCAAAAAATATTTCCTTAATATATATATATTATTCTTCCGTCAGTGAATATCTCATTTCAACCCATCACAAATTCTCGTTGATTTCTCGTCCTCAGTTTTGCTAAAATCTAATATCTTCACATCTCAATATATCCTCAATAACACCTTCAAAATTTAGATACACCATCAATAACACCTTCAGAATTTAATAAAATTCTAACTTAATGATTAATAGATAAGAATACACAAATTACTACATCTAAATCTCAAATCTTATCAGCTTTTCCAAAATATAAACTGTAATAACAGCAACATTCCCTTCATACTGATTTCCATTATCTGAATAATTCCTTTATTCAATCTCCTTTACCGAAATGAAAACATTCATTACCACAGAAATACCAATTTTTATACCACATTCCTTGTTATTCCTTCAGCAGCTCGACCTCCAGCTAGTCCATACTTACATCAAGTAAATAGATAATTACTTAAGTGGTATAAAATACATGTGATCTACACATCATACTTCCTCCTGTTTACCCGATTTATAGCAACTGCTTGAATACCATCTCTTCTTATCTTAGACTATTAAATTCCAAGTTTACTTTCTCTTAGAGGAAATAAATTCCTATTCCTTATTGTCATTCGCAACAATACCATTCCTTTACCCTTTTCTGCCATACTTAATTTCGAATCAGTATCAACATTTAAATTTCTATCTCTTTTCATCTAGTCGAACAACCCAACTGACTATCTATATATTAAACATCCATCAGTTACTTGAACTTATCCATATAGTTGCACCTTCCCAATTACCATCAATAGTCGTACGACACTCTTCACCGCATCTCTTCTCATTCCTAAGGATCCAATATACAGACATCCTTTTAAAATCTTGCAGAATAACAGCAACATCTCTAACTGGAACAGCAACATCTTCAATCTCAGTAGCATCTTCAGTTTCAGCAATATCTTCTATCTCAGCAGCATCTCGTCTCTTCTCAGCACTATCAGCTTCAAACAATCTAACAACTATTCCCACAATCATATAATCTACCCTAATGGTTGGCAACCTTTAGAGATATATTTCAAGATACTCAGTCACATACACAGGAATCCCTGTTAATGACAGAAACATATCTCACTCAACTCTTTCCATTGTTATCACATACGAAAGAGACTTGACAAGTATACACATCTAGATAGAAAGAATATGATCTTTTCTTCATGATATAACATGAATACTGCCTACGCCAACAACACAATACTGCCTAAATTCTACAATCATCTCTCAAAAGAAAAGATAACAAAGACACATCAAAATACTAAAGGGTAATAGTAGATATCATCCATAAATCCGAGAAAATCGCAACAAAACCTTGTCGCTAATGTCACTTACCCTTACCATCCTAAACAACAACAATAGTAATAATCCATCACAATACTACCTCACAACATCTAGATAATCCCAATACAATACAAAAATAAATAAACTGAAATACAACAACAATCCATCACTACATCACTCCATCGGATGTGGTCCATCACTTTCTCCAACTTGGCTCGTTCCTGCTTCATCTTCAACTGGTCCTAACTTGCAGCACCTCCCTTTTGGATCTAAACACGGTGGATCCCTAAATCCATACTTCAAAATTCCTTCTTGACACGGCGGATTTATCATATAATGAGTATTAGCATACACCTCACTATCCTGAAACTTCCAATGTGGCTCAAGATACGGCCCAACATGATCTACATATTCTCTTAACCTGCGAAGCCTATCTATCTCTTTCTGATATTTCTCAAAATCAGTTCCATAACTTCTCACTTCTGCTCTAACCTCAGTTCTTCCAACCTCACTCTCAGTCAAATAATTATCACTATCAGATTCTACAACATTTTTCTTATCATTCGCATCATCCTCGTAATCTAACCATCCACCTGAAATCTTATGATCACCTACATACTGATTCTACAAACTCCATTGACCTACAACAAATCCTCCTTTCTTGATGTAATATGGTATGTCATACATTTTCTGAAATCACAGAAAATTTCGTAAGTACATAAGGTCATTATTCAAAAATATATATGCAATGCATAATCATGCAAATGCAAATTAATTACGTATGCCAAATATATATGTATGCGATGCAATGATGCAATGCAATGCAATGCAATGATAATTATACAATATTCACAAAAATGAAATTATGATGAAATTATGGTGAAAGCACTCCACGTCCTTTCATTAATACCAATACCTCATTGCAGTATTTACTTAATAAATACTCAAGAATTTCACAACAATTATAAGGGATACGTCTATAATAACAAAGCATAATCAAAAATAAATAATCTTACCGGAGCCTAGCAGAGAAGTTGCGTTGCTTTTATTAAATACTTTCGACACCAAAGTTATAGTTTAGGACATTTTTCAAAAATCAACCTAATTCGCTATAACTAAAAAGCTCTGGTTACCAATCTTTAACACCCCCAATTTACATTGCGCAGCGGAAAATACACAATTGGGTGTTATTTACAAACTTCATCTTATGACACTTTAAATGACCCAAAAACAGTATATTTAAGAATAAATATAGAAATAATTTAAATCAATGTCTAAAACTTTCAATCCCGAGTAAAAACAGTTTAAAAATATATCAGAGTAGCGTACAGATTCCCCTAGGATCTTAATCAAACAACAAACCTTTTACCAAAATATTTGACCATTTCCTAAATGTTTATGACAATAGGGAAAGAAATCCTGTTTTAGACCAAATTACTACAAAAGCAATCCCGCAATCCTTCTCCAGCAAGCTCCGCAAATCACAACTTCAAGTACCTGAAATACATGCTTAAAATCATCAACACAAAGGTTGAGCAAGTCTATAGGTTTTACAAAATCATAATTGAACACATCGTAAAAATCATCAACAATTGTTTAATAGAATTGTGGCCATACAATCTATCAATCAGGTATAATATATAATATAGTTATTGAATTGTATTAAGCTCATGACACCGACCCCTTAACTTAGTCACCCACGCCAAATGCCAACATGACTAGATAAATTACCAGTGCCCCTACTAGGGTATTAATTGCAAGAATACCAATTCTCATTCACGTAAAATTATCCTTCCCAGCGGGTTACTCAACGTAAAGCCCTGGTCTCAGATAGGGTTGTCAGCCTAATAGTACTATTATTAGAATAAGCGGCTATTCCCAACTCGCAACATCAAGTCAGGAGATAGTTAACGGCTCATGAAGTTAGGGTCTTATGCAATTAGGTACTTATACAATTCATTTCATCAAAGGCAACATCGGGTCCAACAATTACTCATGACATGGGTTCATTTTACTTCAAATAGCATGTATCCCCCTCCCGGGTTTTAAAATCATTAAAACAAGTAGAAAGCGAAGCTATAGGCTCACCTGTAGTAATAGCAGTAGTAAGACGATATTCGACGATAGTTGATGCCCGGTAAACACAAAAACCGCAACCTATTAAATAAGGCGCGTTCATCAATAATAACTTGAATAAAATCCATACTTAGTAATATCAAACCAAAAATCATAAAATTAAAACCAATCCAAAATAAAATAATACAAGTGACCTTTTTATTTCATTCTATATATTTATTATTAGTTAACTCCGTCGATAAAAATCTGCCGGTACACACCAAATGTACAAGCTCGTTTACCCCATTTAAGCACGTCAAATTTTTATGATACTAATCAGTAACTTCACTTACTATATATAGAAAGCCCTGTTAAAAACTCATCAAAAGATTTTACTTTTAAAGTTCCCTGCCCGACACATCTTTGAATTACAAAAACCGGACAGTTTTACGTCAACAATACTTATAGTCTTTTAACACATTTACTTTTCTTCGTTTATGAAACCGACACTCAACTTTGAAAATAACTTGACATCCTCATACTTAACCTTATAAATCAGTCCTTGACACATTTCAAAATCCATTTTATAGTCCCCGAGATTCGATCCAAATATCGACAACAATTATATATTGTGTCGGTACTCGTCTCCCGGTACACGAATTAATCAAACTAACGTAACTTTTCGCTCGTTTGGAGCTACAAGTCCTACCTTATACCAAAACGAAGGTAAAAACATCCTCTACAACAATATCTAACTAGTTCATCTCAAACCCAAACTCATATTTTCAGAAAATTAAACTTAATAATCTGCCTAAAAATACATCTTTAAATATCACCCAAATTCAATCATTCACCACATTTTAACCTCATTTTTACCATTATAAGCATTCCTACATTACTAGTTCATATCATAACACCTTAAATCATCCTAGATGATCAAATCATAAAAACCAAACTCCAAAATAATAACATGCAATCAATAAAACATGTACATATGAACATAAACACCTACTTACAACAACAATTTAAGATCAAACATCAAGAATTTCATCCAAAAATGGGTTTTATAAAAATGTTAATGCATGTGGGAAATTTTCATACCAATGTGTAGGGAATGAAGAAACTAAGATGGGTCTTTGATTAGAATTTATAGATTCAAGCTCAAAATAAAAAAAATGGTGGTGTTTGTGTGGTGTGGGGGTGACGGGAAGAAGAGGGAGGAGAGAGGGAAGAGAGATTTTGGTGAGTGGAAGTGAAATGTGTGTGTATTTGTGTTTAAAAATTTCTTTTATATGGGGAAAGTTTAGGGTAGTTTTTGCCAATTGTGATTCTTTTGGACCAATGTGTAAATACTTTGTTAAAAAGCGGGAAATGACTATTAGTCACTTTTGTAAATTTTTACGGGTCTCGGGTTTCATAAAAATGCTTCTCAAAACATAAAACGCACTCAAAATGATATATTATATAGTCCCGGCACGACTTAATACGACATTAAAATAAAAGCGTCAAAATATTAAACATCGACATGTTTAAAATAAAACGTAAAATTTCTCGGGCATCCGTCGATATCGTCATCACTAATAATCCCCGCAACTCGTCAAAACGTAAAAATAAAATTTCAACATCATCCAAACCAATTTACCAATCATCATGAAAATCAACCTCGTCAAAATATTTCAAAAATATTCGTAAAAATATAATTAAATAATGACCACGGTTTTTGGGTTGTTACAATTCTTGTCAATCTTTATTTTTATTGTTTAATCTCATATCTTCCTTTCTTTAATCTTTATTTTTATTTGTTCATGTTCATGTTATTATTTTTATTGATTTGATCAAAGTGGGTTTTGATTATTTTGGTTATATTTGTTAGTTTGATTGATTTGGATTGTTTGTTTATGATTAGTAGATGTTATTTGATTAGTTTGATTTAATCTTGTGGTTGATTTTGTTTAGTTTTGATTAGATCCGTATATCTTTGTTCTTCCTTGTTCTTCGCGTTTTCTGTTACTGTATCTTTCCCAAGAAAACATTCCGGATCAAGCCAAGGTTGCTCTAGTGAAGGAATTGTGTTGTAGGTATTCTGTATCAAAGTCGTTCATTCGGAATATTATATATTCCGAATCAAGGCCTTCATTCGGAATATTCTTGCATTCCGAATCAAAGTCGTTCATCCAGAATATTTAACATTCCGGATCAGTAGTGCTCATTCGGAATAATTCATTATTCCGGATCAAGCATTTCATCCGGAATAGCAAACATTCCGGATTAGCCTTTTATTCCGGATCAAGTCAACATTCCGGATCAAGGGTTAGCCAAGGAGTTTCATCTGGAATATCCATTATTCCGGATCAAGGAAGATATTCCGGATCAGTAGAACATTCCAGATCAAGACCATTATTCCGAATCAAGACTTTATTCCGAATAAGTGACATATTCCGGATAAAGGATTTATTCCGGATCAAGGATTTTGGTGAATATTCCGAGTGAAGAAGATCATTCCGAACGAAGGTGACACTCCGGATGAGAATTATTCCGAACGAAGGTTTATTCCGGATGAGCTATTTTTCAGGTTCTTTTAATTTCAGTTTTTAAGTTTCTGTTTTTAATTTTCAAGCTTCATTTTTCCCCCCTTTTTCCTTAGTCGCACTTTTAGTTTAATTGCCTTAGATTTATTTTAGCCTTGCCTTAGCTTAAGTTTTAGTTGCGTTTTAAGTTTGCCTTAGATAGGTTTAAGTTTGCGTTTTTTACTTTTAGTGCCTTTTAATTTCCGTCACGCTTTTAATTACTCGCCATTTACTTTACAACCATTTTACTTTTAAGTTTTGCACTTTTATTTTAAAAACCACCAAAAATATTTGTTTCACCAAAAACAATAGAGTCGTACTTTGAACCGGAAATCAATTCGAGAAGATACCGAATTAAAATTGAACCTGGAAAAATCTAAGTTATCAAATGGCGCCGCTGCCGGCTCTTTTCGTAAAGATTAACGGTTTTCTGTGAGAGACGCGTTGCTTTTTGGGATCCGTTCACTTGTGAGCGTTACTTTCTTGCTTAAAAAAATTCAAAAAACCATAAAAATTAAAAATTGTTAAAAATCCACAAAAATTAAAAATTTCAAAAATCCAAAAAGATTTTATTTTTATTGTGTATATATATTCTCTTTGTGTTTGGTATTGTTTTCTTTTGCCTTTGTAGGTGTATGCGTACTAGATCTTCTAATTATCAAGAGCCCGAGACTCGAGAAGATTTAGTTATGGCAGGTGTTAACAACAATAATCCACCGTTCCTCAACAATAACAACAATGTTCATCCACAGCCCGATCTTCGGACAATGGAGGAGCTTTGTCAACCTACCATGTTTGGACGAGGAGGACCGATTACGCCGATGCAAATCACGGCTCCGAAGTTTTCGTTGAAGCACCACATGATTCAGCAAGTGCAAACAAATCCTTTTAGAGGAATGCCTGATGGTGATGCCAACAAACACCTCGACAAGTTCATTACAATCACCCAAAGCATGAAGTTGCCCGGGGCCACAATGGATGTTCTTCACCTACAACTCTTCCCACATACTTTATCACATCACGCCGAGAAATGGTTTGATCGTCTTCCAAAGAATTCTATTCATACTTGGGATGACATGACTCAACGCTTTTTGTCGCGCTACTTTCCACCATCCATGGTCACGAGCCTTCGCAATCAAATCAACGGTTTTATGCAAGACCCCGATGAATCTCTTTTTGATTCTTGGGAAAGATATAATGTCTTGATCGATCGTTGTACAAACCACAATATGCTCCTTGTGACCTTAATTGATACTTTCTACAACGGTTTGACTTTTCGAGATCGTGATACGATTAATGCAGCCGCTGGTGGCACATTTATGAAAAGGAGACCCGAGGAGTGTAGAGAGCTTATTGAGAAAATGACTACTCACCACAAAAACTAGGATTCCTCCGCTTCTTCAAGGAACAACCCGAGAGTCAATGTTTCTTCTACTTCAGCAAACCCCGACATGACCGAATTCACCCGCATGATGACCGAAATGAACAAAAATATCTTGCTTCTCGCTACAAACCAAAAACATCAAGTTAAAGCGGTTGCACCTTCTTGTGAAATATGCGGCGGTCCACACTCATACACTGATTGTCCTTCTACTTAAGGAAATCCGGAAAATGTGTATGCAGCTTATGGTAATTATTCACCAGAAAATTACCAAGCTCGACCTCAAGGGGATCGAAATTTGCCGAGTTACCGATCAAAAAACTACCTTTCCCCCGGTTTTCTCCTCAAAACCAAAACCAAAACAACAATTACAATAGAAGCAACCAAATCCCACCAAGAGCTTCTAATCCTTATCACCCACCCGCTTAACAAGCCCCACCCATTAACCCCGATGTTGAAGCTTTGATGAGAACCCAAAGTGAGCAAATCAAGAATCTGCAGAGCCAAATTATCAATCTGAAAGGAGATATTACCAAGCAAGGGAATGACATCAGATCCGAGCTTCGAGATAATATTCAATCCTCCTTCAGCAATCAAACGAATGATTTGAAAAATATGTTGGCTAGTTTCTTACCCACAACTCATCCTTCTACTTCGAGTTCTCTACCTTCAAACACCGTCACCAATCCGCGAGCGAATGTGAGTGCTATTACTACCCGTAGTGGAGTCACCATAGTAGGACCACCTATCCCACCCCCATCATCTACACCTCCTCCACCACCATTTATCCCTACTCCTCCTACACCTAGTATTAGTACACCATTACCGTCTCCGCCTCGTCATGACGATGTCCCCAAGAAGAACACTTCAACATCTCAACCTTTACCTACACCTACACCTTCACCACCCAACCCTAATATTCCTTATCCATCTCGTATAGGCAAGACCAAAATGCACACAAAGGATGACATTCAAGTGTCGAATTATTTGAAAATGATCTCTCAAATGAATTTCAACATTAGCCTTGTTGAAGCACTTGTCCACATGCCGAAATTTGTCAAAGCATTCAAGGAATTGCTTAACAAGAAGGAGAAGCTGATTGAGCTCGCCAACACACGCTTAAATGAAAACTGTTCTGCAGTTATTCTTAAATAACTTCCGGAAAAACTTGGAGATCCCCGTCGTTTTGTGTTGCCGTGCATCTTTAACAAAACCGAAGAATTTAATGCCCTATCTGATCTCGAGGCCAGTATTAATCTTATGCCTTTAAGTGTTTGGAAAACACTATCATTACCCGACCTTACTCCAACAAGGATGACTCTTGAACTTGCAAATCGCACTCTCGCTTACCCCATTGGTATTACCGAAGACGTGTTCATTAAAGTTGGCACATTTTCTTTTCCGGTCGACTTTGTCGTTGTTGATTACGAAATGGACCCTCGTATTCCTTTAATACTTGGTCGGCCATTCTTGAGAACCGGACGAGCTTTAGTTGATGTTGCCGAAGGTGAGCTCATCTTAAGAGTCGGGGATGATGCACAAGTTTTTAAAATGGGGAAGCTTACAAGCAAACCCTTTGGACGAGAATCTGCGAATATGATTAATGTGCTCGATGATTTGGTCATCTACAACAATCCTCTATTCGAGTCTTGCATTGATAATCCACTTTTTGAAGATGATGTGGATGTTTCTCTCTCCAATTTGGAACCTTCACCCATTTATGATTCTCCACCGATCTTTGATGCTTATGATGATGATTCTAGCTCAGATTCGGATGATTATGATGACCTTACTTTAGAGTATCCCGACATGCCCACTTATGATGATTTTGATGAGGCCGATACACTTTCAAGTGATTCTTCACATGATGAAGATCCTCCGTCATCCATGCTTAATCCTACTTTGGATGATTACTCTTTTGAGGAAGACTTTTCAACTTTTCTCAATACTTACTTCCCTCATGAGAGTGATGCACCTCCTTTGGACTTTGAAGATTATCGTCTTGATCCTACTTTGGATTTGAAGAAAATTCTTTCAAAGAAGAAGAAACCGGTCGACACCAACATCCGCAGCACGTATGATTTAACACATCTTTGTCCACCTTCTGAGGACGAGGTTGTGCATCTTCTTCGCGGATCATCTTCACATTCTGCTGAGCCTGAGTGCTATTTTCCCCTAAAGGAAAAGGTGTTCGACCCCAGTATCGATCTTCTTCAGCCATCTCAGTATCCACCTGATGAAATAAAAGGAAAGATTTTTGGAACTACTGAAGATATGCTTGCTCTTCACCCTTGCTACCACCGTGCTCCATCTTTGCTTAAGGGAACCTTGCCTATTCTTCTTTGGCTTGCCTTGTTCGCCTTAAGCTTGTGCTATTTGATGGACGACAACTATGTCTTTGATCCCGGTGGATATGTTTCATGCTTCTTCCTATAGTAATCAAGGTCGAGTCAGGCTCACGACTCGGTAATAAAAAATAAAGCGCTTCTTGTGAGGCAACCCATGTATCTATCTTTTAGCTTTCTTTATCCTAAGTGTAGGGGAGACCCGTTGGTGTTTGCTATTTCCTCTCTTCTTCTATTCAGGGATTCGAGCGCTCAATTATCCACTCTTGATGATTTTTGACGACCCGTGATTCCGTGTTCCCTTCTTCCCGGTTCTATCCTAAACTCTTTTCAATTCACTATTTTATATTTTCCAATATTAAAATAGGAATCTCGTTAGTTGTCTTTTCCTTAGCGAGATTTAAACAACGTGCACAATGTCCTAAGTGTAGGGGAGTTTACTCCCATATGCTTAAACATTGAGGACAATGTTTATATTAAGTGTAGGGGGGACTTCTATCGAAGTTAAGTGGCCTTTTCCTTGTATTTGTCCTCATTTTAACCGGAAAATCAATTTTTCGACATTTTTCAAAATTTTTGATCTATTTTGGCCTATTAGTTTTTCCTTTTGTATAGTTATTTTCTTTCCTTATTAGAATAAATTTTAATAAAGTGGTTTTAATTTTCAAACGTTGTGAATCTTTTGACTCAACCCGAGTTTACTTATCTAAGTTTACTCTAGCTAGTATCCTTAACATGTTTAAGTCAAGTTTTGCTAGGCTTTTATATAGGGAGCTATAAAACGTGAAAGTCTTAACTCTCACGGGTTAAGAACAAGAACTTTTCGCAAGTTCCTATAATTGATCCTAGAGAGTCGTTTATCAAGGGAACTTTAAAATGCGATTTCTAAACTTGAAAGAGTCTAAGAATTTGCAAGATCCTATAGGCGACTCAAAAACCCAAAACTTTGATTTAATAGGCTAAGCATCCACGAGTCTCATTCCTTGAGATTTTAAACTGTGGAGAACGAGAGATGATAGAGTCAATTATAAGTTTGGTATTCTTTCGTGAATTTATGTGAGTTAATTATAAGCCTATTCTCCCATCGCTTGTTAATAAATTTATCTGCAATGAATAAGGTTGTACGATTTGAAAAGTTACTTAGCTTCTAGCCCAAGATCGTTTAAAAGTTGCTCGGTATGGATTAGAGTTCATAGCCAAGGCATAACTTATTGAAGAGGGATGCGAAGATTGGCGAGTCCGAAAAGGCCCTAACAAGGCATGAGGGCTATATTTTGTTTCTAAAGATCCCAAGTGATGTGAAGAATCATTTATCAAAGATCAATATGAAGGATCGAGACACACGACGAAAAGCAAATACTCCCCAAAAGTCATGGAGAAGTCTATCCAAAAAGGCCCTAACAAGGTATGAGGATAAATAAAGCCAAGTCCAAAAAGGAGGCGGATCGTTGTATATCAAAGTCCAAAATAAAGATTGGAGAAAAATGAAGAAGTCGTGGTCCAAATATGAAGAATCTCTCAAAAATTCAAGTGAAGAAATTCTTATTATGAAGAGAAGACCATAATTTCATGAACGTCTCTCAAGGTTTGAAGTATGAAGTCGCTGCCAAATATCGGTCCGAGAAAGGTCTCAAATCGCGAAGCGAGTTATGCCAAGATATGAACTTTTTGAGGTCCCGAGAAGCAGTTTTAAAAGATTTTGTCCTTTAGCTAACTATTGATTAAATCGTTCACTTTATTTTCGGCCTAAATAACTATCGAAATAAGTCAACAATGCATCCTTGTTATCATTCAAGACAACAATAAAAAATAAGAGATACACCTAGGAATAAGGGAGTCTAAGTGAATAATTGGCCCACATGAGTTCGTGTTAGTTTGCTAACTTATAATAACAATGATCTCGTTTTTAAGCTTGGTTTGGAGAAAGTGGAAACTTGAGGATGATGATCATTCATGACATTTCCAAAACCCTAAGGTATGTTTTTGATTTCTTTACTTTGAATGTTTATAGTTTTCTATCTCTTTAATAAAGGCCAACGTGGATTGATTATGATGAAAAATGTAATCGTGCTTTGTCACTGATGCATTGCATGAGGACATTGCAATGGTCAAGTGTAGGGGATTTGATAGGTGTGTAAACACCCATCCTTTTTACCACTTAATTACAATAATAACTGAGCCAAAATGTGTATTTTATGTCATTTATGTCGGAATTATGCGTGGTTTGTGTTTTTGTTGTGATTTAGGACGAAAAGGTGAAAAGTGGAGAAAACACGGGCATTCACGGGCTTTTATCGAAGAAAAAGATGAAAGACGAAGTCAAGAAGTCAAGAGTGCAAAAATAACGGAAGTCCAAGACTAATTCTGAAGATTTATCAAAGAAAAATTCAAAAGACGGAAGTTTACTAAAAGCCGAAGAACTCAAGTCTAATTTATTGAAGAATTACAAGACGAGTTCAAAGAAATCCCGAGCCAAAGTCATTAAAGTCCAAGATTTAAGAAGATTAAAGAAAGCAAGGACCTAATGACGCAATTAAGGAAAAGATGAAAGAGGGGAGGAAGCTTCCTAAGCACTCCCTAATCCTCCCCTATCTATAGATTAGGCTAGATTCATTTTCATGTTGTTGGATAGCTTGACAAACTATTTCTTCCATTTTAATTACCTTGCACATTTAATTACCTTGTCCATTTAATTACTTGTCAAATTTAAATACTTGTCTTGCACCTTAATTACCTTTAATCTCAAGTAAGTTTCCTTTTAATTCTTGTCAATCTTTATTTTTATTGTTTAATCTCCTATCTTCCTTTCTTTAATCTTTATGTTTATTTGTTCATGTTCATGTTCTTATTTTTATTGATTTGATCAAAGTGGGTTTTGATTATTTTGGTTATATTTGTTAGTTTGATTTTTTTGGATTGTTTGTTTATGATTAGTAGATGTTATTTGATTAGTTTGATTTAATCTTGTGGTTGATTTTGTTTAGTTTTGATTAGATCCGTATATCTTTGTTCTTCCTTGTTCTTCGCGTTTTCCAGTTACTGTATCTTTCCCAGGAAAACATTCCGGATCAAGCCAAGGTTGCTCTAGTGAAGGAATTGTGTTGTGGGTATTCTGTATCAAAGTCGTTCATTCGAAATATTATATATTCCGAATCAAGGCCTTCATTCGGAATATTCTTGCATTCCGAATCAAAGTCGTTCATCCGGAATATTTAACATTCCAGATCAGTAGTGCTCATTCGGAATAATTCATTATTCCGGATCAAGCATTTCATCTGGAATAACAAACATTCCGGATCAGCCTTTTATTCCGGATCAAGTCAACATTCCGGATCAAGGGTTAGCCAAGGAGTTTCATCCGGAATATCCATTATTCCGGATCAAGGAAGATATTCCAGATCAGCAGAACATTCCGGATCAAGACCATTATTCCGAATCAAGACTTTATTCCGAATAAGTGACATATTCCGGATAAATGATTTATTCCGGATCAAGGATTTTGGTGAATATTCCGAGTGAAGAAGATCATTCCGAACGAAGGTGACATTCCGGATGAGTGATTATTACGAACGAAGGTTTATTCAGGATGAGCTATTTTTCAGGTTCTTTTAATTTCAGTTTTTAAGTTTCTGTTTTTTAATTTTCATGCTTCATTTTTCCCGCCTTTTTCCTTAGTCGCACTTTTAATTTAATTGCCTTAGGTTTATTTTAGCCTTGCCTTAGTTTAAGTTTTAGTTGTGTTTTAAGTTTGCCTTAGATAGTTTTAAGTTTGCGTTATTTACTTTTAGTGCCTTTTAATTTCTGTCACGCTTTTAATTACTCGCCATTTACTTTACAGCCATTTTACTTTTAAGTTTTGCACTTTTATTTTAAAAACCACCAAAAATATTTGTTTCACCAAAAACAATAGAGTCGTACTTTGAACCAGAAATCAATTCGAGAAGATACCGAATTAAAATTGAACCTGGAAATATCTAAGTTATCACGAGCCTAATATGTCAAAGATATCTAAACTTGTTAAACCATATCCTTTATTATATATTTTTTTCCTTTTTATATATTTTTGATGAAAATTAAAAGAAGAATATATACAATGCAAATGTGTTATGCAAAGGAAAAATGATTAATGCAAAAATTATGAAATGCATATTTTTGGTGGCCAAAGTAGATAAAAAATTTGAAAAATGTTTGAAAAATTAATTTCCAAGTTACCATGAAGTCAATGACAAAGTTCTAGGTAAGGTCACTTCGATAGAAGACCCCCTACACTTAAGATAAACATTGTCCTCAATGTTTAAGAGTATTGGAGTAAACTCCCCTATACTTATGACATTGATAACTTTTGTTGATCCCTTTGATTGGATCTATATTATGTTAAGAACTAGTATAGTAGTTTGTAATCAAACTAAAACACTTTGAGAACTCTTACTCAAGCTAAATAAGTTATGCGGAATCTAAATCTAACTTATAAAGCAAAGAAGAACAGAATTACTTTTAACTATTCGATTCTATTATTAATCGACTTGAATTAGGTAAATGAATGACATCGTACCTATGTTCCTTTTATAGAGTAAGGAACCCTAGAAACCTTAGAATATTCTATAAAGATAACTATATCACAGACGATATATTATCAATATTCTAACTATTTAAGTATACCACATAAGATATACTCTAACTATAACTATGACATATCTTATACAAATATATATTCGTCCTAATCAATATAGCAGTACCTACTTTATAAGTAGCAATACTTACTATGTATTGCGTTAACACTAACGGTACTTGAAAGATACTAACAGTACTTCAATAACACTAACGGTACTTGACACTTAACAGATAATTCCCAACAATCCTCCCCTAAACACGAATGATAACTTGTTATCTTCTTGTTTCTCTTAGCACTGGATGTATTTGGAATACATGTCTTCAGTCTTTTCTTCATCCTTGGATTAAACTTGGTAATTTGTATTTGTATCCAACTGAATGTAGCCAAACACTTCAATGTAGATCTTCTTTTGATAAGATAATCTTCAAGCATCATGAACTTCATCTTTGTCTTTAAAATATGATCTTCTTGTGTCTTGTACACATTCATTTGTCTTTGCAGCAATAGTAATTGTATTCTTGAGTTAAATCTATGAGTCTGAATCATGAACTTCAATCTTGATTTGATGAGACAAAACCTTTCTAATTATCTTCTCTAGAATACTTCTTTGCTTGCAATCTTCATACCTGAAATAAAACAGTTAACAACAAAAACCAATCTGTATTGGCTTCATGATTTTTAGCAAATCACCAGCTATTAACGGATTTGATATATTCTTTACCAGTTAGCCGTACACGCTGGAATAACCAATACTTTATTCATAAAGAATAAGGTGTACTGATAACCCTACAATTTTTGGTAAATTGTCAACCATCAACGGATTTGATTAAGTCTTTACCTAGTACCGTATGTCTAGGACTAGCCAACTCTTTGTCTTGAAACAAGGTGAGTCAAAACCATATAGTTTTTAGCAAACTACCAGCTTTCAGTGGATTTGAGAAGTCTTTACCATAAACCGTTTGCCTATGGACTAGCCAGTTCTTATGTGTGTTAGACATGGTAAACTGAGAACCATTTGTGAAGTGTGACTAAAAGTCAAACACTAAAGGCTCTTTCTTAGCTTCTTCCTCATCTTTCAAATCCTTGATTTGTTGTTTAACCATTCTGATCAACTCCAAAGCATCAACAGACTCTTCTGTGACTTCCAATTGTTGTTCCAACATTCTTTCCAACAATCTTCGCCCTAATGGATAACTCTTCTCTTGTTGCATATAGTAAGTAACATCATCTATATCCAAAATATTTAGTCCACATGACCTATAATATCTCAAGTAACTAGGAACCTGATTCTCTAATTCCTTCAAGATTTCTTTATCACAGTTGTGTGGTTCATACATGAAGAGCAATTCATTATACAATAGTGATACCTCAGTTTTACCTGCACTGGCTTCTTGAACTAACCTGGAAAGATCCTGAATATCTTGTCTGTCAAGAATATGAAGAATATCTTCCAAAAGTCTGAATATTCTTGTTGTGCCATTAGTTCTTTGTATTCCGTGAGCTTCCAGTCCTTAATCCATCCTTAATCCATAGTGTATATCCATCTAACAATAAATGACCTCTTTCTAAAAATCTCTGTATCAATACACTGATCTTCAAATTTTACTATCTTTAAGTACTTTTTCAAGCTCTCATCATCATCACTATCTTCTGTTGTTGACTTAGCCTTTTTCTTAGCTTTCCGCTTCCTCTTTGTTGATCTTTTTCTTTTAACACCCTTGGAGGTTCCTTCAATTTCCATTGAACCTTCTTCCAAGTTTGTATGTACCGTTTCTTCAGTATGTACTTTTGACTGTGTATGAACTGCTTGTACATTTTCAGTCTTGTCAACATCTTGAGCTTTATCTCCTTCATTCATTCTTTGAACAGTCTCTTCCTCTTTTGAACTTACCTTCTCCTTTCTATTCTTCCTCACATATGTGGTCTTGATAGGTGGAGATGTAGTTGTAGGTTCAGCAGTACTTGGCTCAAATATAGGAGCACTTCCAAATTGCCTTTGTTGTTGCAGATGTCTTCAAACTTGTCCAATAGCTATCCTATCTGCTTCAAATCCAATCTCAACAAAATTCAATTTAACTCTTTTATGTTGTTCATACAAAGTCCTGATTTCTTCAAAATTCTTCTTGACCAGTTGAGTATGAGTGAAATGCTTAACTTTCTTGATAAATGTCATCATTTGATTCCTAATCTGCATGGTAGTTGGAGGCTTAATATTTTCTCTTCTTCTTTTCTCAGCAAAGAATCTTTGTTGCTCCCTTATCAGATCATTAATCAGTTTTGATTTATCTTCTTCATCATAAGCATCTCTTTCTTCAGCTAACAATGAGTCTGCAAGAAGCTCACTTGTATGTAATTCAGCTTGAATCTTATCATACTCTTGTATGTTCCATTCTTGGTGTATTCTCCTAGCTTCTAGAAAATGATGCTTTGCTTCAAGTTCCTCTTACAAGTCTTCTTCACGAATTTGAGCTTGCATTCTGAGAGCATATTCCTCATCATGGTCTAGTTGATTAAATCTACACATGACTTTGCTGATATCTTCATCTGAATCACTTTCATTTTCAGATTCTGATTGTATTTGCTTCATCCCCTTATCCTTTGGATTAATCTTAGGTAACTTCTTCTTCAGCTTGGAAGGTCTTTCCTCATCAGCTTGTTGTTGAATAAGTATACCTTTAGTGGGGTGTGAAGCTTGAACTTTCTTACCTTTAGTTTGATCCTTTTTGGCAAGAACTTCTTGTTGTGTCTTCTTTTCTACCTCTGCTTGTTTTGCTTTCTCAACTGAATTCTTTTCTCTTAAGTCAAGCAGTATTTGGGCAAAAGTCTCATCCTATCCAAAAGGAGTTTGACTTTCTAGTGAAGGATGATCACCAGCGGTACTTGCAGTCAGCTTAGTTGGCTTAGCAGTACTTGGGTCCTCAACAATGTTAGCAGTACTTGCAGTCAGCTTTGTTGGCTTAGCAGTACTTGGATCTTCAACAATGTTGACTTTACCAGTATTAGACACACTTGTTTCCTCAATCACTAGAGTATCTTCAGATACCCTTTCTTCCACTGAAACTATCCTTTCAACTTGTACCTCTTCAGTCTTGTCTGATCCATTGCTCACTCTTGTTCTTGACAGTACTTGCAAAGACTATTTCTTGTGAAACCAGAATTGTCTTTGTGGTGGTGGAGTTAAAGATATAGGAAATTGAACATTAATCTCCTCTAGCTTCTCATAGAAAGTAATCCAATTCACTTGAAGTTGTGGTGATTGAGGTTTTGGTCCTGGCCGAGTTACCACCATTTCTTCAATTTGTGGTTCCTTATGAGTAGGTTCTGGCTCTTCCAGTTGAAACTCTATGTTTGTAGGTTCATCCACACCAGTCTCTAAACCAGTTACATCTTCAAAGTTTCTAATGACATCATCATCCAATTAAAAATTGATGTCATTTCTAGAGACCCTTGTTTGATTATCAGAAGAAGGTATTTGTTCTTCATAATTCCTCCCCTGTTTGGTTGCATTCAGTGGCCTTTTCTTGTGGTTTCTGAACCTTTGCTTTTTAAGTGAAGCTTTCCGAATAGACCTATTTTGCCTCATCCAAGGTGACACTTTATTCCTCAACTTGATTAGGTTGGCCTCCAATTCAGCAATTTTCTTTTCTTGAACAAGCTTTTCCATTTGCAACACCTATACCTATTAGGACAAATTAGTATACAAAGTAGTTAAATTTGCAACATCCACCACCTCTGGTGCCTGTGCTTGTGGTGAACCACTAGCAGCAATGGAAGCAGTAGGTGTATGGATCATCTCATCAGTATTTGGCTGAACACCAATATTTTGAGAAGAAGATTGAGAATCTTATGAGGAATGAGAACTCTGGTTAGAAGGAGTTTGCTGAGAAGCACTAGTGTGACAATCCGTCAATTTTAGGTCGATATTTTAATCTCGACTATTAAATATTATATGTTTACTTTAATGAGAATTTTAAATTATCGGCTAACTGAGAAGGTTATAGTTTGAAACTTAACGTAAGAATGTCGTTTAGATGAAAACCAACAAGAAATACATTAAGTATCGATATTATATTCTCAAGTTATCATATGAATGATTTTATTGTATTTATTTTTATTTCTCGTGTTTTACGTTTTAACGAATGACGAGAACTATTAGTGATCGTGATACCGACGGATGCCCAAAAATTTATGTTTTATTATCGATTGTCTCGATATTTAATATTTTCGACGTTTTCGATTTAATTACGTTTTAAGTCGTGTCGAAGTTATATTATTATATTTAAGAAGCGTTTTAACTTTTGAAAAGTGTTTTTACGAAACCCGAGTCCCGTAAATATTTCTAATTTTGACTAATAGTCATTTTCTACCCTTAAATTAATTAATTACTTTTTGGTCCAAAACTATACCTTATTGGTAAAACTAGTCCCTCCACTACCAATACTATATAAACTAATTTTTTCACCAACCAATTCCACTAAATCATTTTATACAAAAAAACACACACTCTTTCTCTCCTCTCCCTTTTTCCGTCCACCTTAAGCAACAAAAACACCACCACAAATTTTGATTCAACTTGAATCATTTAAAACTAATTGAAGTCCCATCCTAGAAATCAAAAGGTGATCATATCTATACCAATTTTTCTTACACGCATAAAGTTTTTAAATTTTGATAAAAACAAGAATTTGTTGAAGGTATTTTATGATTTTGCATGTAATAATCTAGGAAAGATCATGTTATTTTCATCCAAAAAGTTTGATTTTTAATCTTTGATTTTTGTTTTGATCAACATGCAAGTGTTAGGATTGATGGGGAATGATATTAGGATGTTATGATGATAAAAGTGGTTGGAATTGCTTGAAAAATTGTTTTAGTATGATTTTTAGAGAGGTGTTTTAGATCAGTGAGTTTGATGCTGATTTCGGGTATCTTACTGTTTGAAAATGGATAAACTAATAAGATAGTGTTGTAGAGATTTTACATACCTTCGATTTGGTATAAAGTAGAGCTTCTAACTTCAAACGAGCGAGAAGTTATGCTAGTTTTAGTATTCATGTACCGGGAGACGAGTATCGGCACAATTCGAAAATTGTTGTCGATATTGGGATCGAATCTCGGGGACTATAGAACGAGTTTTGAAAATAGTCTAGGGCTGTTGTAAGTTTCTAAACCTCAGGTCATGAGTCTATTTTCAAAGCCGAGTGTCGGTTTTGTAAACGGAGTTGTTTAGAGAAGTCAAAATTGTTTTATAAGTCGAAGGCGTAAAAACTGTCTGGTTTTTATAATCTAGAGATGTGTCGAGCAGGTGGTTTTAAAATGTGAATAATTGGATGAATTTTTAACTGAGTCTTATACAGATTATAAGTGAGTTTGTCACCAAGTTTCGTCGAAAATGGACAAGTCTAGATAGGGTAGATTGGTGTGTACATTTGGAGTGTACATGCTGCTTGGTATTTTGGACACATAGTACAATGCTTATGTGGCGTGAGTTGAGTATTCACTATTGGACATGGTGATTTACTCAAGTGTCTAGTCATTATATCAATGACTTAGCTACTGGTCCGAGTGAAGTAAAATGATAAGTTGACTTGCGTTGACTTGGCGTCTTATGACGGGTTAATGTCAAGAGTGCCAATGTTTAAAAGAACAGTGTTGGATAAAAGGGTATAGAATAACACTTGTATCGTTATATTTTTCGGGATTGTCATGGTTTTGTAATTTTTATTTTAATATTATTTAAGTATGATTTATACTTAAGTCGATGATTATTGAACGCGCCTTATTTGGTAGGTTGTGGTTTTCGTGTTCAAACGGGCATCATTAATCGTCGGCGATCGTCTCATTACCACTATTGGCTAAGGTGAGTCTATAGCCTCGCTTTTAACATGTTTACTTGTTTTATAAACCCGCGAGGGGGATAACATGCCGTTTTATTGAAAATAAAGGGTACAACTATAAGTTGCGGAAAACCCACTGGTGAACAACCTGTATCAACTACCGCCCCAATGACTGAACCTACACCATCACCTATCCTTGAACAACCTGTATCATCCACCACCACTCTAACACTCGTGGTTACACCTCCACCATCATTACAACAAGTATCATCCACCTCCAACCCATTCCTCACAGTCAGTGATCCACTGATTCAGTCTCTTCAACAACAGCTGGAGGCTCAAGCTAAACAACTAGCCGCACTGAATGAAAGAATCACCAATCCTGACACACAAACCCTTAAGGAACCACACCCTGACAAACCTACACTTAAGAAAATATCTGACAGCGTGTCTAAACTTAAAAGACAACATAAAACATTTCTTGGAGAACAGAAAACTCGTGACAAAGAGAATGTTGCCTTTCTTCGGTCAATTAATGATAATATGACCAACATCATTCGACGAGAAGTAAAGTCATATGTTGATAAGGAGCTACCAACTCTCTTCAGTACTGGTTTATCTACCCTTTAACTAATGAACTTGTTGCAAACACGACTGAAAGATATGGGGCCTCGTAAATCGAAATATAAACGAAAAGTTCTGCAATATCTCAACAAAGCAATCATTAAAGATTCACCAGCAGACACTGAAGACTCTGAGTCTGAGGATGATGGTAATAATGATCAAAATAAGGAAGATGATGCGGAAGAAGAGGATGAGGAAGAAGAGGATAAGGATAAGGATGAAGATAAACAAGAGAACGAGGAAGAAGAGGATAAGGATAAGGATGAAGATGAAGACGAGGACGAGGATACAGATGGGGATGACAATGATGATGATGATAATGACGACAGGAATGGAACAAAAAAGGGTGATAAGAATGAATAGGTACGAATGGCGACGAGTCAAATGAGGGTGAAGGTGATAAGGAAATTGAGAAAGGTATTGAGGAAGCTGAAGAAAGCGTTGTTGAAACTGCAGAAAAGATGGTGGACACTACTGTACCAGAATCTCAGCATACTGACACAGGTATATCTATTGAACCAGTTTTTAATACTGCTTCTCACAACGAATCAGTAGAACCTATGGTAGAAGATGAAATTCCAGTCTCTATGTCCAATGATGATATACCGATGACACAAGAACAACCTTCAACACCATCTGAAGATCAGCACAATTCCGATATGGAAGTCGAAGACTTAAATGTACCCAAACCAACATTTGCTGAATCTCTTATCATCGATGACACGGTACAGGAGCAACTCTGGCTTACAAATGTAGCACCACAACATCCTTTCGCCACAGCAGCAGAAATGGAGCTCACTCAATACCTAAATAATCCAATCGATTTCTCGGCCTTTCTAAGGTATCGTCATGGGAAACCAACAATGACTCCGGATCTTATCAAAATGGCAGCCGCAAATGTGGACTTCTTTGGTACCTTGAAGATCAGCCATAATGAGGCAGAAATCACTTAAATGAGCTTACAAAGGCCATGAGAGCGACGACTACGGGAATTCAGACTCTAGTGTTACGACCTCTGACACCTACAGTCATCGCCGGTTCTGCAACAATTCCAGTAGAACACTTCGTATCTCATGATCTCGAGTATCTTGAAAAAGGCGCGAAGAAATATGCTACATCACTTACTATGCTCAAGGCTATCAATCTGGAGAACGTACCATGGATTGAAGATAAAGTACCTGATGCGATATGGAGAAGGAAGTTTCTCAAGTTTTATGATACTTTTGCATCACTTGGCATCTCTCACTGGAATGCAAAGAAAAGGTTAGCTTACAATCACTTCCATCGTCCAAAGAGAGGTTCTTCTATTGTTTCAGATTATAGAATTAAAAGCATACAAGGAGCAACTACTCAGACTGTATTCAGTTATGATTACTTGAATGTAATCATGTTCAAACATATCGATGAAAAAGAATACAGAAATGACGAAAGTGATCTCCAGTACCTTTGCCTTGAAGACATCGAAGATTATCTGTTGCTATTGGCTCAGGAAAAAGTCGACCATTTACAACCTGATATAGTCATTGCGTTGAGCTCCAACCTTCGTCAATATGATAGAAAAATCGTCATCAAACACCGGGTGGAAGATTTTCAACTTGGAGTGGAGAGCTATCAAAAGCAGCTAAACTTGCAACGTCCCCATACAACTCCGCTCAGTAATTTTCACAAGGACAAAAACCCTTATATTGGAACCACGACACTGGAAGCAGGGATATTTTATCCGAATGAGACTAGCGTCATGCAGTTTATGCGATTCTCCGAACTGCACAAATTCATCGATGGTACGCTCAAACATGTTCGTGATGATCTGACTGTTATAAATTCCGACCTACCGCTTCCAGCAGTCAAGTACACCTGGACGAGCCAATGCAAAAAAGGAGCTAAGTACGCGATCAAAAAGATTGAGGAATTTTTAAGGAAGCGTCGGTTGCTAAAAAGTGTGGAACGATTCGTAGGTGGAGGACCATATGGAGCTCACCATATGTTCACGGAACGATTTATTTAATTATGGATCGTCTTCTATCAGGTCAACTCCATATGTTTATAATAACTGTTTTTGCCAAGTATGAATGTTAAGTTCGTTGAAGTGGTCCAATCGAATTGACTATTGGTTAATTGTTCGACTCAGTCGTATTTTGGTGGGAAACAAGGATTTGTCGTTGTAGTATAATTAAAATGCAAGACTTAAAAGTAAATGATGGTTAATTAAAGCTAAGACTAATTAAAACTTAATTGGTGCAAAATTAAAACTTTAAAAGTAATTAAATTTAACGACGAAAATTAAAACTCGACAAAAAGTAAAATTGACAATGTGATAAAAAATGTAAACTTGAAATAACTAAAACAAAACAATTTAAAAATAACACTAAGTAAAAAGGCGGTAAATATTAAATTCGAAATAAAAATAAAAACAGGAAAACAAAATTCAAACACAAGTCAAAAAGAGTTCAGATCGCAATTCGATCGTAACCAATGAATGTGGTTGGATCGTACCCTGATCGTACCCTACGATCGAAGCCTAGATCGTAGTGTAAGGATCGCATTCAATGCGATGGAAACCAAGGGATCGTACTCCACCACGATCGCAACAAGTGATCGCAGTGGGTGATCGTGACCAATTGATCGTACCCACGGATCGCACTCTATGATCGTACCCACGATCGCAACGAGTGATCGTGGTGTGGATTATGGAGTGTGATCGTAGTATGATCCTAGTCCTTGATCGCAACAATGGATCGCAAGTAGAAACCCTAGGGGTTTATGCGATCGCACTTGTTGGATCGTACTGGGGTAAAAAGCAGTTGCGATGGGAATAAGAAAAACAGAATAAGCAAATGGAATAAGCACTAAGACTATAAGCAAATTACAAAACTTAATTAAAACGAGAATAAGCAAAACAAAATAAGCTTAAATTTAACAACTTTCAAAACAAAAAATAAGTAAACTTTATAAATCAATCTTTAAAAAGATGGAACTTTTTAGAAAGCTTAAAAACAAATAAGCTAAATTCAAAATAAGCCAATAAGATTGTCAAACTTATAGCTTATTTCGTATGGAAGCTTAAATAGAAATAAAAAGGTGAACTTTTTTAATCAAATAAGCAATATAATGAAGCAAAACTAAACCTTAATCCGAAGCAAAATCAAATCAAAACAAGAAAAGTAGGATGAGAAAGATAAAGAAAAGCTTGATTAAAGATAAATAAAGATTAACAATGAAATTAACTTACTTGGAATTAAAAGGCAAGAAATCTAATACATGAAATTAAAATGACATGAAAATAAATGGCATGTAATGAAAATGGTGGAACGACTAATCTTGTCAAAATTAGCTAACAACTTGAAATGAAATGAGATGGCGTCTATATATAGGGAGAAGGGTAGCATGTGTTGCTTCCTTCTTTCTTTCTTTCTTTCTTTCCGTCATTTCGTCTTCTTAATTCTTCGACTTTTTCGACTTTGTCTCGGGATTACTTGAACTCGTCTTATAATTTCTTCATTTATTAGACTTGAGTTCCTCGACTTTATTAAACTTCCGTCTTTAGACTTGTTATTAGATAAATCTTCAGAATAGGCCTTGGACTTCCGTTCTTTTTGCACTCTTGATCTCTTGACTTCGTCTTTTGTCTTTTTCTTCGATAAAAGCCCGTGAAAGCTCGTGTTTTCTCCCCTTTTCACATTTTTATCCTAAATCACAACAAAAACACAAACCACACATAATTCTGAAATTTACGACATAAAATACACGTTTTGGCTTGGTTATTATTATAATTAAGTGGTAAAAGGATAAGTGTTTTCACACTTATTAAATCCCCTACACTTGACCATTTCAATGTCCTCATGCAATGCATTAATTACAAAGAAAGTTATACATTTTCCATCACAATCAATCCACATTGGCCTTTATTTAAGAGACAAAATTTTTAAAGGAAGAAAACAAGTAAAAAGATCAAAAACTTACCTTAGGGTTTTGGAATGTCATGAATGATTATCACCCTCAAGTTTCACGTTCCCCAAACCAAGCTTAAAAACGAGATCATTGTTATTATAAGTTATCAAACTAACACGAATTCATGTGGGCCAATTATTTACTTAGACTCCCTTATTCCTGGGTGTATCTCTTATATTTTAATGTTGTCTTGAATGATCACGAGGATGCATTGTTTAACTTATTTCGATAGTTATTTAGGCTGAAAATAAAGTAGGACGATTTAATCCATAGTTAGCTAAAGGACAAAATCTTTTAAAACTGCTTCTCGGGACCTCATAAAGTTCATATCTTGGCATAACTCGCTTCACGATTTGAGACCTTTCTCGGTCCGATATTTGGCAGTGACTTCATACTTCAAATCTTGAGAGACGTTCATGAAATTATGGTCTTCTCTTCATAATAGTAATTTCTTCACTTGAACTTTTTGAGAGATTCTTCATATTTGGACCACGACTTCTTCATTTTTCTCCAATCTTTATCTTGGATTATAATATACAACGATCCGCCTCCTTTTAGGAATTGGATCTATTTATCCTCATACCTTGTTAGGGCCTTTTTGGATAGACTTCTTCATTATCTTTTGGGGAGTTTTTGCTTTTCGTCGTGTGTCTCGATCCTTCATATTTATTTTAGATAAATGATTCTTCACATCACTTTTGGATCTTTAGCAACAAAATATAGCCCTCATGCCTTGTTAGGGCCTTTTCGGACTCGCCAATCTTCGCATCCCGCTTCAATAAGTTATGCCTTGGCTATGAACTCTAATTAATATCGAGCAACTTTTAAACGATCTTGGGCTAGAAGCTAAGTAACTTTTCAAATCGTAAAACCTTATTTATTGTAGATAAATTTATTAGCAAGCGATGGGAGAAGAAGCTCATAATTAACTCACATAAATTCACGAAAGAATACCAAACTTATATTTGACTCTATCATCTCTCGTTCTCCACAATTTAAAATCTCAAGGAATGAGACTCGTGGATGCTTAGCCAATTAAATCAAAGTTTTGGGTTTTCGAGTCATCTATAGGATCTTGAAAATTCTTAGACTTTTTCAAGTTTAGAAAACGCATTTTAAAGTTCCTTTGATAAACGACTCTCTAGGATCAATTATAGGAACTTGCGAAAAGTTCTTGTTCTTAACCCGTGAGAGTTAAGACTTTCGCGTTTTAAAGCTCCCTATATAAAAGCCTAGCAAAACTTGACTTAAACACGTTATGGATACTAGCTAGAGTAAACTTGGATAAGTAAACTCGGGTTGAGTCAAAAGATTCACAACGTTTAAAAATTTAAAACCACTTTATTAAAATTTATTCTAGCAAAGAAAGTAAATAACAATAACAAAGGAAAAACTATTAGGCCAAAATAGATCAAAAATTTTGAAAAATGTCGAAAAATCAATTTTCCGGTTAAAATGAGGACAAATGCAAGGAAAAGACCACTTAACTTCGATAGAAGTCCCCCCTACACTTAATATAAACATTTTCCTCAATGTTTAAGCATGTGGAAGTAAACTCCCCTACACTTAGGACATTGTGCACTTTGTTTAAATCTTGCTAAGGAAGAGACAACTAAAGTGATTCCTATTTTAATATTGAAGAATATAAAATAGAGAATCAAAAGAGTTTAGGATAGAACCAGGAAGATGGGAACACGGAATCACGGGTCGTCAAAAGTCATCAAGAATGGATCTTTGTAAGCTCGAATCCCTGCACATCAGAAGAAAGAAAACAACAAACACATACTAGGGTCTCCCCCTACACTTATTATAAAAACAAGAGAAAAAGGATAAATACTGCGGGTTGCCTCCCAAGAAGCGCTTGTTTTTGTTAACCGAGTCGTGAGCCTGACTCGACCTTGATTAGCATAGGAAGAAGGTTGAAACACATCCACCAGGATCAAAGACATGGTTTTCGTCGAGCAAGTAGCACAAGATTAAGGCGAACAAGGCAAGCCAAAGAAGAGTAGGCAGGGTTCCCTTAAGCAGCGATTGAGCACGGTGGTAGCAAGGGTGAAGTGCAAGCATATCTCCATAAGTTCCAAATATTTTTCCTTTTATTTCATCAGATGGATACTGAGATGGCTTAAAAAGTGCAATGCCGGGGTCGAACACCTTTTCCTTTACGAGAAAATAACACCCAGGCCCAGCAGATCTTGAAGAAGATCCGATCATAAATCTTGCAATCTCATCCTCAGAGGGAGGGTAGAGAAGAGTTAAGACATAAGTGCTGCTGATATCGGTGTCGGTCGGCTTCTTCTCCTTTGAAACGGGTTTCTTCATATCCAAAGTAGGATAAAGACCGTAACCATCAAAGTCCAAAGGAGGAGCATCACTCTCATTTGGGAAGTATATGTTGAGAAAAGTAGCAAAGTCTTCCTCAAATGAGTAGTCATCCAAAGTAGGATCAAATGTTGTTGGCGGAGGATCTTCATCATGTGAAGAATCACTCGAGAGAGTATCAGCCTCATCAAAATCATCATAAGTGGGCATGTCTGGATACTCTGAAATGAAAGCAGCATAATCATCATAGATCGGTGGAGGATCATAAATTGGTGGAGGATCTTCATTGGATAGAGAATCATCCACATCATCATGGAACAGTGGATTATCAGCAAGAATCAAAAAGAGGATTGTTGTTGACGACAAAATCATCAAGCACATTAATCATATTCGCTGATTCTCTTCCATTTGTTTTGGTTGTGATCTTCCCCATTTTGAACACTTGTGCATCATTCCCGACCCTTAAGATGAGCTCACCTTCAGCAACATCGACTAAAGCTTTTCCGGATCTCAAGAATGGCCGACCAAGTATTAAAGGAATACGAGGGTCCATTTCATAATCAACAACAACAAAGTCGACCGGAAAAGTGAAGGTGCCCAGTTTAATAAACACATCTTCGGCAATACAAAGAGGGTAAGCGAGAGTGCGATTTGCAAGCTCAAGAGTCATCTTCATTGGTGTAAGGTCGGGTAATGATAACTTTTTCCAAACACTTAAAGGCATCAGATTTATACTTGCCCCGAGATCGGCTAAGGCAGTAAATTCTTCGGTTTGGTGAAAAGTACATGGTAGAACAAAACGACCGGGATCTCCTAGTTTCTCTGGAAGTTCTTTAAGAAGGACGGCAGAACAATTTTCATTCAATCGAGTATTAACAAACTCGGCCATCTTCTCCTTCTTGCTAAGCAATTCCTTAAACATCTTAACAATTTTAGGCATTTGTGCTACAGCTTCAACAAGGCTAAAAGTGATAGTCATTTCCGAAACTTTCTTCAAATAGTTTGACACTTGAATGTCATCCTTGGTTTGCAGTTTGGCCTTGTCTAAGCGAGATGGATAAGGAATATTGGGTTTATAGGTTAATTTATGTATACTCAGCTTTTGTGGCATGTTAATTTATGTATACTCAGCTTTTGTGGCATGTTGTAGTGTGAAAGTATGATATTTTTCAAGAATTTCTCTCGAGATTCTAAATCTTTCAAACATATCGTACTCGATCACTACAACTAACCCTCATTAATTTGAGGGGAGCATTGATATGTTCTTTGGCCAGGATCTAATTTCATTTTATTACCCAAAGACCGGTTAATCCATTAATATCCAAAATATTAATGGTTAACATTTTGGATAAGGGGAGAAAATGGGATTAAGGAGACATAATGATATTTGGCTAAAAAAATGAAAAAGACTTAAAAGATAAACCAACTTAATATGTGTAATGCACATGTTAAGGGGGAGCGTTTTTTTATGAACAAAAACACTTAAAGATACAAAATTTTCATATTTATATCACAAGTATCTTAAGTGAGTTTTCAAGGATTTTTCATGGTGACAAGTACTTACCCAAAACACACTTAATTCACGACGGATGTGGTGACAAAAGGGTGGTAGGATTAGGTGCTAGTCCAATGATTCTTCTAGAACCGGAGGAATCTTCCCAAGGACAATTCCATAGTTAGAAAATAGAAGTCCTTAGGAAAGATGGAGAATGGAATGTGAACGTAGCAGAATGCCGACCAAGTACTGATGCTAGCACTGGAACAATAACAACAATGTTCTAGTAATAATGTATTGGTAAGAATTGAAGGGGTTGAAGAATGAAAAAGAAATGTAAAGATAAAGGGTGTAAAGAAAGAAGCCCTCCTTACAACTTAGGCAGAAACCGGGTCAACTCATCTTGAAGACAAAGTATCATGGACCCAGTGATGCGATGCACAACCCCTCCCAGCCAACTCAAATATCTCTCAAAAGACATTTGTTTTAATGTCACGGAGTTCAACAGGTTATCTATCGGTTTATTCACTTCGAATAAATTGATATTGAAAAGGTGGCAATCCTCTCCCGCCTCCGCTCACCAAAACAAAAATGCACTATTGAGTCTAGAGCCACGAGATCATCAAAAGTGTCATTAGGACACGATTTTAAAAATAAGAAAGATTTTTATGAGTCCTACGCAATATTCTTGTAATATTGCCAGAACATCTAAGTAATATGAAAGTACTACAATAAAGATGGAAATCCTGCTTGAGCCAACATCAAACAAGCTCATGGTAGGTGACACGTGCGGTTCTTTAAGAACCAATCTTGTGATAACTGGAAAGAAACGATGGTTTAACTCTTAATTGAGATTAAACTTGTTCTAGGTCCTCTACGCATTATCCAAGTGATCTTGCCAGAACACTCCGAGTGACACTATTTAGTGTTCATAGTGAAGAGTGGAAATCCTTCTAGTGTCAACATAAAACAGCACTGCGGTAGGTGACAAGCAAGATTCTATCAGAATCAAGCTCGTGACAACTGGAAAGCAACAATGGTGAAAATCTTAATTGAAATTCACTTGTTCCAGGATTCATGAATTGACGGCTTCAATCATACGGATTTTATAATCCAAATGATTCACTCTTTATGTTCGCAGTCAGCTTTGGACGGTCGAATAAAGAGAACGGGTTTACCCGCGAAATCTTGTCAAAGAGATCTTTAATTAGAGCTACCTGTCACAAGTGTGATATTTATTATCGTCCAACGGTATTCACTGACCGGAGGTAAAATGCTACCAAATTAGAATAAAATGTCAAAGACATTTTATTCGTGTCTTATTATGTTGCTGCATTTGAAGATGGTGGCATCGCGGTGTATCAGTAGAAGTCGACCTCACATACTTATTCCTTCTGCATCAAATATTTCTGCAAACTCAAGAAAGTATGACCTAAAAGTCTTCCGCTGTATCAACTCTGAAACTTTCAAGAATTCAACAAAGGATAGGTATGTGGGACATGAAGTCACGAAGAGACGAACATCACAAGAAGGCAAAGACTGTACGTGAAAGGCCAAAAGAACATGCTCTCAGCCAAAGCTAGAAGATTATCAACATATTCACAAAAGAAAAGAAATAAGAAAAGAGAAAACAACTACGAGCTCAAGACGAAGACTTAGTATAGTATGCTAGGTTTAGGACATTGTAATTTGGAGTGACCTCCCTTAGGGGAAGATTGTTGGAAATACGTTTTTAATGTATATTATAAGTATCGGTCACTCCAACAATATTATTAAACGTTGTAGGCTCGTAGTTAGTTATTTACTTTATATTATGTAAAAGCCTAGCCCATGGAAATGTCCATGGTTTGGAAGGCCCAAGCCCACCAAGGTTTGGGTATTTAAACCCTTTCCTTTGATGGAAAGGGTGTTGGTTGTTTTATTTTTATCAAGTAATACACATAGTTTTCTATCACTTCTCTCTCTAGTTTCTCTCTCTAAAAAACATCAACCCTCTTGAAGTACAAAGATTATCACGATTCTACACATTCTTTGTGAATGTGTTGCTTTTATGCAACCCTAGCATACTCTAGTGCTAAAAGAGGTAAATATCCAAGATTTGCAATTTTTTGAAAAAGTCTTATCTTTGTCCAAAACTTCTGAAAATCTGGTTTTATTGTCCACTGGACGTGGTTCTCAAGCCTCCAGGCGGCTCCATATCGATATGGAACCGCGGGCCTCTTTAAAGAACTGCGCCCAGTAAGGCCGATTTTGGCTTATTTTTTGTCTTTCTTCTTTGACCACTGTTTTGGTTAAGATTCTTTGTTTACCCAGTTTGCCTAAACATTCTCTAACACTTTTCTTTTTCATTCCAAATCTTTGCCTTGTCTATTTTCTTTAAATTCTTCTCTTTTGGGAGTTCTTTCCTGAATCCCTCACATTGCCTAATTCTTCCTTTTCTAACCTTGACACTTCTTTGTCACAAACTTCTCAACCTAAAACTTCCTCTTCTAAGCTTTCAAAGAAACTGAAAATATCGGTCAAACCCATTTGGATCAAAATGAACAAGAATCCTCATGATTCTTCTTCTTCCAAATCCTCCAAGAATTCCTCTTTCTCTCCGATTCAATATTGGAATGAGACTTACTCTATAAATCCAATTACCGGAGAAAAAGAAATTCTTCAGCACCACCTAAACCTTTCAACTCTCCTCAACTCAATGACCTAAATTTTTTCCCTAACCTCACTAGGCATTGTGAAAACATTTCTTATCCATTATCTCCTTCCCCACCAAACTGTAATCTTGATGGACCTCCCCCATCTAACGACTTTGTTTTGCATCATGGTTCCTCGTGTGCTTGTTGTTGTTTCCAACAAATTGAACTTGCTCATATTTGTAACAAGCTAAATTTTCTTGAATTCCTCCTCACTCGACCTCCTCTCAAAGTTTTTGTTCCCGTGAACAAAACTTCGAATGATACTTCGTCGTCTTTTTTTTCCAACTACGACACTTTTTGTACTTTAGTTGTTTGAGTTAATAAATTTTTAGCAATCTTGGAAGATTGTCACTATTAGAATAGTTTATGCTTAGTGGTCTATTTTCCATATTTTTTTGTTTTGAATATTCATATTGTGTGTATGAATATTTATCTTGTATGTTATTTCATATATTTGTAATATGAATGTTATGTGTGTTATCTTTCCCTCTCATTTTATTACACACATTTGTTAAGAAGTTGATCATGGTTAAAACTTAAAATTAATTATGGGCGATTCAATAAATTCTAAATTTTAACCCATTGACATTTTAAATCACATTTGATTGGTTTGGATGTTTCTTTTCTTCCTTTATTCCACCAACTGAACTATGATGTTGTCAATACACACTCCTTGGACATACTTAGAAAATGCTTACTTCAAATTTGAGATTTCTTTTCCTTCTCCCTCTCAAGTTAGTTAGTAAGTAGTGCACATATATACATTGGTGTTTATTTTCTTTCTTCTAACCTTTGTGTAGCATGTCACCTTAGCTCATTGACTTGGTGCCCCAAGCAAGGGGAGTAAGCACCAAGGGGGAGATACTAGCAAAAGTCCTGTTCTTTTCTTCTTCAAAGACTTGTGCTAACCTTTTTGCTTCGACAAAGGGGGAGAAATGATAGTGATAAACTCATTAATAATTCGAATAAACTTGTATTTTACGTAAATGAGTTTATAGTTTGTCGTAATCAAAAAGGGGTAGATTGTTAATGCATAAGCAATTCCTAAAAACATTGTTAGTATTAATTAATCTTTCTTAGTTTTGATCACGACAAATTACAAAGAAATTTATTGTCAAACACAATCATAAAACGAATTATCTAACAAACACTACCATCAAGGTAATAATAATTACACTAACATATCTTAATCATGCTTAGTGATCATAAAAGTGATTAGCCTTAAAACTCACTTTTGTCAATCATTACAAAATATTTTTAATAAACTTTATTTTTAAGAAAATTTTTATTAAAATGAAAATGCAAATTTTAATATGGCATATTCCATATGCCATAAGAATATCCTTTGAAGGTTTAAACAGACTCAGATATTTCAAATTCACTAAAATACAAAAAAGGAGCAGAGTCTACGCCAGCGGTACCTTAGCACCTATGGCGGTTCCTTATCAATAAGGAACTGCTAGTGCCAATAAGGAACCGCGGGCAGATATAGCCGTTGGATGTTTTGTCCTATAAATAGTGAATCAAATCTGCATTCTCATCAACCCTTTTTGGACATCTTCTTCAGTCTTCTTTCTCCTTTCTAATCCTAGTCATTTGTAAATGATCACTTAATGTGTTAAGTATTTTTACTCATGATTATCCTCTTGATCTCTTTCTTTACCTTGTCCAAAGAGAAGATCACTCACACACTTGTGATGTGATTAAAGATGTAGCATTGATGAAGATCACCTCCTCCTAAAGATCTAATCATGTTCATCATTTGTTTATTTGTGTCTTGTGTAGATCTAATGTATTTGTGAATACTTGGACTAGTTGTGTTCATCCAAGTTATTTGTGAATACTTGGATTAGAGTTGTGTACATCCATTGCACATGTGTGTGCTTGGATTTATGTTGTGTAGATCCAAGCTACATGTGTGTACTTGGATATGATTAGTTGAGTTGTAACTAGTTTTGTTAGTTCTCATTAAACTATAAAGTGATGTGGTTGTGTCTTGTTAGTTCTCACTAAACTATAAAGTGATGTGGTTGTGTCTTATGAGTTCTCACTAAACTATAAAGTGATATATAGTTGTGTTGTGTGAAGTTCTCACTTAGCTTTAAAGTGAAGAGTCGTGAAGATTGGTTCTAGATTTGGATTAGAACTCGACATCTAGCCTTGTGTCAGAAAATGGTGAAGTAGGCAACGTTGTGAAGATTGGTTCTACATTTAGATTAGAACTTTACATCTAGCCTTGTGTCGTAAAGAGTGAAGTGAGCGACATTGTGTAGATTGGTCCTAGCTAAGATTAGGTCTCGACATTTAGCTTAGTGTCGGAAAATAATGTAAGCGACGTTGTAAGGTTTTCTCCGCCAAGAAGGGAGCTTGTGGATATAGTGGAATTCTCGAGTAAGGTGTACTCGAGGAGTGGAGTAGGAACGAGGATAGAGCCTCGTTGCCGAACCACTATAAATCTTGGTGTCTTCCTACTAGGTTGTTTCTTTCCATACTCTTTACTCACATTCATTATCACTACCCTTAATACATTGTTAATGCATTAGAATTGAACCTAATCATTATGCAACTAGCTTTGAAGTAAAAGATAGTTTTGTGCACTCACCTATTTAAAAGAAAATTTAATTAGGAGATAAACCGATTAGAAACTATTCAACCCCCCTTCTAGTTTCTACAGTATTTAATTAAAATACACCGACATTTCCCAACTACATCAGAATGAATCACAAAATCACCAAAGTTAAGCTCTTTAGGTTCATGAATATCCAATGATGAGGTAATGGAGGCTATAGTCTCAACATATGGAGGATCATAATTTCTACTTGTGCAAGCTTCATAAAAATATTCACCACAAACTTCATCAAGGATATCAACTTGAGGTTCCTCCTTATTAAGAACATCAATATGCTTAACCATTTCAGGCTAATTGGATTTCTTAGACAATGTTCCCATGTTAAACAAAACTCTTTCATCTCCTACCCGCATTGTAAGTTCACCTTCCGCCACATCTATAAGAGTATGACCTATTCTCAAAAAGGGTCTACCAACAATAAGAGGAACTCTCAGGTCCATATCATAATCAACCATTACAAAATCCGCAGGAAATGTGATTTTATCCACTCCAACAAAAACATCTTCCGTAATTCCCACCTGATAAGCTATTGAATGGTTGGCTAATTCAAGTGTCATTTTTGTAGGTGTGAGCTCGGGAAGTGAAAGTCTTTAATGACATGAGATTTATGCTTGCCCCAAGATCCGCTAGTTCCATGCAATATTCCTCCCCTTGGAAAATGCACGGAATCAAAAACCTTCCCGGATCTCCAAGCTTAGTAGACAACTTCTTAAGCAAAACCGCGGAGCAATTTTCATTTAAGGAAGCATTAGGCAAATACACCAATTTCTCCTTGTTCGAAAAAGGTCCTTGATCATCTTAGCAAATTTAGGCATATTGGCTAAGGCTTCCGCAAAGGATATGTTAATATTCAATTGTTTGAACATCCAGAAAAAAGTTGGCACTTAAATATCATCCTTGTTTTTAAGCTTTTCCTTTCTCAATCGTGAAGGATATGGGAGACTTGGTTTTGGTGTAGGTTAAGTGGTGGTTGTTGAAGTATTTTCTTTTTTGGATTCTTCATTGATAGGTGTGGAAGGTAAAGTAATAGTAGGTGTAGGTTTTAAAGGTGTAGGTGTTGAAGTTGTAGAGCTTGAAGGTGTTGAAGGTGTTGATTTTGATGATGTAGGCTTATCACAAGGTGGAACCATAGTAGGCTTAACCAAAGGAGGTGTAGGAGGCATTGTAGGATCAATAGTTGTCTTTCCACTCCTTGTTGTGATTGCATTAACATTAGCCCTTGGATTTGTTTGTGTGTTTGAAGGTAGAGCACCTTGAGGTCTTTGAGTGTGCAAAATTTGAGTTTGTAAAAGAGCAAATTTCTTGTTGTTTTCTTCTTGAGTCTCCTTCATTTGTCTTTCATAAGAAGTAAGCTTTTGAAGAATTAAATCCATTGGATTGGGTTGCATATTTCCTTTATAAAAACCTTGGTTTGGATATTAAGGTGGAGGTGGTTGGTTAAATCCTTGATTGTTTGCATGAAAGTTGTTTCCTTGATGTTGAGAGTTATTGGGTGCTCTATAGTTGTTGTGTCCTTGGTATTTTGGCCCCGATCCTTGATTTCTTTGAATTAATTGAGGAGGGTTTGTTTGGTTTTGGGTGGGTGGATGGGGTGGAAAGCCGGGTGGAGTAAGGTAGTTGTTTGACTTGTAAGAGAGATTGTTGGGGTTGATGTTAGGTTTGAAGTGCTCTGTTTGTTGATCTTGATAAGCATAACATTCACCTTGAAAATTTTAAACCTTGTCACATTGTAGGTAAGAATGAGGACCTCCACATGTTTCACAAGATGAAGTGATGGCATTAACATTATTAGTGGAAGAATTGTTCAAGGAAACTGATGAGATGGCATTTATACATGATCTCATCGTTCTTTTCGGGCTTTAAATACATAAAAATGTCATAATATATCACATATATGCTTGTATTTGTTTACTTGTGTATTTTAGGTATGGATATTGTGAAAAAGACAAAATATCACAAGATACAAGGAAAAATGGACACGAGAAACGAAGCCGTACAAAGAACCATGCCCTAATCATGGAAAACTCAACAAATACCCTTGAAGACTTGAAGACATACAAGATTGATCCTCATTTATTGAAGAAATGACACTTAAAACCCTTGTATATTCATAATTACATGTTTGGTCCCTTAAGTTCGTCAAAATTACAAGAAAGGTCCTTCAACTTTGAAGAAATGGCAAGATTAGCCCCTCAACAATTTCAAAGTGTCAATTATGGTCCTTCATCAAGCCAAAGATACATTGAAGACCTTTGAAGATCAAGAATGTCCAAAATCAGTCCTTCAAATATGCAAAAGTGTCAAAAATAACCCTTGAAACACTTTTTAGAAAGTTTTGTGCCAAAATTGCCAAGTCTTGGAAGTTGTTACAAAGGATTTGGACGCTGACAGAATTTTAAACACAAAAGACAAAAGAAAGGAAGAAAAAGGACCAAGGTTTCCAAGTTTATAAGTTTAAACTAAACAAACACGCGCCAAACACAATTTCCCCACTAAAATCGGATCAAACGTGGCACTATTCACACGTATGAACCCATATTTAACTTTTTACCAGCAAGGGGGTTTTTACAATTACCTACACCAAAACACAATTAACCTTCACACGAATCAATCCCATGCCTAAACTCACACTCCCACTCACCCAAAGGACCCCACCATTCAAACCGTTTCACCCATCACATGACTACTTGCCCTCCAAGTCATGCCACGTGTTAAGATCAACAGCTGAGAGTCTTTGCTTGATCACAAAGCTAAAATGAACGTTTGGGATCACTTTGGACAGCTCATCAACAACAAACGCACTCAAGGACTCAAGGGTATTTTAGAGAAATCACATCTAGGGTTTGTGAATAGTGTAGCCAGGCATTTGCCTATAAAAGGAGACCTCAACATGTGAGAGTCCCTTTGTTCTAGTTTTAGGATATCAATCTTTGTAATTCCTTTTTAAGTTTAATAAAATTTGAATTTCTGAAATTTTGAATTCTCTTTTTGATTTGATTAAAAGTTGGTGTTTGAGTAGCCTAATTCTGAGTTCCATTTGATTGTTAAGACCTTCTGATAGGTGTGTAAACACCCATCCTTTCTACCACTTAATTACAGTAATAACCGAGCCAAAACGTGTATTTTATGTCTTTTATGTCGGAATTATGCGTGGTTTGTGTTTTTGTTGTGATTTAGGACGAAAAGGTGAAAAGTGGAGAAAACACGGGAATTCACGGGCATTTACGGACTTTTATTGAAGAAAAAGATGAAAGATGAAGTCAAGAAGTCAAGTGTGCATAAAGAACGGAAGTCCAAAACCAATTCTGAAGATTTATCGAAGAAAAATTCAAAAGACGGAAGTTTACTTAACGCCGAGAAACTCAAGTCTAATTTATTGAAGAAATTAAAGACGAGTTCAAAGAAATCCCGAGCCAAAAGTCATTAAAGTCCAAGTTCAAAGAAGATTAGAAGAATAAAGGACTAATGATGCAATTAATGAAGATTAAAAGAAGGAGGGACTTAATCTCGCAATTAAGAAGAAATGAAGGAGGGGAGGAAGCTTCCTAATCCTCCCCTATATATAGAGATTAGGATGATAATTATTTTTCTTGTTGGCTAAGTGTGACAATTAGTCTTCCACCATTTACTTACCTTGCACCTTTAATTCATGTCTTTTAAATACTTGTCAATTTAAATACCTTGTCTTGCACATTAAATTCCTTTAATTTCAATTAAGTTTTCATTTAATTCTTGTCAATCTTTATTTTATCTTGTTAATCTCCTATCTACCTTTCTTGATCTTGATTTTTATGTTTATGTTTGTGTTCATGTTCATATCTTTATTTTCATCAAGTGGGTTTTTGATTATTGTGGTTAAATTTGTTTGTTTTGTTGATTTAAATTGTTAGTTTATGATTATTGAATGTTTTGTGATTAGTTTAGTTTATCCGTGTGTTTGATTTTGGTTAAATCTGTGATATATTACTTGTTACTGTGATCCCTTGTTCTTCGGGGAAGTTTTTGCTGTATCTGATCTTTCCAGGTAAAGTTCCGAGCCAAGAGAAGAGAAGGTTCTCATTCGGAACTCAAAAGTTTCGGATCAACAGGTCTCATTCGGAACAACAAAAGTTCCGACTCAAGCATTGCTCATTCGGAAGTCTCAAACTTCCGGACGAAAACTTCCGGATCAAAGGAAAGTTCCGGATCAGCATATTCATTCGGAACTTTAGATGTTCCGAACGAATCTTCCGAGTCAAGACTTCCGGACGAAACTTCCGGACGAAATCTTCCGGATCAATACATCCGAACCAAAGTTCCGGGTCAAGAGGTTCATTCGGAAGTTAAAAAGTTCCGGATCAACTTAAAAGTTCCGAATCAAGGTTTTGGGGCTTTGGAAGTTCCGACTCAGAAGACTTTCGTGTCAAGAAGTTCCGACTCAAGATTGTTTCATTCGGAACTTAAAAGTACCGAGTCAAGCCAGTTCATTCGGAAGTTTTGAACTTCCGAATCAAGGTTTCTGTCAGTTTTATTTTAGTATCTGTTTTTAAATTTCTCTCTTTTATTTTCAAGCTTTTATTTTCCCTCCTTTTTCCTTACTTGCACCTTAAGTTTATTTGCCTTAGTTAAATTTTAGCCTTGCCTTAGTTTAAATTTTAGTTGCGTTTTAAGATTGCCTTAGTCAGTTTTAAATTTGCGTCAGTTACTTTAGCGCCCTTTAATTTCAGTCACGTTTTTAAATACTTGCCCATTACTTTAAATTAGTTTTAGTTTACATTAATTGCACTTTTACTTTAATTGTTTTTCACTTTTTCATATACTACAACGACAACCTTTTTGTTTCACCAAAGAACAATAGAGTCACACATTAAACACAAGTTTTTCAATTCGAAGAGATTGGTACAACGAATATTTTTAACCTGAGTAAAATCCAGTTATCAAATGGCGCCGCTGCCGGCTCTTTTCGTAAAGATTAACGGTTTTCTGTGAAAGACGCGTTGCTTTTTGGGATCCGTTCACTTGTGAGCGTTATTTTTCTTGCATAAAAAATTCAAAAACCATAAAAAAATTAAAATTTTCAAAAATCTAAAAAGATTTTATTTTTATTGTGTATATATATTGTCTTTGTGTTTGGTTTCTTTTTCTTTTGCATTTTCAGGTGTATGCGTACTAGATCTTCTAATTATCAAGAGCCCGAGCCTCAAGAAGATTTAGATATGCTAGGTGTTAACAACAATAATATTCCACCGCACCTTAATAATAACAACAATGTTCTTCCACAGCCCGATCTTCGGACCATGGAGGAACTTTGTCAACCTACAATGTTTAGACGAGGAGGACAGATTGCGCCGATGCAAATCAACGCTCCTGAGTTTTCGTTGAAGCACCACATGATTCAGCAAGTGCAAACAAACCCATTCCGTGGATTGCCTGATGATGATGCCAAAAACACCTCGACAAGTTCATTACAATCACTCAAAGCATGAAGTTGCCTGGGGCCACAATGGATGTTCTTCGCTTACAAATCTTCCCACATACTATATCGCATCATGCCGAGAAATGGTTTGATCGTTTCCCGAAGAATTCTATTCACACTTGGGATGACATGACTCAACGCTTTTTGTCGCGCTACTTTCCACCATCCATGGTCACGAGCTTTCGCAATCAAATCAGCGGTTTCATGCAAGACCCTGATGAATCTCTTTTTGATGCTTGGGAGCGATATAATGTCTTGATTGATCGTTGTCCAAACCACAACATGCTACCTGTGACCTTAATTGATACTTTCTACAACGGATTGACTTTTCGTGATCGTGGTACGATTAATGCTGCCGCCGGTGGCACATTCATGAAAAGGAGACCCGAGGAGTGTAGAGAGCTTATTGAGAACATGACTACTCACCACAAAAACTGGGATTCCTCTGCTTCTTCAAGGAACAACCCGAGAGTCAATGTTTCTTCCACCTCAGCAAACCTTGATATGACCGAACTTACCCGCATGATGACTGAAATGAGCAAAAGTATTACGCTTCTCGCTTCAAACCAACAACAACAACAAGTTAAAGCGGTTGCTAATCCTTGTGAAACATGCGGCGGTCCTCACTCGTACACTGATTGTCCTTCTACTCAAGGAAATCCGGAAAATGTGTATGCTGCTTATGGTAATTATTCACCGGAAAATTACCAAGCTCGACCTTAAGGGGATAGAAATTTGCTGAGCTACCGATCTAACAACTACCTTTCACCCGGTTTTTCTCCTCAAAACCAAAACCCCGCCAACAACTACAATAGAAGCAACCAAATCCCACCAAGAGTTTCTAATCCTTATAACCCACCCGCCCAACAAAACCCACCCATTAACCCCGATGTTGAAGCCATAATGAGAACCCAAGGTGAGCAAATCAAGAATCTACAGAGCCAAATAATCAATTTGAAAGGAGATATCACGAATCAAGGAAATGAGATAAGGTCCGAGGTTCGTGATAATATTCAATCCTCCTTCAGCACTCAAACGAATGAATTATAGAATCTGTTGGCTAGTTTCTTGCCCGCCGCTCAACCTTCTTCTTCGAGTTCTCTACCTTCAAACACCGTCACTAATCCGCGAGCAAATGTGAGTGCTATTTCTACTCGTAGTGGAGTTACCATCGTAGGACCACCAATCCCACCCCCATCATCTACACCTCCTCCACCACCATGTATCCCTACTCCTCCTACACCTAGTATTAGTGCACCATTACCGTCTCCGCCTCGTCATGACGATGTATCTCGGAAGGATCCTTCAACATCTCAACCTTTACCAACTACACCTTCACCTTCCACCTATAAACCCAACATCCCATACCCTTCTCGCTTAGGCAAGACCAACGAGCTAACCAAGAATGACTGTCAAGTATCGAAATATGTGAAGATGCTATCTCAAATGAACATTAACATTAGCCTTGTTGAAGCACTTGTCCACATGCCGAAATTTGTCAAAGCATTCAAGGAATTGCTTAGCAAAAAGGAGAAGCTGATTGAACTCGCCAACACACGCTTAAATGAAAACTGCTCTGCAGTTCTTCTTAAAGAACTTCCGGAAATTCTTGGAGATCCCGGTCGTTTTGTGTTGCCTTGCGTGTTCAACAAAACTGAAGAATTTACTGCCCTTGCTGATCTCGGGGCTAGTATTAATTTGATGCCACTGAGTGTTTGGAAAACACTATCATTACCCGACCTCACTCCAACAAAGATGACTCTTGAACTTGCAAACCGCACTCTCGCTTACCCCGTTGGTATAGCCAAAGACATGTTCATCAAAGTTGGCACATTTACTTTCCCGGTCGATTTTGTCGTAGTTGATTATGAAATGGACCCTCGTATTCCTTTAATACTTGGTCGGCCATTCTTGAGAACCGGACGAGCTTTAGTGGATGTGGCCGAAGGCGAGTTAATCTTAAGAGTCGGGGATGATTTACAAATTTTCAAAATGGGGAAGCTTACACGCAAATACTATGGACGAGAATCAGTGAATATGATTAATGTGCTCGATGATTTTGTCGTCTACAACAATCCTCTATTCGAGTCTTGCAATGATAATCCACTCTTTCAAGATGATATGGATGATTCTCGCTCCACTTTGGAAGCTTCTCCAATTTATGATTCTCCACCGGTCTTTGATGCTTATGATGATGATGATTCTAGCTCAGATTCGGATGATTTTGATGATTGTACTTCCGAGTATCCCGAGCTGCCCACTTTCGATGATTTTGATGAGGTCGATACTCTTTCGAGTGATTCTTCATGATGAAGATCCTCCGCCATCACTCGATCCTACTTTGGATGATTACTCATTTGAGGAAGACTTCTCTACGTTTCTCAACACTTACTTCCCTCATGAGAGTGATGCACCTCCTTTTGACTTTGAAGATTATCGTCTTGATCCTACTTTGGATTTGAAGCACATTCTTTCAAAGGAGGAGAAACCGGTCGACACCGAAATCCACAGCACGTATTAGTTAACACCTCTTTGTCCCCCTTCTGAGGACGAGGTTGTGCTTCTTCGCGGATCTTCTTCACACTCTGCTGAGCCTGAGTTCTATTTTCCCCTAAAGGAAAAGGTGTTCGACCCCGGTATCGACATTCTGCAGCCATCTCAGTATCCACCTGATGAAATAAAAGGAAATATCTTTGGAACTTATGGAAATCTGCTTGCACCACTTCACCCTTGCTTCCACCATGCTCCATCACTGCTTAAGGGAACCTTGCCTATTCTTCTTTGGCTTGCCTTGTTCGCCTTAAGCTTGTGCTATTTGATGGACGAAAACTATGTCTTTGATCCTGGTGGATATGTTTCATGCTTCTTCCTATGATGAACAAGGTCGAGTCAGTCTCGCGATTCGGTTAACAAAAACCAAGCGCTTCTTGGGAGGCAACCCATGCATCTATCTTTTAGTTTTCTTTATCCTAAGTGTAGGGAGACCCGTTGGTTTGCTTTCCTCTCCTCACTTCTTAATCAGGGATTCGAGCTTCAATGATCCACTCTTATGATTCTTGACGACCCGTGATTCCGTGTTCACTTCTTCCCGGTTCTATCCTAAACTCTTTTCGATTCACTATTTTATATTTTCTCAATATTAAAATAGGAATCTCTTTAGTTGTCTTTTCCTTAGCGAGATTTAAACAAAGTTTTCAATGTCCTAAGTGTAGGGGAGTTTACTCCCACATGCTTAAACATTAAGTACAATGTTTATCTTAAGTGTAGGGGGGACTTCTATCGAAGTTAAGTGGTCTTTTCCTTGTATTTGTCCTCATTTTAACCGGAAAATCAATTTTTCGACATTTTTCAAAATTTTTGATCTATTTTGGCCTATTAGTTTTTACCTTGTATAGTTATTTTCTTTCTTTGCTAGAATAAATGTTTAATAAGTGGTTTTAATTTTCAAACGTTGTGAATCTTTTGACTCAACCCGAGTTTACTTATCTAAGTTACTCTAGCTAGTATCCTTAACATGTTTAAGTCAAGTTTTGCTAGGCTTTTATATAGGGAGCTATAAAACGCGAAAGTCATAACTCTCACGGGTTAAGAACATGAACTTTTCGCAAGTTCCTATAATTGATCCTAGAGAGTCGTTTATCAAGGGAACTTTAAAATGCGATTTCTAAACTTGAAAGAGTCTAAGAATTTGCAAGATCCTATAGGCGACTCGAAAACCCAAAACTTTGATTTAATAGGCTAAGCATCCACGAGTCTCATTACTTGAGATTTTAAACTGTGGAGAACGAGAGATGATAGAGCCAATTATAAGTTCGGTATTCTTTCGTGAATTTATGTGAGTTAATTATGAGCCTATTCTCCCATTGCTTGCTAATAATTTATCTGCTAACAAATAAGGTTGTACGATTTGTAAAGTTACTTAGCTTCTAGCCCAAGATCGTTTAAAAGTTGCTCGGTATGGATTAGAGTTCATAGCCAAGGCATAACTTATTGAAGCGGGATGCGAAGATTGGCGAGTCCGAAAAGGCCCTAACAAGGCATGAGGGCTATATTTTGTTGCTAAAGATCCAAAGTGATGTGAAGAATCATTATCAAAAATCAATATGAAGGATCAAGTCACACGACGAAAAGCAAAAACTCCCAAAAGTCATGGAGAAGTGTATCCGAAAAGACCCTAACAAGGTATGAGGATAAATAGATCCAAGTCATAAAAGGAGGCAGATCGTTGTATATCAAAGTCCAAAATAAAGATTGGAGAAAAATGAAGAAGTCGTGGTCCAAGTATGAATCTCTCTAAACTTCAAGCGAAGAAATTCCTATTATGAAGAGGAGGCCATTATTTCATGAACGTCTCTCAAGGTTTGAAGTATGAAGTCGCTGCCAAATATCGGTCCGAGAAAGGTCTCAAATCGCGAAGCGAGTTATGCCAACATATGAACTTTATGAGGTCCCGAGAAGCAGTTTTAAAAGATTTTGTCCTTTAGCTAACTATTGATTAAATCGTTCACTTTATTTTCGGCCTAAATAAACTATCAAAATAAGTCAACAATGCATCCTCGTGATCATTCAAGACAACAATAAAATATAAGAGATACACCTAGGAATAAGGGAGTCTAAGTGAATAATTGGCCCACATGAGTTCGTGTTAGTTTACTAACTTATAATAACAATGATCTCGTTTTTAAGCTTGGTTTGGAGAAAGTGAAAACTTGAGGATGATGATTATTCATGACATTTCCAAAACCCAAGGTATGCTTTTGATTTCTTTACTTTGAATGTTTGTAGTATCTATCTCTTTAATAAAGGCCAACGTGGATTGATTGTGATGAAAAATGTAAACTTGCTTTGTAACTAATGCATTGCATGAGGACATTGCAATGGTCAAGTGTAGGGGATTTGATAGGTGTGTAAACACCCATCCTTTCTACCACTTAATTACAGTAATAACCGAGCCAAAACGTGTATTTTATGTCTTTTATGTCGGAATTATGCGTGGTTTGTGTTTTTGTTGTGATTTAGGACGAAAAGGTGAAAAGTGGAGAAAACACGGGAATTCAGGGCATTTACGGACTTTTATTGAAGAAAAAGATGAAAGATGAAGTCAATAAGTCAAGTGTGCATAAAGAACGGAAGTCCAAAACCAATTCTGAAGATTTATCGAAGAAAAATTCAAAAGACGGAAGTTTACTTAAAGCCGAGAAACTCAAGTCTAATTTACTGAATAAATTAAAGACGAGTTCAAAGAAATCCTGAGCCAAAAGTCATTAAAGTCCAAGTTCAAAGAAGATTAGAAGAATAAAGGACTAATGATGCAATTAATGAAGATTAAAAGAAGGAGGGACTTAATCTCACAATTAAGAAGAAATGAAGGAGGGGAGGAAGCTTCCTAATCCTCCCCTATATATAGAGATTAGGATGATAATTAATTTTCTTGTTGGCTAAGTGTGACAATTAGTCTTCTACCATTTACTTACCTTGCACCTTTAATTCATGTCTTTTAAATACTTTTCAATTTAAATACCTTGTCTTGCACATTAAATTCCTTTAATTTCAAGTAAGTTTTCATTTAATTCTTGTCAATCTTTATTTTATCTTGTTAATCTCCTATCTACCTTTCTTGATCTTGATTTTTATGTTTATGTTTGTGTTCATGTTCATATCTTTATTTTGATCAAGTGGGTTTTTGATTATTGTGGTTAAATTTGTTTGTTTTGTTGATTTAAATTGTTAGTTTATGATTATTGAATGTTTTGTGATTAGTTTAGTTTATCCGTGTGTTTGATTTTGGTTAAATCTGTGATATATTACTTGTTACTGTGATCCCTTGTTCTTCGGGGAAGTTGTTGTTGTATCTGATCTTTCCAGGTAAAGTCCCGAGCCAAGAGAAGAGAAGGTTCTCATTCGGAACTCAAAAGTTCCGGATCAAGAGGTCTCATTCGGAACAACAAAAGTTCCGACTCAAGCATTGCTCATTCGGAAGTCTCAAACTTCCGGACGAAAACTTCCGGATCAAGGGAAAGTTCCGGATCAGCATATTCATTCGGAACTTTAGAAGTTCCGAATGAATCTTCCGAGTCAAGACTTCCGGACGAAACTTCCGGACGAAATCTTCCGGATTAATACTTCCGAACCAAAGTTCCGGGTCAAGAGGTTCATTCAGAACTTAAAAAGTTCCGGATCAACTTAAAAGTTCCGAATCAAGGTTTTGGGGCTTTGGAAGTTCCGACTCAGAAGACTTGCGTGTCAAGAAGTTCCGACTCAAGATTGTTTCATTCGGAACTTAAAAGTTCCGAGTCAAGCCAGTTCATTCGGAAGTTTTGAACTTCCGAATCAAGGTTTCTGTCAGTTTTATTTTAGTATCTGTTTTTAAATTTCTCTCTTTTATTTTCAAGCTTTGATTTTCCCGCCTTTTTCCTTAATTGCACCTTAAGTTTATTTGCCTTAGTTAAATTTTAGCCTTGCCTTAGTTTAATTTTAGTTGCGTTTTAAGATTGCCTTAGTCAGTTTTAAATTTGCGTCAGTTACTTTAGCGCCCTTTAATTTCAGTCACGTTTTTAAATACTTGCCCATTACTTTAAATTAGTTTTAGATTTACTTTAATTGCACTTTTACTTTAATTGTTTTGCACTTTTTCATATACTACAACGACAACCTTTTTGTTTCACCAAAGAACAATAGAGTCACACATTAAACACAAGTTTTTCAATTCGAAGAGGTTGGTACAACGAATATTTTTAACCTGAGTAAAATCCAGTTATCACCTTCCTTAACCTTGTGGTTAAGGCACGTCTTGGTTTGAAAGGTTTTCAAGGTTCAAAAACCTTGAAATCCTAGGTTCTGTTTTAGCTTATTTTGTGTACTAACCCTTGGCCATAAGCTATAAGCTCTTACAAGCTTGTTGACACCAAGCTTGTGAAGGGATTAGAGCCTTTGGTTAAGTTGTTTGCTGCTTGTGTTGAAGATATCAAGTCCTTGAGGTTCTACTTTGAACCATCAACCAAGGCAGTTTGCATCTCCTTTGTTGAAGTACCTTGGTCTTGTTCTAGTTGTTGAACAAGGTCCAAGGAGCATTGCTGGCTCTCCTAGGCAGTTGTGGAGGGCAAGTATAATCCCTTGTTAAAATTCCTCTCAAAATTTCATGATTATGACTGTTGTGAATGTGGTGCTTTGATTTTAAGTATTTGTGTTTGTGCTGGTGATTTATGTGTTTGATTGTGTTAGTTGCTACCTAGTAAGTGTTTTTGATCATTAAAATCAGTAGGTTATTAGTTAAAATCACAAGTTTCTTTGTTAAGTAGTTGATTAAGGGGTGTTTGGATCTACTGCTTGAATTGGATTTGTGGTTTGTTAAGTGGTTGTTTTTTGTAAGCAAGTGTTGGTATCTGTTATTTGAGTGCTATTGATCATATGTTTGCAGGTTTGAGGGTTTTTGAACACATAGATTCATAGTTTGGCTATAAAATCTTAAATACTTGGTAAAATTGGCTAGGATTTTGAGGACACCTAGATCTAAGCTTAGGCTAGGGCTAACAAGTGCTAAATCTTAGTTAATCACACCAGGGAAGAAGGATTTGAGGCTTGAAATTGGATCAAGTGTCAAATAGATCAGCAAAACTTGTCTGCATATTGTTCATTGTTCATCAGAAACTTTGTGTGCTTTGATCTTGTTATTTATTTTGATTTAGTGTTTGATTCTTGTTGCTTTGTGTTTATTCTTAGTTTATATAGCTTGTGTATGCATCCTCTTAAGTTTGGTTGGCTTATTCTTGCTAAATCTGCTTATTAAGTGCTTAACTGCTTATTTCCATATCTGGTGCATATCTGGTGACTGTTTGGCTTATTGTGGCTTATTGTGTGAACCAAATTGTGATTTTCTTGTTGATATTGACTCCTTGTGATTCACTGATCACAAGGGTGCCTTTGTTTCCAATTGAATCCAACCAGAACTCTCAAATAAGCTTGGTCAAATAGTCAAAGCAGTGGGAACTCCTTTCCCCTGCTAGTTTCCACTGATAGTGTAAAATTGGTGTCAGCTTATCAATAAGCTATAATAGCTTATTTTAACCAGCAACAACTTTGTTTTTGTAATAGGTGCTCATTATTTGACCCATTTGTTCATACTGGAGCATTTGGAGGGTTGACTTTAGGGTTTGACTAGAAAACCAACTTCATTGACTTTTTCATAAGTTCATTTGTGCTTATTCTGGCTTATTGGATTTTTGTTGATTGATTTTGCTTATTGAGTCCATTTGTGATCTTTTGCAAGTTGAATCAAGTCCTGAGGTGCCCTAAATCTCTAAAATGACTATTTTGTCTTTTAGTGAATTTTTACTTTGCTTATTTCTGGCTTATTGAGTGAGCTTTTTCAAAAATTCTTTTTACAGATCTCATAAGCATCCCAAAAGAAGGTTGTGTGTCAAATTAGAGCTTATGGCATTAGCTTATTGCTTAATGGGCTGAAAAGCCCAATAAGAATAAGCTTTGTGCTTAATAAGCTGTGATAAGCTCATATTCAGCTTTTGGGCCTTTAGAGTTTTGTTCTTAGATATGAATTTTGAGTCAGATAGGGCTTTTCAAGTCAATTGGGCCAAGTTTGACTTTTTGGGCCCAAAAGCCCATTTGGTTTGACTGTTTTTGGTTTTGGCCCATTTGAGGGCCCAATAGGGGTATTCTGGTAATTTCACTTTGATTTTCTTATTATTTAGGTTAAAATAAACTAGTTTGCAAGTTTTTAGAATTTTTTATAATTTTTGGATTTTTAATATTATTTTAATATTATTTTATTATTATTTTTCAAATTTCACATTTTCCAACTTTTTACATTTTTCATAGGTTTAATACATTAAAATAGGAATTTAGCAACTTTTAGAATAATTTTATCACTTTTAAATTAATTTTTATAATTATTTTAAGTTTTAATAGTTTTTAAATCATTTTAAATAGTTTTTATTAGTTTAAAAATTTCTAAACATAGTTTTTAATCTTTTTAGGTCATTTTAGAGGTTTACCAATTAAAAAATCTTTATTTGGCCTTTTTGATAATTTATTTGATTTTTAGGGCTTTAATTAGCATTTAAAAATTGAATATTTAATTATTTAAAAGGTTTGAAAAAGTTTTGATCATTGGTAAACTCTTAGTTTATTTATTTTTATTTTTGGTGAATTTTTGGTAATTTTTAGAATTAATTTTTATTTTTGTGGTTTTTAAGGTTCTACGTCTTAACTTTCTAGTAGTATTAATTTTTATTTTTACGTCTTCGTCACCTTCTTTTCTCATCCCATTCTAAACCAAATATTAATCTCAAATCTTTTACATCTTAGTCACACACATATACCTCCTGGGGAAACGAACTTGAACTTCATTGGGTCATTAACACTTGATTTTTCCTAAAGTCATTTGTTTAATACTTACCGCTCATTTACCCTCCTTTGTTTTCCTAAACAAGAGGTGTAATTTACCACAATCATTTTGGCGCCGCTGCCGGGGAGGTGTGTCGTGACTAATTTGTATTGTTGTTTTTAATATTAACCATAAATAGTATTTGTATTAGTAGAACCCTACTAATACGTATTATCGGTTTTCTTGGTTTTTCTTGTAAAAATATTATTACTATATTGTATTAAGTATCACAATCAATAAACAATATCTCCAAAAGTGTGAAAACACAACCTTAATTGGGATTTCATCACTCAATTATTGTATTCGAATCTCAAACAAAAAGAAAAAGGAAAAAATAGATAAATACTTTCGTGAAGCTCGATTTTGAAAAATACAAACTATAAGATGGGTATAAGGCGGGTATTATAAAATATACCCTAAGGAAAAAGGCTCTTAAGTGCTTCGCGCCGCCTCGTTTCCCCGCTCGCTTGTGAGTATTTTGAGATTGAAGGCTAATCGAGGGTTTTGCCGCCCAAAGTATCATTACGTATACTATATTTGCTTGGTTTCTTTGTGATTAAAACCTCTTGAACAATTTGGTTTTCACCAAAGTTCTAAAGTCATTCGAAGGCGTTCACTCCACGTGATCATTTTCATTCCTTTGAGGCTTCTTTAATCAAGAGTTTGATTCGAGGAGAGATTTTGTAGATTGTTGTCTACGAATATACACCAAAATCCAAAAAAATTAAATATCATCAAAAACAAAAAAAAATTGAAAATTCACAAAACACCCAAAAAGAATCCTCTTTGCTCACCTCCCATTCTTCGTGAAGTTTATGATCACTCGTAATCAAGCAAAACAAGCTCGTAAACGTCTTCAAAAGCAAGCCAATCAAGAGACGTTGATTGTTGAAGAACCTCCAATTGTTGAACCTATTGTAGAACAAGAAGTCGTCATGGCTAATCGTACTATGATGGAGTTGCTACAAGCACCCACCGAGGGTTTTGGAGAGGCTATTGTGATTCCCTCCATTCGTGCGGAGAATTTCGAGATTAAGACGGGTTTAATGTCGATGTTGCAAGAAAATAAGTTTAGAGGTCATGAGAAAGACAACCAGCGCTATCATATTAGGAATTTTAACCGTCTCACCGCCACTAGCAAGTTTAAGGATGTTCCACATGACGCCATTAAGATGATGTTGTTTCCATACTCTTTAGATGGACCCGCAAAAATTTGGCTTGAGAAAGAACCGCCAAATTCGATTTTGACATGGGCCGATCTCGTTTCTAAGTTTGTGAACAAGTTTTTTTCACCATCTAAAACAACACACTTAAAAAATGAGATTTCACGATTTGTGCAAAGAAATAATGAAAGTTTTTCAAATGGCATGGGAACGATTTAAAGAAATGTTACATGAATGTCCACATCATGATTTTTCGGAATTACATCAAGTTGATACTTTTTATAATGGGCTTAATGATCATGAACGAGATTATTTGAATGCCGCCGCGGGTGGTAATTTTTTTGTGCAAAACGACAAATGAGGCTTTACAAATCATTGAGAATAGATCTAAGGTTTATAGCCCTCGTAACACACCGAGTGTTTCCAATTTGGGTTCGTCATCATCGTCACAATCGTCTCGTAGCATTAATGCCTTACATGATGAAGCTAATGAGGAAAATCGGTTTTTTGATAGATTTGCTAATCTTATGTCCCATTGGAAAGCTCAAGAAGCTTCAAATACCGCTTCGGTTAAAGCGGTTGCTAAGAGTTGTTTGTCTTGTGGTGGAGCTCATGATCTTTCCGAGTGCATTACCGCGGATGGTAACACTTCGAGTGCTTACGTAGCAACGCGAACTTACAACCAAAACGGTCAAGGTTCCCGCCAAAATCAAGCTCCACCAAACCAAAATGTTAATAATTATCGAAACAACAACCAAGGTAATTACCAAGGCAATTCACGCAATTACAACAAAGGGAATTATCAAAATGGGAATGGACAAATTTCTAATCAAAACCAAAACCGTGATTTTCAAAACAATACACAAGGTTTTCAAAATTCTCACACTAAAAATTTGCAAGGAGAATTCTTGGATTATGCTAAAGCAAATGATGCTAAATTTGATAACATGCAACGTGAGATGATTAGCTTAAGATCCGAGTTGAAAAACGAGCTAAAAAATGAACTTGCTAATGAACTTAAAACTCATGCAAACAAAATGGAAGGAAATGTCCAACATCTTCAACAAAACTAACAAAAGATGGAATTAGGACAACATGAGATTAAGCAAGAGTTATTAAAAGCGGATGCTAGGCAATCAAAATTTGAGGACCGAATGGCTAAGATGTTTCAAGCAATCATGTGTAAACCCTCTTCCTCGGGTGGTCTTCCTAGTGATACCATTGCAAACCCGAAGGGAGAAATGAAGGTTATTACTACACGAAGTGGTAAAACTTTCAAGGAACCAATCTCTCGTCCAAGTACTTCTACGGAGAAGGAAATCGAGAAAGAACCCGAGGTGATGGTCGAAAAGGAGCACATTACAATCCCACGAAGTACCGCTCATACCACACCTACGGTTGAACCAATACCTATTATGGAACCCGAGTTTCCAAGGCCGTTGCCTAATGACCAACCCACACCACCTTTACCCTACCCTTCGAGACGAAACAAAGAGAAAATGCAAGAACGTAACAAACAACAAATCGAGCTTTTTATAAAAATGTTTCAACAAGTGCATTTTGATGTGAGTTTAGCCGACGCGTTGTTGTATATGCCTCGTTTCGCTTCCACTTTTAAAAGTATGAAGAGCGATAAGGAAAAGCTTTCAAAGCTTGCTAATTGTTCTTCGGTTTATCTTAACCGCATACCGGAAAAAGTTGGTGATCCCGGAAAGTTTCTCATTCCTTGTGACATACAAGATATGAAAGAATGCCTCGCCTTGGCCGATCTTGGTGCGAGCATTAATTTGATGCCCTTTTCCATTTGGAAATCGCTTTCGCTTCCGGCTCTTATTCCTTCGAACATGTCTATCGAAATGGCCGATCATTCTACGATTATGGCATGTGGAGTAGCCGAAGATGTCTTCGTGAAAGTGGGGAAGTTCTACTATCCCGTTGATTTTATAGTAGTTGACATCCCCGCGGATCCTCAAGTTCCTCTAATTTTTGGTCATTCATTTTTAGACACTTCGAGATCGCTTATCGATGTTCATGCAAGAACTATCACTTTGAGATTCAACGAAGAGGAACTTGTTATAAACGCTACTCAAAACTCGAAACCTTCTAATGTTTATGCAATCGCTACCATCAATCACATTGACATCGTTGATGTGGTTTGCGATGAGTTTTCACAAGAAGTGTTAGGTTTTTCCGATAGCTCGTCAAGTGGCAATCCCACTATTTTGGATCCGATTCTTGCTAATTCCACATAAAATCTCACTCCATTCCAAGGAGGCGATCTCACTTCAAATGAAATCGACAATGAAGATGAGGTGTTGATTAGTGATGATAAATCTATAACACCATTTCTTTCGCCGATGGAAGTTATGAGTGTTGAACCAAAATCTTCAATCGAGGAACCACCTATCCTTGAATTGAAAGATCTTCCTTCTCACCTTGAATACGCATTCTTGGAAGGTGATGACAAGTTGCCGGTTATTATTGCAAAAGATCTTGCTAACAATGAAAAAACCAAGCTCTTGAAAGTTCTTAAGGCTCATAAAGGGGCAATTGCGTTGAAAATATCCGACATTAAGGGTATTGACCCAAAATTTTGTACTCACAAGATTTTAATGGAGGAGGACTACAAACCCGCAATTCAAAGTCAAAGAAGGGTAAATCCCAAAATTCACGATGTCATTAAAAAGGAGGTCCTTAAACTCCTTGACGCGGGAATGATTTATCCTATATCCGATAGCCCATGGGTGAGCCCAATCCATTGTGTCCCTAAAAAGGTAGGAATGACCGTTGTGCCTAATGAAAACAACGAGTTAATTCCCACTCGTGTTGTGACCGGTTGGAGGGTGTGTATTGACTACCGAAAGTTAGATGACGCCACTCGTAAAGACCACTTTCCTTTGCCCTTCATGGATCAAATGTTGGAGCGACTTGCGGGAAATGAATTCTATTGCTTTTTAGATGGTTTTTCAGGTTACTTTCAAATCCCTATCGACCCTCGTGATCAAGAGAAGACTACGTTTACGTGTCCTTATGGAACGTTCGCTTATCGTAGGATACCTTTCGGACTTTGTAATGCACCGGGAACGTTTCAACGGTGTATGATGGCGATTTTTCACGATATGATCGAGAAATCGATGGAAGTGTTTATGGATGACTTATCGGTGTTTGGTAATTCGTTCACGTCATGTTTATCTAATCTCAAGCAAATGCTAAAACGTTGTGAAGAAACCAATCTTGTGCTTAATTGGGAAAAATGTCATTTTATGTGTAAACAAGGAATCGTCTTAGGACATAAGGTGTCGAAGGCGGGGATTGAGGTCGATAAAGCTAAGGTAGACGTTATCGCCAAGTTACCTCATCCCAAAACCGTTAAGGGAGTTAGGAGTTTCCTAGGCCACGCGGGCTTTTATCGTCGTTTCATCAAGGATTTTTCGAAAATTTCTCGACCTATGACACACCTTCTCGAGAAGGATGCTCCTTTTAACTTCAATGAGGATTGTTTTAAGGCTTTCGAAACTCTCAAAAGGAAACTTACCGAAGCTCCCATTCTTGTTGCACCTAATTGGGAATTACCCTTTGAAATCATGTGCGATGCAAGTGACTATGCTATAGGGGCCGTCTTAGGGCAACGTTATGACAAGCATTTCCGTCCTATCCACTATGCTAGTAAGACGATGACCGAGGCTCAATTAAAGTACACCACAACGGAAAAGGAATTCCTTGCCGTGGTCTATGCTTTTGAGAAATTCCGACCTTATCTCGTCTTGACTAAAAGCATCGTGTATACCGACCATTCGGCTATCAAGTATCTCTTAGCTAAGCAAGATGCTAAGCCGAGATTGCTTCGTTGGATGCTCCTCCTCCAAGAATTTGATGTCAGCATGCTTGACAAAAAAGGAGCCGAGAATCTAGCGGCCGATCATCTCTCTCGTCTAGAAGATCCTCACAAAGATGTTTTCGAGAACAAGGAAATCACCGAAACATTTCCTCTCGAGACTCTCGGTGTAGTGAATTCTAAAGACACCACCCCATGGTTTGCTGACATTGAAAATTACCATGCAGGCAATTTCATAATCAAGGGTATGACGACACAACAAAAACAAAAATTTTTCGTGACGTCAAGTTCTATTTTTGGGACGACCCTTATCTCTTTCGGATTTGTGCGGATCAACTCGTTCGATGTTGTGTTTTTGGTGTCGAAGCTTCTAATATCCTTAGAGCTTGTCACGAGGGACCCACGGGTGGTCACCACGGTGCTAATCTCACGGCTAAGAAAGTGTTCGATGTCGGCTTCTTTTGGCCTTCTATCTATCGTGATGCACACGCACTTGTGAAGTCGTGTGATTCGTGCCAACGTCAAGGGAAATCGTCTCAACGTGATGAAATGCCGCAAAACATAATTCAAGTGTGTGAGATTTTCGACATATGGGGAATAGACTTTATGGGGCCATTCCCATCGTCTCATGGCAACAAATATATCCTCGTCGCGGTAGACTACCTTTCTAAGTGGGTGGAAGCTAAGGCTTTGCCTACTAATGATGCTCGTGTGGTAGTAAAGTTTTTGAAGCAACTATTCTCTCGGTTCGGAACCCCTCGTGCTATTATAAGCGATCGTGGAACCCATTTTTGTAATGACCAATTCGAAAAGGTTCTAAAGAAATATGGAGTTACTCATCGTCTTTCTACGGCTTATCACCCGCAAACGAGTGGGCAAGTCGAGGTTTCGAACCGAGCTTTGAAGAGGATTTTAGAGAGGTCAATTGGAGAAAACCGTTCTTCATGGTCCGAGAAACTTGATGACGTTTTATGGGCCTTTAGGACCGCTTATAAGACACCTATCGGTTGCACTCCTTATAAGTTAGTCTATGGGAAGAATTGTCATTTGCCCATTGAGTTGGAGCACAAGGCAGATTGGGCCCTTAAGCATGCAAACTTTAACTTGAAGACCGCGGGAGATCACCGGAAAATACAATTGAATGAATTGGATGAATTAAGAGATAATGCTTATGAAAATTCATTAATTTTTAAATAAAAGACTAAAAAGTTTCATGATTCAAAGATTAAAAACCGGGTTTTTAACGTTGGTGATCAAGTGTTGCTTTTTAACTCTCGTCTTAAGATATTTTCTGGGAAATTGAAATCTTGTTGGTCGGGTCCGTTCACCATTACACAAGTGTTTCCATATGGGACCATTGAGCTAGCTCAAGATGATGGTCCTAATTTCAAGGTGAATAGACATAGGCTTAAGCACTACTTTGGTGGGGAAATTCCTTCAATGGTTGCCCTCGACCAAGTCACCTTCCCCAATGATAATTAGCATTGAGGGGATCGAGTCGAGCTCATGACTCGGTAATCAAAAACGAGGTGCCTCGTGGGGGAGTTCCCATGCTTATCCTTTATGCTCACTATTCACTAATAAGGGGACTTGTACCCTTTTCAACTCGTTGTCTCGTGGTTGTTTGTGATTGTGTTATCTAGATCATCATCATCTACGATTGAAGACTCTCGTGTTCGTTTAAGTGAGCCTCCATCGTTTGCTTGAAGAATTTTTTCACGAATCCATGACATATCCTTTAATGTTCTAACAATTATCTTTTAGCATACTTAATAAACGGCTTTAGATATATTGTTGATCACCCTTTCCATGCTAGATCCTAAGCATTCGACTCTTCGTCTCTAGTATGGGGGTGCTCCACCTTTAGACTCGAAACATTGAGGACAATGTTTACTTTTAGTATGGGGGGGTGAATAGGTACTTGCTTTGCTACGCCCTAACGCTTTCCAATTTTCAATATTTTGTTTTGCTAATAAGGCTAAAAATGGCCAAATTTTAAAATTTTTCTTAGTTTTCATAAGTGTTTTTAAGACACGAATGTATATTTTCCGATGGGTAGAATAAGAGTTAATTTTTGACTTGATAGGCATTTGGAGCCATTTACATTCCTTAACCCGCTCACTTCAAGTTTTGCTAGACTTTTATATAGGGGGCTTTAAAACGTGAAAGTCTTAATTCATACGGGTTAAGAACAAGAACTTTTCGCAAGTTCCTATAATTGATCCTAGAAAGTCACTTATCAAGGGAACTATAAAACGCATTCTCTAAACTTGAAAAAGTCCAAGAAAGTGCAAGATCCTATAGGTGGCTTGAAAACCCAAAACTTTGATTTGATATAGTCTTAATGAAAGCTAATCCAAATTTGGCTTAATTTTGACTTGCATGGCTAAGTATTCACGAGTCTCTTTAATTAGAGGTCTTTATATAGTGAAGAGCGAGAAATGATAGAGTTAGACAAGTGATCATGCTAAACGTAAAACATGAAAATGTTCTTTCAAAAACTCATATGTTTTTAATTGTGGCTTTTTCTTCCCATAAGATCAATGCAGTAGGAATAAATCATAATTGCAATAAGTAAGGTCGTACGATTTGAAAGGTTACTTAGCCTCTAGCGCAAGATCGTTTAAAAGTTGCTCGGGGTTGAATAGAGCTCATAGCCAAGGCATAACTTATTGAAGCGGGACGCGAAGATTGGCGATCATCCAAAAAGGCCCTAACAAGGCATGAGGAGCTCTATTTTTGCTAAAGATCCAAAGATGATGTGAAGTATCATTATTCCTAAATCAATATGAAGGATCGAGACACACGACGAAAAGCAATTACTCCCCTAAAGATCATGGAGAAAGTCTATCCAAAAACACCCTAACAAGGTATGAGGATAAATATATCCAAGTCCGAAAAGGAGGCGGATCATTGTATATCAAAATCCAAAGTAAAGATTGAAGAAAAATGATGAAGTCGTGGTCCTAATATGAAGAATCTCTCAAAAACGTCAAGTGAAGAAATTCCAAACATATGAAGAGAAGACCATAATTTCAAGAATGTCTTCCCAAGATTTGAAGTATGAAGTACATGCCAAATACCGGTCCGAGAAAGGTCTCAAATCGTGAAAAGAGTTATGCCAAGATATGAACTTAAGGAGATACACGAGAAGCCGTTTTAAAAGATTTTGTCCTTCGGCTAACTATTGATCAAATCGTACTACTTTGCTTTCGGACTAATAACTACTCAAATAAGTCAATATGAATCACTTGTGATCCATGACAAATAGATAAAAAATGATAGTAACCCATTTTCTTTTATAATAACTAGGATTGCGGGATGAAAAAGTATTACATAATTTGGACGTATGAGTAGTGTTAGCATTGTGACTTGTACCTACAATGATCTCGTTTTTGCACTTAGCATGGAATGTATGACAATCAAGGATGACGAAGTTTACTCTAAGGGACATTTGCTTGTTTCTATTCTTTGACCCTAAAAGTCACTTTAGTGATGAAAATCATACATTATGTCTTAACACATCTTCGTAGTATGTTGCAAGTCTTTTACTCTTCAATAAAGGTTAATAAAATTGAACTTTGGTGATGCTTAGATACTTTATTCTAGCATTGCGTGAGGGCACGACAATGGCTTAGTATGGGGGAGTGATGAGATGGCATTTATACATGATCTCATCGTTCTTTTCGGCTTTAAATACATAAAAATGTCATAATATACCACATATATGCTTGTATTTGTTTACTTGTGTATTTTAGGTATGGATATTGTGAAAAAGACAAAAGATCACAAGATACAAGGAAAAACGGACACGAGAAACGAAGCCGTACAAAGAACCGGGCCCTAATCATGGAAAACTAAACAAATACCCATGAAGACTTGAAGACATACAAGATTGATCCTCATTTATTGAAGAAATGACACTTAAAACCCTTGTATATTCATAATTACAAGTTTGGTCCCTTAAGTTTGTCAAAATTACAAGAAAGGTCCTTCAACTTTTAAGAAATGGCAAGATTAGCCCCTCAACAATTTCAAAGTGTCAATTATGGTCCTTCATCAAGCCAAAGATACATTGAAGACCTTTGAAGATCAAGAATGTCCAAAATCAGTCCTTCAAATATGCAAAAGTGTCAAAAATAACCCTTGAAACACTTTTTAGAAAGTTTTGTGCCAAAATTGCCAAGTCTTGGAAGTTGTTACAAAGGATTTGGACGCTGACAGACTTTTAAACACAAAAGACAAAAGAAAGGAAGAAAAAGGACCAAGGTTGCCAAGTTTATAAGTTTAAACTAAACAAACACGCGCCAAACACAATTTCCCCACTAAAATCGGATCAAACGTGGCACTATTCACACGTATGAACCCAGATTTAACTTTTTACCAGTAAGGGGGTTTTTACAATTACCTACACCAAAACACAATTAACCTTCACACGAATCAATCACATGCGTAAACTCACACTCCCACTCACCCAAAGGACCCCATCATTCAAACCGTTTCACCCATTACATGACTACTTGCCCTCCAAGTCATGCCACGTGTTTAGATCAACAGTTGAGAGTCTTTGCTTGATCACAAAGCTAAAATGAACGTTTGGGATCACTTTGGACAGCTCATCAACAACAAACGCACTCAAGGACTCAAGGGCATTTTAGAGAAATCACATCTAGGGTTTGTGAATAGTGTAGCCAGGCATTTGCCTATAAAAGGAGACCTCAACATGTGAGAGTCCCTTTGTTCCAGTTTTAGGCTATCAATCTTTGTATTTCCTTTTTAAGTTTAATAAAATTTAAATTTCTGAAATTTTGAATTATCTTTTTGATTTAATTAAAAGTTGGTGTTTGAGTAGCCTAATTCTGAGTTCCATTTGATTGTTAAGACCTTCCTTAACCTTGTGGTTAAGGCACGTCTTGGTTTGAAAGGTTTTCAAGGTTCAAAGGCCTTGAAATCCTAGGTTATGTTTTAGCTTATTTTGTGTACTAACCCTTGGCCATAAGCTATAAGCTCTTACAATCTTGTTGACACCAAGCTTGTGAAGGGATTAGAGCCTTTGGTTAAGTTGTTTGCTGCTTGTGTTGAAGATATCAAGTCCTTGAGGTTCTACTTTGAACCATCAACCAAGGCAGTTTGCATCTCCTTTGTTGAAGTACCTTGGTCTTGTTCTAGTTGTTGAACAAGGTCCAAGGAGCATTGCTGGCTCTCCTAGGAAGTTGTGGAGGGCAGGTATAATCCCTTGTTAAAATTCCTCTGAAAATTTCATGATTATGACTGTTATGAATTTGGTGCTTTGATTTTGAGTATTTGTGTTTGTGCTGGTGATTTATGTGTTTGATTGTGTTAGTTGCTACCTAGTAAGTGTTTTTGATCATTAAAATCAGTAGGTTATTAGTTAAAATCACAAGTTTCTTTGTTAAGTAGTTGATTAAGGGGTGTTTAGATCTACTGCTTGAATTGGATTTGTGGTTTGTTAAGTGGTTGTTTTGTGTAAGCAAGTGTTGGTATCTGTTATTTGAGTGCTATTGATCATATGTTTGCAGGTTTGAGGGTTTTTGAACACATAGATTCATAGTTTGGCTATAAAATCTTAAATACTTGGTAAAATTGGCTAGGATTTTGAGGACACCTAGATCTAAGCTTAGGCTAGGGCTAACAAGTGCTAAAGCTTAGTTAATCACACCAGGGAAGAAGGATTTGAGGCTTGAAATTGGATCAAGTGTCAAATAGATCAGCAAAACTTGTCTGCATATTGTTCATTGTTCATCAGAAACTTTGTGTGCTTTGATCATGTTATTTATTTTGATTCAGTGTTTGATTCTTGTTGCTTTGTGTTTATTCTTAGTTTATATAGCTTGTGTATGCATCCTGTTAAGTTTGGTTGGCTTATTCTTGCTAAATCTGCTTATTAAGTGCTTAACTACTTATTTCCATATCTGGTGCATATCTGGTGACTGTTTGGCTTATTGTGGCTTATTGTGTGAACCAAATTGTGATTTTCTTGTTGCTATTTACTCCTTGTGATTCACTGATCACAAGGGTGCCTTTGTTTCCAATTGAATCCAACCAGAACTCTCAAATAAGCTTGGTCAAATAGTCAAAGCAGTGGGAACTCCTTTCCCCTGCTAGTTGCCACTGATAGTGTAAAATTGGTGTCAGCTTATCAATAAGCTATAATAGCTTATTTTAACCAGCAACAACTTTGTTTTTGTAATAGGTGCTCATTATTTGACCCATTTGTTCATACTGGAGCATTTGGAGGGTTGACTTTAGGGTTTGACTAGAAAACCAACTTCATTTACTTTTTCATAAGTTCATTTGTGCTTATTCTGGCTTATTGGTTGTGCTTATTTGATTTTTGTTGATTGATTTTGCTTATTGAGTCCATTTGTGATCTTTTGCAAGTTGAATCAAGTCCTGAGGTGCCCTAAATCTCTAAAACGACTATTTTGTCTTTTAGTGAATTTTTACTTTGCTTATTTCTGGCTTATTGAGTGAGCTTTTTAAAAAAATTCTTTTTACAGATCTCATAAGCATCCCAAAAGAATGTTGTGTGTCAAATTAGAGCTTATGGCATTAGCTTATTGCTTAATGGGCTGAAAAGCCCAATAAGAATAAGCTTTGTGCTTAATAAGTTGTGATAAGCTCATATTCAGCTTTTGGGCCTTTAGAGTTTTGTTCTTAGAATTGAATTTTGAGTCAGATAGGGCTTTTCCCAGTCAATTGGGCAAAGTTTGACTTTTTGGGCCCAAAAGCCCATTTGTTTGACTGTTTTTGGTTTTTGGCCCATTTGAGGGCCCAATATGGGTATTATGGTAATTTCACTTTGATTTTCTGATTATTTAGGTTAAAATAAACTAGTTTGCAAGTTTTTAGAATTTTTTATAATCTTTGGATTTTTAATATTATTTTAATATTATTTTATTATTATTTTTCAAATTTCACATTTTCCAACTTTTTACATTTTTCTTAGGTTTAATACATTAAAATAGGAATTTAGCAACTTTTAGAATAATTTTATCACTTTTAAATTAATTTTTATAATTATTTTAAGTTTTAATAGTTTTTAAATCATTTTAAATAGTTTTTATTAGTTTAAAAATTTCTAAAAATAGTTTTTAATCTTTTTAGGTCATTTTAGAGGTTTACCAATAGAAGAATCTTTATTTGGACTTTTTGATAATTTATTTGATTTTTAGGGCTTTAATTAGCATTTAAAAATTGAATATTTAATTATTTAAAAGGTTGAAAAAGTTTTGATCATTGGTTAACTCTTAGTTTATTTATTTTGATTTTTGGTGAATTTTTGGTAATTTTTAGAATTAATTTTTATTTTTGTGGTTTTTAAGGTTCTACGTCTTAACTTTCTAGTAGTATTAATTTTTATTTTTACGTCTTCGTCACCTTCTTTTCTCATCCCATTCTAAACCAAATATTAATCTCAAATCTTTTACATCTTAGTCACACACATATACCTCCTTGGGAAACGAACTTGAACTTCATTGGGTCATTAACACTTGATTTTTCCTAAAGTCATTTGTTTAATACTTACCGCTCATTTACCCTCCTTTGTTTTCCTAAACAAGAGGTGTAATTTACCACAATCAGAAACCTTCATAAAGTCTTCCATCATTGCCTGATCTTGTGCCATTTAATATATGATCTTATTCAAGTTTGTTTTTTCAAGCTCACAACAAATTGAAAGTCCAACCAATCTCAAGTTTTTAATTGTTTTTGGTGTGAATAAAGGTATTTGGTGTTTATGTCTATTTCAAAAAATCACATAATAAATGGAAAATATTATAGCTATGTAACCATAAAACAAGTTGCAATTACCACAATTAAAGCACGGAGTACAAGTATTAAATGCACAAATGTATAAATGCTCAAAATGTAAAGAAAATGTAAGTACAAGGACTAAATGTGTAAATTCAGAAAGTTAATGGACTAATAGTAAAAATGTAACAAACTATAACAACTATTCAACAATTTGCAAAACTGAATAACCAACTTTGTAACAAACTGAAAATGAAAGGACTTACTAGTGCAAACCGTAAAAAGTTGAAATTTAAAAGCTGATTAACAAAGTTTTAATAAGTTGAGGACTAAAATGCAATAAAACAAATCTTAAAACCAAAAACGGGCTATAAACCTTCAATAAGCTCGTGTGAGCTTATTACTCAACTGAAATGACTCTAGTTTTTTACAAATGACTTCAAATGAAAAGTTAGCTAGACTTGTAAAAGGAATTTAGCTAAAACAAGTAAATCTCAAGCTGGCTTATTCTAATAAGCTTAAAATAAGCTAAAAGTTGTACTAGACATCCACACATTGATTTTTTCAATGAAACTGATTAAGCAAGTGATAAAAGGAATGGAATGTCAAGAAATTCTGAAAATGATTAAGCTAATAAGCTGGAATCTTCAAATAAGCAAAAATGGCTTATGGTTGACTTTCGTTGACCAAGAATTTCCAAATAGCTGATTTTCTCAAAACTCACTTAGGACATGTTTGTGAATATAGTTGTGAAAGAAAAAGGCGAGTTTTGTGAAGTAGGTTAATGGTAATGAGATAAGCAGTTGGCTATGATCACAGAAAAGTGAGTTTACTAAGTAGCTTATTATTAAGCTATTTTCTTGCTCAAATCAAAAGACTGTATTGTTTTCTTAGTAAATCAGAAAGCTTGTATGTTGAACTACAACTGGCAACAAGATTCAGCTAATAACATCCACAAACAAAGAAATGGCAATGGATCAAAGATTGATAGTTTTCACTTGTAAAGACTAACCCAAACATTTTATAGGCCAATTGCCTGTTTCACAAAAGTTTTGACCACAAAACTTCACAAATAGACTTGTACACACCTATTGAGTGTAAATGAACTCTAAACAACAATTCTCAACTACTGAATCACTAAAATCACACTGATCCAAACACAAGTTTTCAACTGATGTGAATAGTTTTCAACTGATGTGAAAAGTTTTCAAAAGCTTTTTGAGTAAAAGTTTATGGAAGTATATGACACTTATCAAAACTTGTTTAGTAACTAAAATGAACTGATATGACCACAAAAACCAGTAGGTTACACTAAGGATCAAAATTTGGCTAACTGATGAATATCCAACAAAATAAGACCATAATTAAGCTAAGCAAACTGAATTAAAAGCTAGGAGATTACTATCTAACTATCAGAACATATCCAATACACCAAAATCACACTATATCACTAACAATTCAGCAGGTAAGCTTAATATCTAGGAATTGAGCATGGCACAACAATTTAGTGGAATTTAAACAAGAGAAATGATTCCTTTTAGCTTGAAGCCACCGTTGGAGGAGTAGTTAGGCGATGAGCTAACTATTATCAACAAGAACATCAACTAACTACCACCATTAACCATCAGCACATCATCATCATCTACAAATCAACACCCCTGCATCATCTGCTATAACTAGCTATGAACTTGAACTGGAAAAAAAAGAATCATCTACAATCTTCCAAAATCAATCAAATAAGCTCCATTGATCAAGTTTGATCAATAGAAACACACAGTAACAGTAGGAGTAGAAAAATATAGAATTGAGAAGTAGATTTGAGTGAGAAATGAAATTTGAAGGTTTATTAATGGTGGATGTTTGTTACAATCTGTTACAACTAAACTAACTAACTCAAGAGTTTGTCAGAGTCTTGAGATTAGTAGCTAACTAGGAATCTAACTGAAAGTTGAGAGAAATTATGAAGTGTGTGTAAATTCACACACTAGGTACAATACACCAAATGACTAACTACTGGGGGTAGTTATAGAAGAATTTCAGAGTTTGTTAGAGGTGAATGATGTGTTGGAGCCAATTGCAAGCTTCCACGTGGCCTTGATCTTCCAATTGATTATAGCCGTTGAAGAAAAAGATTGGGGTTTTTCAACTGAGTAGATTTTAGCTCAATTAACCACTTGGGATAGATCCGTCTCTTGATTCTGAGTAGTTTTCATGTAGAACACTTCTTCTGAAACGCACTCTATCTTGATGTAAAATCTGGGCTGGTTTTAATGTTGAAGATGCCACGTGTTGTGTTATTATTGGGTGAAAGAGTGAGACGCGGATCATTATCCAAATACTGATTTTGTATTGGTTGAACAATGGCTAGTGGAGTGACTGTTTGAAGATTTAGTTATTAAATATCACGGCTGTGAGTGGGGTGATGTGGCACCTATGTGGCAATCCGCAACCCATATTTCCTTGCTTCTCATTGGCTGGTTTCTCTATTACAGGGATTGATATCAAAGTTGCTAGAAAATTTTCATTTTTAGTCCCTTGAGTTGCCAGATTCATAACTTGAGCTCCAAACTTCATTTCTTTGTCATTTTAAGCCCTTTGACTTTCAAACTTGCACAATGATGATCCTTTGACTATTTGACTTGATGGTTGACCATATTTGACTTCGTTCTTAACTTTCTCATAAATGCAACTTTAGTCCTTCATCTTTGAAAGTTGTCAAGAAAGGTCCTTTGACTTTGATTGGCTTGTCACTTTTCATCCTCCTTCTGTCTTTTCTTCATCAATAAAGCTTGAATTCCTTTGTTTGCTCCAAAATTGTATCTTTTTACCTACACAAGCACAAACAACAAAACATACCCATAATACTGCTTTTATGAATTAAAATTAGGTATTTTGCTTTGTGTTTTAGGGTGTGTTGTCCCATATATTTGTGATGATTAAGAAATGAATAAAGAAAGAAAAATAGATGAAGAAGAGATGAATTCCTAGAGAGAGAAAGTAGTGAGAGAAAGTAGAGAGGAGATGATTAACTTAGTGAGATTAGATTAGAGAAAAGAATTTGTTACAAATGACCATCCACCCTCCTAACATGCTAGGAGGGTAGTATATATAGTCCACCCACATGCGGGCTTTAATGGACTATATATTGGGCCGGGCTTGTCTCTTAGACTTTAATTAGTTTAAATCCAAGCTTGTGAACCACGACTAAATAACTACCTATTACAACGTTCTAATAAATATCATAATAGAAACCTATGACCGAACATTCTTGTTTGACTCATTATTTTGAGGCTAACAATCTCCCCCAATGTGAGGTCATTCCTCTTTGATACTTGGATTCCAATGGAGATTTATGAATTTCGTCATAAATGAGTCTTGAACGTGTAACAGTAGTTTTGTTCCTTCATGCTGTGAACTTTGAGCCTTTGTCGTTGTCTTTCGACTTTGTCTTCTATCTTGAGATCTTCAAATCATCCTTGACTTGTCATTGCCATCTTACGATCTTGTGTCTTTATCCACATGCTCACACTATCAATTGTTGGATAAGTCTTTGGGCATGAATATGTGGTTGTGAATCTTTGACTTTGCTTAGTACACCGTGACGCCACCTTCTCGATACAAAACATAGACACGGACTGAATGGCTTTGACATTCGTCCTAAATCGGTAGCGTTTTACCTCCGGTCGGTGAAGACCGTTATACGATATTAAATATCGTAGCTGTGATTAGGTAGATTCAATAAAGAATCTCCTTGACAGGGTTTCGCGGCAGTACTAGCCGTTCTCTTTACTCGACCGTCTCAAAGCAAGACTGCGAACATAAAGAGTGAATCAATTGGATAAATATCCGCTTGATTAAAGTCGTCAATTCAAATTCCTGGAACAAGTTTGATTCATTAAGAATCTTACCATTGTTGCTTTCCAGTTGACACAAGTTTGATTCATAAGAATCTCACAAGTTACCTACCGTAGCGCTGTTTGATGTTGACGCTAGAAGGATTTCCATTCGTCACTGTAAATATTAATAAATATCACTCTGAATGTTCTGGCAAGACCATAAAGATATTGCGTAGAAACCTGAAACGAGTTTGAATCAATTCAGAATCAAACCACTGTTGCTTTTCAGTTTTACATATGTTCAATTCATAAAGAATCTTGCATATGACCTATCGCAGTGCTGTTTGATGTTAACACTGCAAGGATTTCCACTCATCATTGTGAATACTAAGTAGTATCACTCTGAGTGTTCTAGCAATATCGCAAGGATATAGCGTAGGACTCTCTTGATCTTCATCCGTGTGTCCTAACGAGATTTGATTGATCTCTTGGCTCTAGACTCGATTTGTGCACTTTTAGTGGTCGGAGGCTGGAGCAGATGCCACCTATTCAATATCAACAATCTCGGAGTGAGAAAGTCAATAGAAGTCGTGTTGAATTCCGTGACAATAAAACAAACTTCTTTTGAGAGAAGTTTGAGTAGCTAGGAAAGGGTTGTGCTTCACATCACTGGGTCCATGATGAGTTTATCTTCATGATGAGTTGACCCGGTTTCTGCCTAAGTTGTATGGAGGTCTTCTTTCTTTACACCCTTTATCCTTACATTTCTTTTTCATTCTTCAACCCCTTCAATGCTTACCAAGACATCATTAATAGCACCTTGTTGTGATTGTTCCAGTGCTATCATCAGTACTTAGTCGGCATTCAGCTACGTTCACATTCTACTCCATCTTTCCTAAGGACTTCTAATAATCTATTGGATTGTCCCTGGGAAGATCCCTCCGGTTCTGGTTGGATCATAGGACTTAAACCTAACCACCCTTTTGACACCAATAACGTCGTGAATTAAAGATGTTGTGGGTATTTGATCGTAACCATGAAAACCACTTTAAATTCTAACATTTAACACCTTGCTAGTTTTGTCGTTTCAGAAAAGCTCCCCCTTCACATGTGCATCGATAATCGAAAGTGTTTCGCACATGTGGGTAAGAGTTAAAGTGCTTGAGTCTTATAGATCACATTTTAATCACATTTTCTCCCCCTATCTCTAATATATAAAATCTTTTGATATTAGAGATACCAAATTTGATTAAAATATATTTTGAAAAATAGTCTTGAAAAAAATGTGTCAAAATTAGCATGAATTTTGGAACGCTCCCCCTCAAAAATTGATCCAATGGAATTGTCATTTCGAGGATTTGATCCACATTAAACTTTTTGAGGATAGGAGTTGTTGAACACACAATTTTTGAAAGATTTTGAATATCATTGAGAAATTCTTGAAAAAATTGTGTTCAATGCTTTTTGAAAAATCAATTCTTTTTGTCGAAAAAGTTTTTCTTAAGCATAAACTTGAGTTCATAGACTTTGAATGTCTTGACGAATCCACTCAAGTGTAAGAAGATTTAACTTCTTTTGCTAAGGGTAAGAGTACAAAAGCGTACACTCCCCCGTGAAATTAGATCCGGGTTGCAATCTGAAAGTGATTACAAGCCAATGTGTTGAGCTCAAAACGTTGAATGTTTTGTGACAAGCTCAACCCATGATAGATTTCCCTACCCGTTGTTTGGAAATATTTGTCCAAAATAGACAATTTCCTTTATTAAAAGAAGAAATGCATGTTTTGAAAAATATTTACAACTTTCATTCGAGCTTTATGTACACACCCGTGTCGTTATTGAGCGACATTTCTAGGCACGTCCATATTATCGATACTGAAAGACATGTCGAGAAGAATATTTTTGGATTTTGAAAGATTATTAATTTTGTGTTTTGCTTTTATGTGTTTTATATTTTTGTATTTTGCTTTTTTTCAAAGATATTTACAAGTTGATGTTTGATTGATAAATCAAGCAGGCACCTTTGCTAGAATCTCCATGTCTGCTGGAGTCAAACATCTCATACCAATTTGCCTAACGAGGTACTCAAACCTATCTTTCGACAGAGCTTTCGTAAACAAGTCGGCTAATTGGTAATCCGTTCCAACAAAGTATAATTCAACGATACCTCTTTCAACTTGTTCCTTTATGAAGTGGTATCTGACATCGATGTGCTTCGTGCGGGAATGTTGTACCGGATTGCAGGAGATGGCTATGGCCGACTTTGAGTCACAGTACATAGGTACTTTATCAAAGTGGAAGCCATAATCCGTGAGTTGTGTTCGCATCCAAAGAACTTGAGCACAACACGCAGATAGAGACACATACTCCGCTTCGGCTGATGAAAGTGACGTGCAATCCTGCTTATTGGAAGACCATCCCACAAGCTTATCTTGACCTAGAAATTGTGCACCACCAGAAGTAATTTTTCGTGTATCAAGACACCCTGCATAATCAGAATCTGAATAGGCCGTTAGAAAGAAACCGGTTTCCCTCGGATACCAGAGTCCCAAATGAATGGTATTCTTGAGGTACCGAAAGATCCGTTTAACCTCCTTGAGGTGCTTTTCAGTGGGTCGTGCTTGATATCGTGCACAATAACATGTAGCATGATGAATATCAGGTCTGCTTGCTGTCAAGTACATGAGGGAACCAATCATGGAACGATATCTCGTTTGATCGATGGCATTTCCCTCCAAGTCAGCATCTAACGATGTGGTTGATAATGGTGTCCCAACGGGGTCACATGAAGTCATACCATGCTTTTTGATTATCTCTTGACAATACTTAGCTTGGTTTATAAAGATACCACTTGGGGATTGGTGAACTTGAATTCTTAGAAAGAATTTTAGTTCGCCCATCATAGACATTTCAAATCTGCTGTGCATTACTTTTTCAAACCATTTTGAAAGTTTTGGGTTTGTAGACCCGAAAATTATGTCATCAACATAAATTTGCACAAGCAGAATGTCATCCCCATATTTATAAGTGAACAAAGTTAAATCAATGGAACCTTTTGAGAATCCTTTGGAGACCAGAAATTTCGAGAGCTCGTCGTACCACGCCCTTGGAGCTTGCTTGAGTCCATAAAGTGCTTTGTGGAGACGATACACCTTGTCAGGATAATGAGGATCGACGAATCCTTCCGGCTGCGTGACATAGACTTCTTCCTTCAAAGGACCGTTAAGAAACGCCGTCTTTACGTCCATTTGATATACAATGAATCCCTTATGTGCAGCATAGGCAAGGAAAATCCTGACCGCTTCCATTCGAGCTACTGGTGCAAATGATTCTTCAAAATCAATACCCTCTTTCTGTCCATACCCTTTAGCCACTAGCCTAGATTTATTCTTGATGATCGTGTTCTCTTTATCAATCTTGTTTTTCCAGATCCATCGAAGATTTAATGGTGTTACATCGTATGGTCTGTCAACAAGTTCCCAGACTTTAAGTCTTTCAAACTGTTGAAGTTCATCCGTCATCGATTCAATCCAAGCATGATCAGCCATGGCTTCTTTGATGTTTTTCGGTTCAGCAGTACTCACGGCGAGTGCGAACATACAAACATCGCCATCGGTTTCAAGCTGTCGTCTTGTACGAACGGGCTGTGAAGGGTTTCCAATTACGTGAACTAAAGGATGATCTCGGGTCCAATGATGTGTTGAAGGATGTCGTTGGTAGAACGTATGCATATTTGATGAATCAACATGGCGAGTAGAAGACTCTCCAGTTTCGTGTACCGGTTTACCGAATGGGTTGTGAAAATCGTCATCGTCAGATAATGCACCGTCTGCTTGATTTGTGTTCTCTGGAGCAATGACAGTAGTTGTGGATGTTGTAGGATCGATTGTTGAAGTGATATTCTGAGGAGGTAAATCTGCAACAACCCGTGTTGAAGTAGATGAAGTTGTATCCTTTTGTGGACGATTAACGGTATCATCATTCTTATCATGAGTGACAGCGGAAGACTTCGATGCAACTTGTTTCTCCCCCGTGAAATATTCATCATACATTGGTCCATATAACATTTCCAACTCTTCAAGTGTCGTGTCCACTGTCATATCTGCTCTAGGAACATGTTCAGGAACCATCGTTGAACTTGACGGTTCATTGTTGTGGTCTTGAGTTCTGAGTTCCGTGCGGTTGTGAGCGGAAGTCGTTTGTCATTGTGGATCGGGACTTAAACTGCTTTGTTCAAGTGCCATTTCTTGTAATTCATCAAATCTGATATGAATAGTCTCGACTATCAATTTCGTTCTCTTGTTGTATACTCTGTATCCCTTAGACTGAGTTGCATATCCCACTAAAATGCATGCATCACCTTTCTCTTTCATCTTGTCCAGATTTTCACCATCTCGAATAATGTAACACGTACATCCAAAAACATGAAGGTGTTTGAGTGAAGGTTTGCGATCATTAATTATGTGATATGGTGTCTTTTCGTGTCTTGGGATAACTAAGGAGCGGTTTTGTGTGTAGCATGCGGTTGACACGGCTTCGGCCCAAAAGTATAGTGGAAGTTTTGAAGCGGATAATAATGTTCGAGCAGCCTCAACTAAAGTACGGTTTCGTCTTTCAACAACGCCGTTTTGTTCGGGTGTTCGAGCAATAGATGTTTCATGTTCAATTCCTTCGGCTTCAAAATAATTTCTCAGTTGTGAATTCAAAAATTCTGTACCTCTGTCAGTACGAACCACTTAAACTTGAGCTTGAAGACCATGTTGTATCACTTTAAGGAAGCTGATGAGAACATCGGGTGTTTCATCCTTGGATCTCAAGAAGTGAGTCCATGTGTACCTTGAGTAGTCATCGACAATTACCATAACGTATTTCTTCCCATTGATACTTTGAACACGCATGGGACCACATAAATCTATATGAAGAAGATCTAACCGTCCTTTAGAGCTTGGTGTAATCTTTGTTTTGAAACTACTCCGTTTAGCTTTACAAAGCTCACAAGAAGAACAAGGATGATCTTTGATGAATTTCAAGTTAGGAAGGCCTCGCACAATATCTTTCTTGGAAAGCAAGTTGATGGAATCAAAGTTAAGATGAGATAAACGTTGATGCCATAACCAAGCTTGAGTCGTTGAAGCTTTAGCCATGAAACAGATTGGAGTTGAAGATGTGGAGTCTTGTAGTGAAATAGTGTAGAGATCAGTACCCCGTGTTCCGGTAAGTAAGTCATTCCCATCATAATCACGAACAAAACATGTCTTCTTTCTAAAAGCAACCTCCAAATCCGCATCACAGAATTGACCAACCGAGAAAAGATTGTGATTGAGCCCTTCGACGTAGTAAACCCTTTTGATAGTGATATTCCCCTGAACCAAGTCTCCATATCCTAGGATCGGTGCAAATTGATCATTTCCGAATCGGACCATACCTAGGAACTTCTCAACGAAGTTAATTAGAAGCTTGAGATTCCCCGTCATGTGCTTCGTGCATCCGGAGTCGAGTATGAAGAGAATTATTTGTATCACCTGCAGAAGAGTTAGAACACGATGGAGCATTTGCTAAATTGGATACCACAGTAGTTGTGATAGTAGAATCATTAGTGTCCTTGTCAACATTTAAAGACAAACTAACACTCGTTTTCACATTTTCTGTCCTAACTTTAGGCATCTATTTATATCCGGGAGGACACTGATTAGCAAACCACCATTTCCAAGACTTGCTAGCAGACTCATATAATTCCATAATTTTGCTTCTAGGATTCTTAGTGATGGAGTCTGATGCATTACTTTTCTTAGTGGGGGTTGCACCAGAATGGTTCACTTTGCGTTTGGGTTTACTAGCTCTAATAGGCATTGCAACTTGCTTCTTAGTTCTAGTATCTACGCCTTTGACTTTATTTATAGCACACATAGAATGATTAGCATTAGGACACTTGCCACATTTGACACAAACAAATTTCACATTTATAGCATTCAAATCATTCACAGCATTCAAATCGTCATTACATGCGATAACAGACTTTTTATTCTTAAAAACATTCAAATTCCTAGGGTGTTCTTCTACTTGCTTCATCTTCCCTTGATTCTTGTGTTTCCAGACCTTATCATTCACTTGAGTGTCTTAAGCTGAGGCCGGCTAACACTAGTAGTGGAGACTATTCCTGTAGTAGAAGACACATGAATATTAGTGTTTCTAGAAGTCTGAGGCGAGTGAGTATCTTTGTTTGTGGGCTTCGTGGTCATTCTATACATCCCTGGTTTAATCACATTATTGTGCTTAACGCTTGGTGCTATAGGATTCCTTATGGGTTGAGCTTGTGGTAACCTTTCCTTTCCATCCATCTTGGGGGCAAACACAGGTTTTGCAAACGAGGAATTAGATAAAGCAGATGGTTTTCCAAAGATAGAGGATCTATTCTCTTTAAAGGCATTGGGTTGTCTAACAACATTTTTCTTAATGCTAGGTTCCATAATTTTCCCACCCATTTTAGCAATGAGTTTCTTAAACTCTGCTATCGCTCTGTCCCTGTCTTGTAGAGCTTTCAACCCTTTAATTTCCAAATTCTGTTCATTAATTTCTCGAAATGTTTGGGAAAGTTTTTCTTGCAATTTATTATCGTGTGGAAAAATACCAACGTCTTTTTGCAAAGCAAGTTCAAGTGAATGACAATGTTTTTGAAGGAAATCAGTTTTGTGTTGAAGTAACTCCAAAGCCTTTTTGTCAACATTTTCTTTACGTTTCGAAAGCTCAATTTCAAGACGTTCACATTCTTTGATCTTATCAAGATATTGGCATGCAACTTCAGAATATTCATCAATATCAGCACAAGATGTAAAATAAGCACACATAACATCTTTAGAAACGCATTCTTGCAAGAGTAAATCATATTCATCTGAGAAATCAGACTTCTCCATTTAAAGATCATCAATGTGTTTCTCAATAGATTCAACATATTTTAAATCATCAAACATTTCAGTCCGAATGAACTCCTCAAGTTGAAGAACAGTTTCTTTAATCAACGCCGTGTTTGGAATTAAGAGTTCTTTGACAAGCAAGGTAATATCGTGAGGAATCGGACGTGTCCACTCAGCATTTTCACGTTTTGCCCAGTCTCTTTCAACAATAGATTTAACATTATCTATGTGGTGTTTAAGAATACCTAATGTTTTCCTACTCTTGCTTTTAGATTCATCTAGAGGGAGGTAGTTTATGTATTTGTAAACATTAGATTTCTTAGGGGCAAATGCTTTCTTCTATTGAATTCTCTTTTGTTTGCATTCAAGGAACACTTCCTCACGAGTTTTCTGAGTTTGTTTATTGAAAAGGCCATAAAGACTATTCTCATAAGCATAATTATATGGTTTCACAAACTCCTTATTAACAAGTGGTTAACTATCATCATCCCAAAGGGCAGTCTCTTCACTATCGGCACTTACCGGCATGCAATCAAGATCGGTCCTTTCAGTCTCATTAAGATAGAGACACGGGTTCGCAGCTTGAGCTTTGGCAAGGTACTCAGGGCTTGCAAAGCTAGCTTGACCCTTAAACATCGATGGAGGTGCTAGCATTCTTTCAGATTGAATAGAATCATGCGTTTTATAAACAACGTTCTTCAAAAAGTCGACTTGTGCTTCTAGTTTTGTAACTTTTTCGGTTTCTTTATCATATCTACTTTTGAAGTCTTGTATTAACGCATCTACCTCTTGTTTCTTATCCTCTAGAATTTTAGCAGAATCAGTAGTGGTCATAGAGAGCTTTTGTTCAAGTTCATTAACTTTGGTATTGGCAAGGTACGTTTTTTGACGTTCATCCATTAAGAAAACATTATATTGACGCTTCTATTTAGCTAATAACTCAAGAGTTGTATTATATTTTTTTTCAAAATCGTCCTTTTGATTTTTTAACGCATTTCCCTTGTACCCCTCAAGCTCTTTGGTTTTCTGAAGGAGCTCATCTCTATAGGTTTCAGTCATCTCAGTAGATTTGATAAGAGCAGCTTTACATTCTTCAAAACTTTGAGTGAGCGTAGCGTTTGCCTTCTTTAATTGCTTTTGACTCTTTTTATTTTTAGTGACATCTTTTTGTAAAGTAGCAATTAAATTAGCAAGCGTAATACGTTCCTCTTCATCATATTCATTTGCATGTTGATCATCCTCAGACTCATTATTGCACATGTCTGATAAATCGGGTGTGGTATTGCTATCAACCGTTTCCATCATACATGTGTCATTAATGGCATTGGGTAGATCACTATGCTCGGGAATATCACCAAACACATTATATTCAATAGTAGTGTGTACCTTATCGAGTGGCTCAGTGTCAAAGATAGGGCCATTGTCATCTTCATTGACTTTGAGAACTTCTTCAACCTTTGCCATGTACGAGTAATGTGCATCGAGCTCTTGATCAGAATCTTCATCATCAGTATCATCAAGCATTGCTCCTTCCTCAGCTGACAATTTAACCCTTGCTTCCATCTTTTTGCATAGCAACATCTTTTCCTTGTGATAGCTGGAGTCTCTAACCCTTTTCGGCTTCCTGCATTCCTTTGCCATATGCCCATAACCTTGGCAATTAAAACATTGAATCCCACTCTGCTGAACCACTTGACTTCCAACCGTTTCCGTATTCCCAGTAGCAGCAGCAATCCTCTGAGTATCATACTTTGCAGTTTGTCGATCATATCTTGCAGAACCCTCAACATGCGTTGGATTATGTCGATCATACCTAGAAGGACTTTCACCACGTCGACGTGTGTCATACCTTGGAGGACTCTCAACATATCGGTTCTTTGTGTTAGATGATGTGCGAAGATTGTTGTTGGTGGGTTTGTAGATTTTCTTGTAAGTCTTCATTATGTAAGCAATTTGTTGTTTCATCTCTCGGTTCTTTTGAGCTTGGTCTTCATCACTATCTTCTTCAGATGAGGACTCAGATGGTGGTGATGGTGCTCTTGGCGCTTTACCTCGAGATTTTGTTGAAGATGAAGACTTAGATGATGTGGAATATCGTGGTGAAGATGATATATTGGAGTATGGCTTAGGAGCACGAGAGTGAGGATCTTGAACATGTTGAGTGGTAGTCACTAAAGCAAGTGGATTAGTCGTCTTGGCAACACGTTCAGTTCGAATCTCATTTGCTTCATTCTGAAATTGCTTGAAGATGTCAAAGAGTCGATGATATGAGACCTCGTCTAACTTTTCTTGTTGTTTCACCAAAGTGACGAATCGTGTCCACTCGGGTTGAAGTTGTTGAAGAAATTGAACATTGACTTGCATGGTGGAGACTTGCAGGTTATTTCTTGTCATGTCATTCATCATCTTATAAAACCTGGGGTAGTAAGAGTCAATTGATTCTCCATCCCTTGAAGTAAACTTTCCAAAATTCCAAAACAAGTTTGTTTTGACATCTTGTTTGTTGAGTGATTCTCCTTGTTGCAAGCGTTCAATAGCAGTCCACATTTTATGTGCTGTCGGGCATGCATCAACCGTGGAGTAAATATCATCTCCAATCCCACTTAAAATCATATAGATGGCTTCCTTTTCCGCACCATGCCAAGCACAATTTTCAGGTGTGAGATCAGCTCTTGTTTCATCACGTTCACTTGCAGGTATTGGATCAGTAGTATCTATGGCTGCTCTTGGAGGAACTGAGATCTTCTTAAATATATATGGTCCATGAGTAATACATTTCCTCAAGGCATCACCATTAGGTCTTGTATCAAGATATCGTATGAAACGTGATTGCCATTGAGCATACCGACCAGATACAAGCATTGGTGGTCTCTCTTTGTTACCCGCCACCATTATGTTGTTGTTCGTCACACGATATTCGGCAGTAGAATCCATCTCAATATTCTCTGAAATGATGAAGTGAATATGGATCTTAAGTAGATTTGTTGTGATTGTTGTTGTGGTTTAAATTCCAAAAATTGCAATTTTTCTCCAGTCCGACAATAAATTCTCCAGTCCGACAAAAATGGTAGACCAAAAAATTTTGTATCGCCAAATTTTGAAATTGAGCTAGAAATGTCCTAAAACTAGTATGGAAAAAATTTAAATTTACTTGACAGAAAAATTTTAACTCTTTTTTTTTTATCTTCGTGGAAACGATATTCCGAAACTAGTCTAGATGGTGGCTAAGTCTAAAAAATACTCAAAAAAAATTTAGCAAAACACATCATCGGAATCACTTCGTCGGAATGTCTAATCGGAATGTCCAATCGGAATGTCTAATCGGAATGTCCAATCGGAATGTCTAATCAGAATGTCTAATCGGAATCCCTTCGTCGGAATGTCTAATCGGAATGATGATCGGAACGACCTTGTCGGAATACCAAATCGGAATGATGATCGGAAAGACCTTGTCGGAATACCAAATCGGAATGATGATCGGAAAGACTGGTCGGAATACCAAATCAGAATGATGATCGGAAAGCTGGTCGGAATGTTAAAACCCTTTTCCGATGCTACTGATCGGAATCCCAATCGGAATCTATAATCCCTTTTCCGATTACACCAATCGGAATAATAGTGCTGTTACGAGATTTTGGGGTAAAAATGAATTTTTCGACAAGAAATCCGCGATTTTAACCAACCAAATGCGACCAAATCCCTACCACAGCTATGTAGAAGATTTATATCAAGATTTAGAGCATAGAAACACAAAAAGAATCTTGAATTCTAGATGATTATAAGAGAAAATCACACGAACCAAGTAAAATCAACAACGAATCACAAAACTACCCCATGGCGATTGATACCAAATGTTGTCCCATATATTTGCGATGATTAAGCAATGAATAAAGAAAGAAAAATAGATGAAGAAGAGATGAATTCCTAGAGAGAGAAAGTAGTGAGAGAAAGTAGAGAGGAGATGATTAACTTGGTGAGATTAGATTAGAGAAAAGAATTTGTTACAAATGACCATCCACCCTCCTAACATGCTAGGAGGGTAGTATATATAGTCCACCCACATGCGGGCTTTAATGGACTATATATTGGGCCGGGCTTGTCTCTTGGACTTTAATTAGTTTAAATCCAAGCCCGTGAACCACGACTAAATAACTACCTATTACAACGTTCTAATAAATATCATAATAGAAACCTATGACCGAACATTCTTGTTTGACTCAATATTTTGAGGCTAACAGGGTGATTTGTGATATAATTGATATGAGATTTTACTCATATCAAGGATACATTTAGCAATACTGGACATTTCGCAGTCGGAATAGTTTATTTAGTTAGGTCATTTAATGGGTAAAATATCCTAAATATATTTTATACTGTTATTATTAAAAATATATCAAATAATTAAACTTAACAATTTTTTATTTATTAAAAAGTAAAAAATAAATAAATATATAAAAGCATGTTTCTATAACGGGGAACATGGGGACGTGAAACATAGTTTCTAAATTGAATTTCAAATGTAACGTGTATTGTTTACAGAAAACATTTTCGAACGAAGTGATACCGTCGATTTTTCTATGAGAATAGCGGGCTCGTTAGTAGCTTGCGGAGTAAACCGCAAGTATTGTTGGGTACCTAGCCGGGTGGTCTATAAGTAGGTGTTTTACGTTTTATAAAACGAGGTCGTCAGATAGGTTAAAATCGTGTTCAAGTAAGGGTCGTGAAACTGTTTCGAGTGTTACGAGGTCTACCGGGTCAGTTTCGATCCTATCTACAGTTCTAGATAACGACTTTTGGGTCGAGCAAAAAGTAGTCTCATTTAGAGGGCATGGCCGTCTACAACTTTCGTTATTTTACCTCCTCGAGACAAGGTCTTTTTAAGGGTTTAATCTAGGTCGGAAAAGGTCGGGTTAGGACTAGTTAAATAACAAAAATAGTTGGCCACTGTTACATAAAAAATAGCCATTGTTGCAACATATCACGTTCCACTGTCGTGTTTTTCAAAGGCTGTCCCGAACTCGATACTCGATTATATATAGTAATTATCTTTGCGTTCAAAACTTGATACTAGTGGCTACGTTACTAGTTACAAATCTCGACTTATAACTCGTTGCATTATTTTTAAATTGGGGTCAAAAAGGGCAGTTTGGGTCTAACTTTTCGACTACATTTGCCCCATTTATTTTCACTGTTTAACGAGTTTCAAACCTCAGCTACTTACTTATTTAGATCCTTTGAAATCCCTTCACGCACCTCATGTGTGACTTAACTCCATTCCCAAGGGTCGCTAAGAATCTATTGTAAGCTACATGTTTTAGTTTCGCAAGTCTTTTGTATGCATGAGACGTTAAGGTTCGTTTCCTGTTCATGTTATAATAAGACTCTAAATAAAAACTTAGCTCAATCTTATTTAGATCCTTTGAAAACTCAAGCACATAGCTAGCTAGAACTTGCATAGACTAAAAGAAGTAAAGGAAATAGAGGAAACAAGGGGCTTTACCCTTGATGCGTAAACCAACGACGAACACAACACGACCCTCGTGTATAGTATACGATTATTATACTTAATAACCCGAACAAATACTCTGACAATAGCAACGATTCATCCAAATTTGCGTCAATGAATACACAAATAGCGAATCAAATCTCGGCCACCTCGTGATCACACGAACTAAAAGAACCAAAGAGTTTTGTTGTGTGTAACTTAACATAAGTTTAAGTTGATGATGAAGAGTGTCTTTGGTATTTCTTGGTTACTTGTTTTTCCCACCCATCTCCCCTTTGTTGCTACTGCTCGAACAAGCCACGAAAAAAAAGTGTATGTGTTTGTTGACTATGGTAACAAAAGGAGAGTTTTATGCTTTTATTTATAGGTGAAAAAGATTATAACTATGCAGTTTTATATTTTTGTTAAGATGTAACAGATTTTGTTGCTTTGTAACTAGCAAGTACCATGGGAAATGTCAAAGTTTACAAGAAAGCAAAGGATGGCAGGGGGATTTTCCCATGTTTGCCTTATATGTTTATATGGAAGGTATCTTTATTACTCAAGGTGTTATATGCATGTGATGGAGACATGATTTGAAGGGTAAGAATAGAAAGTGTGGGGTGAAGCTAAAAGAAAGGAGGTGTGTGTTTAAGCAACAAGGGGGGATTCTTTGTCTTTGTTTTTGAGTATTTGAGATTTCAATTTGATAGGTAACTATTTAAGAGGTGTATATATGTGTTAGTTTAATTATTCGTGGTATGGGGTATGTTATGTATAATTTTAAAAATAGTTACACGTATCATTAAACGGTTACGTAAAATAATTTATATACAAATTATTTAAATTATAAGATACCAAAATTAAATATTTTGAGTTGTTATTAAAATAAGTTGACATCAATAGTCTAGCGTCAAATTAATAACCAAGTGATATTCAGAATATGCTATATAATCTTTTGGTTTCAGTTAAATTTAATTTCGTTTACCTTTAAAATAAAATACTAGTAATAGTTCAAATTGAAATTAAGAGTTCTAAGTAGAATAAAAGCTTTTATTTGGCATGAAAATTACCTTCCATATTGGAGTTATATTGAGTATATTCCAAATTCACTCAATGCCTTAACCTTGATACCTTTTAAGGAGAAATAAGTTAAATTCATCAAAAACCAAATATATTAACTTATATATTTTGGTTCATTTTTATTCAACATATCATTCATGGTATTTCAATAAGATCAAATTTATGAGATAATCTCATAACTTATTTGATGAACTTACACTATATGTCTATATTGCTTTATCTATTATGTTAACTTAAGTTCAAAACTTAATAACATCAATAGTATTATTAATCCAATTGCATGTACTTAATCATAAATCTTTGATCCAATGAACACTTAAATTGTATGTATTAACTAGTAGACATATAATCCAATTCTTACTATTTGTTATTAGTCATTGACTAATTCAATGATTACATGTACATGTCTTAATCAATAAGACATTAGAAGCTAACACATATTACTTTAAGTTCCAAGTATTTACACAAGTATAAGACTTAATGTTCATGTCTTAATCAATAATACATAATCATTAAACTAAGGTAAAACTGAGTATGATTCATGATCTTAATAGTAACTTTCAAGTTAATCACAAACTTAACATGATTATAATTTTCTAGGAAAATATAATCATGTAGTTTATCTCTTTATCTTGACATTCCATATCAAATAGGGAAACCTACCACAAATGTGTAGTAGTCCTAATGGAGTAATAGTTTCATTACTTATAAAGTCAAGAAAACCCTTAATCATATCGCTAAAGTCATTCCATGCCCACAATTAAGTTTTGTCCCACTTGGGTAGGGAACTACTTATTGCATAAAACAACACTACACCAGTTAGTTAGTTTGTTTGTATCAACAATATGATTTTGTCACATATAGGATTAAGTCTAGCTCAAAGCATAGCTTAGTGTAAGAAGAACTTCATCTTATTCATAATGAATAGTGCATCACTATCTTGTAAATAATTTCAACAACGAAAGCGACATCTCAAAAGGCAACAAGTTATCTAAGATAATACACGTGATTCTTACTAAAAGAAGATGCATCACACTTTGAAAGTAATTCATTATCTCAAGTCCAACAAGAAATAAAAGGAGCATCTTATAGCTCCCATTTAAATTGACAACATTTCATGTATGCCGTTTCGTATAAAATGTATTACTCCCACTTATTTTGAGAACACTTGAAGTGTTTCATTACTAGTGAAGTTAAGTGACATTTTGTCTTTTCATGCATTGAATATTCACACATTAATGCTAGTGTGAGTTACATTGACTAGTAACAATTACTTAGATATTCAAAGAAGTGTGTTTAATTCTATATATGTATACCAATGACGGACCTTACATATATACATATATTATTATTAACATGAAAATTTGGCACGTAATTTTCCCTCCTTTATTAGCACGCATACAATACCTTGTGGGTATGTAGCATCTTTTACTTGGTCAAAACAAACAACTAAATACAACCGGTTCTCTAGGTTTTGCTTTCACCATTTTTGCGGTGATATTCCCGTCTTTGTAATCAAACTCTTAAATATGTCTTGATCAAATCAAGATATGAAGGCACAAGTTATCTACTTATCCAACAAGATATGTAATTTAACTTACCATATAGGCATTTCATATGTTTGATTTGAATTAGGATAATTCAATCATTCCTTTTATATATTTTCCAATTGTAAAAGTATGGGAACGGACCTTAAAATTTTCCTATGGAACACGAACACGGTTTGTCATTCTCGAGTAACGACCAAACCATGCTATTGGTGTACTTTGCATTTAGAAATTAAAAGAACTTTCAAAGTTCAATTATTAGTATTTTCGATAATCACTCTCTTATGAAATTAACTACTCATGTTTATAGACTTTAAACAATTAATTTTATCAAGAGAATAAGATCCAACTTGAACTTATTCAATCAATGAAATTGATCTACTAGAGATGAAATATTTCAAAAGGTAATCATCTGTTGACTCTAATTATATGATGATAGATTAAAGAAATGAGATTGAAAAGATATGAATTTTAGAGAGAAAAAGTAGAGAGAGAAAAGAGAGAGAAGTGTGTGAAACTATGTGAAATTAGATTTAGAGAAAATGAGAACAAACAACCCTTCTAACATGCTAGGAGGGTGTTTATATAGTCCACCCACATGCGGGCTTCTTAATGGACTATATATGTTTTGGGTCGGGCTTGAATAAATGCTTAGTACCTTGAAAGAGGCCTTTTAAGCTAACCATCAAGCCCGTAATGTCACGACTATTTTAACTAACTATTACAACGTTCTAATAAATATGACAATAAAAACCTATGACGGAACATTCTTGTTTGACTCAATATTTTGAGGCTAACAATCTCCCCCAATGTGAGGTCATTCCTCTTCAATATTTGGAGTTCAATGGAGATTACGAATCTCGTCATAAATAAATCTTGAACGTGTAATAGTAGTCTTGTTCCTTCATGTTGTGATCTTTGAGCCTTTGTCGTTTTCTTTCGACTTTGTCTTTTATCTTGAGATCCTCAAATTATCCTTGACTTGTCTTTGCCATCTTGCGATCTTGTGTCTTCATCTACATGCTCATACTTCGCACAATCTTGAAAGCTTGCTAACAATCTCCTTTGAAGAGAGGTCATTCCTCTACATTAATTGATAAGAAAGATATTTATCATCAGAGTTGCGGAAGTCTTTAGCTTTCTTGCTTGTTGAATATGTCATTAGGCATGAGTATGTGGTTTTGAATCTTTGACATTGCTGAGTACACCATAACGTCACCTTCTTGAGACAAAACATAGACACGGACTGAATGGCTTTGACATTCTTCCTAAATCGGTAGCGTTTTACCTCCAGTCGGTGAAGGCCTTTACACGATATTAAATATCGTACCTATGATTAGGTAGATTAAATTAAGAACCTCCTTGATAGGGTTTCCCGGTAGTTCTAGCCGTTCTCTTTACTCGACCGTCTCAAAGCAAGACTACGAACATAAAGAGTGAATCAATTGGATAAATATCCGCTTGATTAAATTCGTCAATTCAAATTCCTGGAATGTGACAACCGTGGTTTTGAGATTCGTCACTTGGTCTTATTTTTAGGTTAATTTATGTGTGACAATATGATTAGCGTGTTTACATGTTTATTTTGCGTGAACGAGGTTGGTGTGGATATTGTATATGGGTATAAAGTACTCATAATTAAATCGAGGAACGGTTATTTCATGTTCATGAGCTCACAATTAGTGACTATGAAATGAAATGGTGTTATTTTGGTGTTTACGTATACGTATAAGTATTATAGTAAATAGTATTTTTTTTTAGGATTTGGGGTTTAGCATTTAGAGGTCTCAAGGAAGGTGTTTAGTTATGTGAGTATTTTTCGGGATGGTTTTAGGTCATTTAGGACTTAGTTATAAAGTTTATTTCATAAATTTAAGATTTTTTTAAAACTGTATATTTTACGTTTTTTCGGTATACGCGTAAAATTGACTAGTTTTACGATTTTAAGGTTTCAGAGGTTGTAGGAGCTGAAATAAATTAAGGTAAATTAAGGTATTGTTAATAACATAATAATAAGTAATAAAAAAGAAAAAAAATAAAAAAATATATATATGGGTCGGTTAGGGCCGAATAAAAAGAAAGAAAGAAGGAAAAGCCCAAAAACAGGCCCAATGGACTTGTAATGGGATTAGGGGGCCTTTAGGGCTTAACCAAACCCAATCCATAACCAAAAAAAATCAGATTTTTAAGCTCCATAACAGCTCCTAGCCGAAATTCAACAATGGTGGCCAATTAAGGTTTCAAAAATAAAGATCTTCCATTGATTTCTAAGGTAAAACCTTCAAAACCCTTGTTCTATTAATGATTTTAATCAATCTAATCATGTAATTGATCTTATGATGGATTATGGTTTGTGAGTTTTATGAGATTAGTGAGTTTAGGGTTCATATGAATTGATTACTTTGGTTATTATGAAAATTAGTGATGGAAATTAGGGTTTAATTATGTTAAAATCGTTTTTTAAAAACTGGGCAGAATATTAGGTCAATTGTTTTGACCATATATAGAGTTCTACAAACTCTTATTTTGCGATCCAAGTATCCCTGGAAAGGTAATTGAATTGGCTTTCAAATGCAAGAAACGAGAACTAAATTGGAGATAGGGAAATGGTTCAAAAACAGGTTACAACAGTCGGAGGTCAAAACTGTTTTGAAATCAGCGGGTTTTCAGTTAATGTTTTAGGGTGATTGGGGTACTTAGGAGTACACTTGAGCCCTCTAATAGGAATGGGAGTTGGTTTATATATTAAATAAGAGACCAGGGGTGGGGCTAAGAAGATGGGTTCGGGTAAGGCCCCCTAATCATAACAAACTTTTTGTATGTTCAAAATCAGTAAAAATCCGGATAGACAAAAGTATATATATATATATCGGGGCCTTAACAGTAGCTTTAAGGTTGGGGAAAAAGGTAAGAGTTAGCCAACATATGTAAGGGCATAGGGTTTCCTTTATAGAGATCATGGGTATGTTTAGGTGGCTGTTTGGCTTATAGTTTGGAGACCTAAAAACCGAGACTGTTTTGGGTAAAATGTTAACGGGACAGGTTATGAAGTAAACTAAGTTAAGGGCTTTATAGATGGGTGTAATGAGATGCTTAGAGCATATAAATGAGGTATATATATGGGAGAAGGTTAGATGTCCATCATAGGTTGATGAGCCATCATAGTGTTTGGTTCATGTTTTGATTGTGTGCTTTTGTTTATTAGCTTTTTGGTAGTGCGTGGATTTTTGGAGAAGCTCAATCAGGTGAGTTTCATAGTCCCATGTCTTTTAATGATTTTGACTTCTAGATGGGATGGAAGAGACACTGTATGGTTTTGTAACTAATTTTGTGAATGTTTTATGGTTTGTGATGGACTTGTGTGTGCACTTATGTGATTAACTGCTATGTGATTCTTGATTGTGTTATGATTTGGATCAGGGGACACGTACCATCTCAGTTATCGTGGTTTGACTTGGTACCAAGGGGATGTTGACAAGGCGGGGCCTTGGGGAGGTACATAGATGTGTGAGCATATATGGGACCAATGGATAATGACAAGGCGGGGCCTTGGGATTGGTACATAGGTGTATGGGCGCCTATGGTACCATGGTGTTTGGTAAGGCTGGGAGCCTTGGATTTTGTTTGGAATGATTGATCTTGAATGTTAGTTGTTAATGCATATTTTTAGCACATTGTCCATATGTTTAGTGGGTTATGGTGGTTCACAGCTTATTTTAATCTGTTTTCGGTTGGAGTCTAAACCTATGACTCTCACCAACATTATGTTGACGTGTTTTAGTGTCTCTTTCAGGTGATAAAGTGTTTAAGCGTGAGAACATATGTGGCTAGGATTGGAGTCACGTAGGCATGCATTTAGAAGGAGATCCTTGTTCCTTCTTAGTTTATTTTTCTGTTTGTTTCAATAAGTGATACTATGAACCTATATGTTGCTTTGTTTGTGTTATTTGTTTGTCTTGGGTAAGAGATAGGACTATTACCTACTTGCCTAGACTCCTGTATTGATGAGATATTGTAATGACATTTGTGTCACCTTTTATGACATTTTTAATTCATATAGTTCTCTCTATAGACACGCTGTTGTTGAGATGATATCCATATGTCGCGCCCCATATTCCGCCATGGTGGGGTGTGACATGGAACAAGTTTGACTCATTAAGAATCTTACCATTGTTGCTTTACAGTTGACACAAGCTTGATTCATAAGAATCTCGCAAGTTACCTATCGTAGCGCTGTTTAATGTTGACGCTAGAAGGATTTCCATTCGTCACTGTGAATATTAATAAATATCACTCTGAATGTTCTAGCAAGATCATAAAGATATTACGTAGAAACCTGAAACGAGTCTGAATCGATAAAGAAACAAACCACTATTGCTTTTCAGTTTTACATATGTTCAATTCATAAAGAATGTTTCACATGACCTACCACAGTGTTGTTTGATGTTAACACTAGAAGGATTTCCACTCATCATTGTGAATACTAGGTAGTATCACTCTGAGTTTTCTAGCAATATCACAAGGATATAGCGTAGGACTCTCTTGATCTTCATCTGTGTGTCCTAACTAGATTTGATTGATCTCTTGGCTCTAGACTCGATTTGTGCACTTTTAGTGGTCAGAGGCTGGAGCAGATGCCACCTATTCAATATCAACTAACTTGAAGTGAGAAAGTCAACAGAGGTCGTGTTGATCTCCGTGAAAATAAAACAAACTTCTTTTAAGAGAAGCCTGAGTCAGCTAGGGAGGGGTTGTGCATTACATCACTGGTTCCATGATGCGTTGTCTTCATGATGTGTTGACCCGGTTTCTACCTATGTTGTATGGAGGGCTAATTTCTTTATACCCTTTACCCTTACATTTCTTTTTCATTCTTCAACCCTTTCAATGCTTACCAAGACATCATTACAAGAACCTTGTTGTGATTGTTCCAGTGCTAGCATCAGTACTTAGTCGGCATTCAGCTTCGTTCACATTCTACTCCATCTTTCCTAAGGACTTCTAATTAATCTATTGGATTGTCCCTGGGAAGATACCTCCGGTTCTGGTTGGATCATAGGACATAAACCTAACCACCCTTTTGACACCAATAACGTCGTGAATTAAAGATGTTGTGGGTATTTGATCGTAACCATGAGTGCTTGAGTCTTTATATCACATTTTAATCATATTTTCTCCCATATCTCTAATATATAAAATCGTTTGATATTAGAGATACCAAATTTGGTTAAAATATATTGTGAAGAATAGTCTTGAAAAACTTTGGGGAGAAAAATGTGTCAAACTTAGCATGAAGTTGGAACGCTCCCCCTCAAAAATTGATCCAATAGAATTGTCATTACGAGGATATGAACCACATTAAACTTTTGAGGATATGAGTTGTTGAACACACAATTTTTGAAAGATTTTGAATAATCGTTGAAAAACTCTTGAAAAAAAAATTATGTTCAACGCTTTTTGAAAAATCCTATTTCTTTTTGGCGAAGAGGTTTTTCTAAAGCATAAACTTGAGTTCGTAGACTTTGAATGTCTTGACGAATCTACTCAAGTATAAGAAGATTTGTCTTCTTTTTCTGAGGGTAAGGGAACTAAATCGTAGACTCCCCGTGAATATAGATCCGGGTTGCAATCTGAAAGTGATTACAAGCCATTGTGTTGAGCTCAAAACGTTGAATGTTTTGTGACAAGCTCAACCCAAGATAGATTGCTCTACCCGTTGTTGGAAATATTGTCCAAAAGAGACAATTTACTTTATAAAAGATAGAAATGACATGTTTTGATACATATTTACAACTTTCATTCGAGCTTTATGCACACACCCGTGTCGTTATTGAGTGACATTTCTAGGTACGCCCATATTATCGATACTGAAAGACATGTCGAGAAGAATATTTTTAGATTTTCAAAGATTTTTAATTTTGTATTTTTCTTTTTCAATAATATTTACATTTTATTGTATTTTTGTATTTTTCATGTTTTTCAAAAATAATCCAAAATAGATTTTTGTACAACAGAAGAAGGTGATATCGAATATACAAAATTGGAACCCGTTGAGGAAGAAGTGGGTTTAGAATCCGTTGAGGTACCTACAATCACAGAAGAAGAGTTTGCACAGATACTAGTATTAGGAGTAATAAATTCCTTTTCAGCGTGTAGAACAGTAGCATTAGTGCTGGCGCAGGTGTCATCACTCTTCTCTATTGGAATCCACTTAAGACCAACGTCCTTGAAGATCCTACCCGTTGGTTTCAACTGAAGACTAGATCTAGGAGTAGTTTTCTCTTGCACAACGGAAGACTTCTTTGGAGAGAAACTATGTCCTTTTTTAATCCACGTTTCAGATTTGTTGTTATTGCTTTTCTTTGCGACGGGTTTGTATCTCCTTGTTATCTTATGGGATTCTGTATTCGATCTCCGTTCAAAGGAACGAGATTTGACCTCATAGAGGTATTGCAGAATGAAATGATCATGATTTCCATTGTGAATGCCCTTTTTACAAGTGGGACATACAGGGAATTTGGCATTCACGAAAGTACTTGTATTCCTTGGTTTTCCAAATCGTTCAGGCGTAGTGTTCGAAACACGACTATTCATGGATGTTTTCCAATTCTTAGATTGTTGGTGAGGATTCCTAGGTTTTGGTTGACTACCATTGGGAGTGTGTGGAACTTTAGCGGGATTTGGTGAACTAGGTTTTGAATACACGGGTTTGTCTTTCTGAATCTTCCCTTGCTTAGCATCCTCTAGGTTATTGGTATGAACGAAGGCATTTGAACCTACAGATTTTTTTGTAGACACGAATGTCACACGTTGGAGGAATCCTAGAAGTGCTAGGTGCATTCACATGGTTTGGTTTAGCAATAGTTTGCTTTCTAAATTGAGGAACATAGGGTGATATAGATGGTTTTGGAACACTTGGTTGCACATCAGTCTTAGGGGGTAACCTAGATTTTACATGAGAAGAATTAGAAAAGGAGTCAATTTTCCTAAGATAGATGGCTTTGGATCCTTGTAGGCATTGGGTTGTCGAACAACAGGTTTCACAACTTTAGGTTCCACAGTTTTCCCACCCATTTTGGCAACGAGTTTCTTCAACTCTTCTATCGCTATTTCCTTTTCATGCAACTGAGCTTTCAAGTCTGTAATTTCTATACTCATTTTGTTCATTTCTCGACACGATGCTGAAAGTTTTCCTTGCAAGTTATTATCATTTGGTCCTTTTCCGACTTTGGCTTGCAACGCAAGTTCAAGAGAATGACAATTTTTTGAAGAAATCACAACGGTCTTGAATTAACGCAAAAGCCTTTTGATCAACATTATCTTTATGTTTCGAAATCTCAGTTTCAAGGCGTTCACACTCTTTGACTTGATCAAGATATTTTCATGCCACGTCAGAATATTCATCTATATATGCACAAGATGTAACAGCAACACACAAAATATCTTTGGAGAGATATTCGTGTAAGAGTAGATCATATGCTGTAGAAAACTCGTCTCTTTTAGGTTGATGGTCGTTCACTTCTTGTTCAAGAGATTCCACATATTTCAAATCATCAAACATTTCTTGCTTAATTAATGTTTCAAATTCCAAAATATGTTTTTGCGTACTTTCCGCAAGCGGAATCAAAATACTTTTCACAAGCACAGTTATATCGTGAGGAATTTCTTTGTTGTCTTTCAAAAGTTCACGTTTTTTTCCAGTCATCATCAACAACTTTTTTAAAATTTTCAATGTTACTCTTGAGAATACTAAGTGCTTGCTTACTCTTGCTTACAGAAGCTTTATATGGCAAGTACCTAATAAGTTTTGAAACATTAGTTTTGTTAGTAGCAAAAACTTGTCTCCATTTAATTCTTATTAGTTCACATTCGAAAAATATTTGCTCACGAGACTTCTGTGTTTGCGGATTGAAAAGACCATAAAGACTGTTTTCATAAGCATAATTATATGATTTAACAAATTCTTTATTAACTTTTGGTCTACTCTCTTCTTCCAAATCGTTTGTCTCTTCACTATCGGGCCTAACAACAAGACAATCAAGATCGGTCCATTGGGACTCATCAAGATATAAGTGCTGATTCTCAGATTGAGCTTGCTCAAGGTACTTAGGATTTTCAAAACTAGGTCTATCCTTGAAAAACGAACGAGGTGCCAACATTCTCATGGTTTGAATTGATTGATTAGTTTCTTAAAAAAATTTATTGTAAAAATCAATTTGAGTTTCAAGTTCCACCATTTTGTCGATGTCCTTCGCTTGTTTAGTTTTGAAATCCTTTTCCATCTTTTCAACCACTGCTTTCTTTTCATTAAAAAGTTTATTTTTATCCTCTTGAAGAAAAACATTTACTTGATTTAGCTCATTGACTTTGGTGGTAGCAAGATACGTTTTGTGACGTTCAGTACTCAAAGAGGTGTTATAATTACGTTTCTCTTGTTCTAGAAGCTTAAGAGTTTAGTTATATTTCTGTTGATAATCTTCCTTTTTGACGTTAACTAAACACCCTTTGTAACCCTCAATCTCATTGGTCTTTTGAAGAAGCTGAGCTCTATAGCTATCAATGGTCTCACTAGATTTAATTAGAGCAGCTTTGCATTCTTCAAAATTTTGAGTGAGCGTAGCGTTTGCCTTCTTTAATTGCTTTTGACTTTTTCTAGTTTCTTTGACATCTTTTTGTAAAGTAGCAATTAAATTAGCAAGAGCAATACGCCTCATCATCATACTCATTTGCATGTTGATCATCGTCAGACTCATTATTGCATGTGTCTGAGGGATCGGGTATGGTATTGCTATCAAAAGATTCCGTCATACATGTGTCAATAAGGGTTTGACTTTGATCACAATGCTCATGCGTATCATCATTGGCAAACACATTATATTCATCATTGTGTACCTTTTCCAATGGGTCAGAGTCGAAGACAGGGCCATTATCATAGGAAGCTGTATTGCTGATGACATTCTCAGAACCGATGTCTTGTGTGCCAGTGCTGCTTCTTTCCTTCCCATGTATGGTATGATCATCTCGCATACCATGCTTTTTGTTTCGTGATGTGCAACTTTCATTCACATGACCCGATACTGTACCACAATTTGCCTTGAAATTTTTATCTATCTCTTGCTCGTGAATTATTATTCTGTGGACATAGGTTTCAATGGAATTGATGTTACTTGGGATCAGGTCTTTGAACGTTTGAGCAGTTTTATGATGTCTCATGAAGCATCCCTGTGTACTCTAAGAAATGAGGAATTCTGAATCAAAAGTATTTTCAAATGTCGTCTTGAGTTCAGTGAAGGTGATCTTGCATTCACTCCCAAAAAGTCTTTCTTTCGTGAGTTGTGCCACAAGTTTCTCCATGGCTTGTGTGAAAGCTCTTATGAACGTGGCAGTGGATTCACCTAAGTCTATCAGGACTTTTGAAAGGCTCTCAAATGATGATTGAAGTATTCTCAAACTTCCCATGCATTTATCTCTCAAGAAGCATGTCCGTTGTTGTAATTGTTCCATCTCAGAGTTGTCACAACTGAACACTGATTTCTCTTTTTCATGTGATGGTGTCTTGGTTGATGAAGTGACTTCGGATCTTAAGTAGATATGGTGTGATTGAGTTGTGGTTAAAATTCCGAAATTTCCGATTTTTTCGCAGCCCGACAATAAATTTCTCAGTCCGATAAAACAGTAAAGCGAAAATTTTTGAATTACCAAATTTTGAAATAGAGTTCGAAATAGCCAAAAACTAATAGGGAAAAATTTTGAAAAAATGAAAATTTTAACGAAAAATAAAACCTATAAAATTTGAAATTTGGCCTAAAAATTTGAATTTTGGTCTGAAAATTTGAATTTTTGGTCGAAAATTTTTTCGCATTGCCAAAATTTGAAATCGAAGCTTAAATGGCCTAAAAATGTCTAGGAATAAATGATCTTGATGTAATCCGGAATATGTGTTTCCTTTTGACAAATCGGAATTTGTTTATGTACCTAAGTCGGAATGTTTTTCCTTGACATAAGTGGGAATCTTTTTCCTGCACCTAAGTCGGAATCCGTGAGCTTAACCTAATCCGGAATAACAAACACCACCTAATTCGGAATACTTATCCTAACGTAATTCAGAATACGGGTTTGCACATAATCCGGAATAACAAAAACCTCACCTTGTTCGGAATCACAAAACGTAACATAATCCGGAATAACAATTATGAACCTTATCCGGAATCCAAGTTCTGTACGAAGTTCCGAATCCAATATCTGTCACGTAATTCGGAATAATTTTTCTAGGCCTTATCCGGAATCCAGCTTCCAAACGTTATCCGGAATCTTGAAACACTCAATTCGGAATACAAGCTTATCCGGAATATGTGTTTTTTCTCCTAATTCGGAATACTAACAAACACCACCTTATCCGGAATATGTGGTCAGAACCATATCCGGAATACAACTCATTGATTGAATACAATTCGGAATAGGCCCTTATCCGGAATACCACTTACTGATACAATTCGGAATAGGCCCTTATCCGGAATACCAACCACTCACTAATACAATTAGAAATACTCAAAGTGACACACAAGTCGGAATGTCCAAAACCCCAGTTTCCCGACTTAACAAACCCTGATATTCTGAACAGTGAACTAACCAAAAGATTAAAGATGACGAATTTTACCCACTAATCAAACGAAAACTACCAAAAAAACTTGTAAAAATCACCAAAATGACGAACACAAATTCCTACCACAACTTTGTAGACAATTTGTACGCAAATTTAGAGTTTGAAAACACAAAAAAATATTTTGAGACGAGATGATTTGAAGATTAAAATCACACGAATGAAAAATAATAACCATAAACTAAACACAAATCTACCCCATGGCGATTGATACCAATTGTTGTCCCTAATTATATGATGATAGATTAAAGAAATGAAATGGAAAAGATATGAATTATAGAGAGAGAAAGTAGAGAGAGAAAAGAGAGAGAAGTGTGTGAAACTATCTGAAATTAGATTTAGAGAAAATGAGAACAACCAACCCTCCTAACATGCTAGGAGGATGCTTATATAGTCCACCCACATGCGTGCTTCTTAATGGACTATATATGTTTTGGGCCGGGTAATAAGTGTGTAAACACTTATCCTTTTACCACTTAAAATAATGAAAAACGAGACCAAAACGTGTAATTAATATAATGTCGGAATTATGCGTTGTTTGTGTTTTTGTTATGAAATAGGTACAAAATATCAAAAGGAAAGAAAACCCGGAATTTCACGGTCATTTATCAAAGAAAAAGCCAAAGATAAATTTTGGGAATTAATTTGATGAGACAAATCAAGAATAACGAAACAAGAAGGACTTATATGCAACTATCAATATTTACAAGAATATGGAGCCCTTTCATACAACAAGGAGGACTTATTAGCAAAATATAGAGGGACTTCTAGTGTAATTAGATTTCTTGTAAAGAGGGTTATGTGTAGTATATAAACACACACCCTGCATAGGTTTATTCGTTCAATTATTCACAATGTAAACCTAAAGTGTCTTTGTGTTCTAGACGTGTATGATCTTGTAAACACGTCTAGGTTAGTTGGTTTGAGTGTTAACGCTTAATTTGAAGTAAACGTTGAAAAGAAACACCTTGTTTATGTATCATGTTCTATTCCGCTTTGTTAATCATATGAACATGATGCATTCCTAGTAAGCTTAATCGATTCATGAATAATGGTTTCCACAGTTGGTATCAGAGCCTCGTGGCTCATGATGCTAGGACCAACAAGGTGTTCGTAATGGTGAAAAGAAGAAAAATCCGTCTACGGTTTTTCTGGACGTTTTTGTGTGTGTTCTATACACATGTATCTAGACATCCACCGGAGGGATTTATAAGTTTTATTCTGAACAAAAACTTATTAAGCGTCGAAGTCAGCAGTTATCATATACAGTTTTTCTGTGGACAGCCGTGTTCAAACCATGATTTCTTATTCGTTAACCGTTGGATCATCGTGAAATTTTTGCTGTAGGTTCTTGACACTTGTGTCTAGGATCTTACCGAAGGGATCTTCGATCTAAGCTCTCATGAAGAAGTTATTCTAAGTCGAAGTTCGCTGCAGAATGTGATTTTCTAAGTTCTAGTTTACATAAAATCATGAACTAGGGGTTTTTACAAGCCCACGAGGTTTACATAAAATCATGAACTAGGGTTTTTACAAGCCCTAAGATTTAAATACGTAGACCACAAGAATATATTCTGTATTAGTTATTTAAATAGAAGATATTCAAGTTTATTCATAATTATCTCTTGTAAACCCTAATCCTTACACTATAAAAGGAACCAAGGGTTATCAGGTTTTTCATATCTTTCATTCACAATGTAAACCTAAAGCGTGTGTCGACTAGGTGTGAGATTTAATGTACACACACCTAGTGATTGTTTGTTATTAATATAATCAAAAATCCAATTGTTTAATTTATGTGTTCTTGTGCCCCAAACACCTTGTTACATAGTTATTGTTGTTTTCCGCTTTGATTGTTAATCATATGAACAATGGCTATGCCTAGTAGCTAAAAGATTTGAGGAAACCAAGGTTTCCACAGTAAAACCTAATCCTTATACTATAAAAGGAACCAAGGGTTATTAGGTTTTTCATATCATTCATTCACAATGTAAACCTACACACACCAAGTGATTGTTTGTTATTAATATAATGAACAATCCAATTGTTTAATTTATATGTTCTTATGCCCCAAACACCTTGTTACATAGTTATTGTTCTTTTCCGCTTTGATTGTTAATCATATGAATAATGGCTATGCCTAGTAGCTAAAAGATTCGAGGAAACCAAGGTTTCCACAATTGGTATCAGAGACTCGTGGCTCGTGATGCTAGGACCAACAAGGTGTTCGTGTTTCAAGAAGAAAAGAAAAATCCGTCTAGTGTTTTTCTGGACGTTTTTGTGTGCGCAGTAGTATTCAGAATGCCATAACTTTTGATTGGACCGTTGGATCGTCACGAAATTTCTTTTGTGTGTTCTATAAACATATATCTAGACATCCACCTGAGGGATTGCCGAGTTTTATCCCCAAGAAAAAGTTATTAAGCGTCGAAGTCAGCAGTGAGTATATGCAGTTTTCTGTGAACAGCCATATTCAAAACACGATTTCTCCTTTGTTAACCGTTGGATCATCGTGATTTTTGAACTGTAGATTCTTGGCACTTGTGTCTAGAATCTCAACAAAAGGATCTTTGATCTGAGCTCTAATAAAGAAGTTATTCAAGTTTGAAGTTCGCTGGTTAAGGTATTAACGTTTTTGCTTTTTCACATGAACTCATGAACTAGGGTTACACAAACCCTAGATCGACATAAAAAGCAGAAAGTTATGAGGTTTGTGACTGTTGTGATTCAAGATAATACATGATCTAAGGTTAATCTACAAACCCTAGATTAGAGTTTCGTTGCATAAAATTTTAATCTTAGATCGATTGGTTCAAGTTTTTGATGTTTGTTGGTGCGATGAACAAGCTGCTATACAGGTGATCGTTGTTGAGATTATAAGGTCGATTTAGGGTTTTATAAACCTAGATCTGGTGTTTTTAATGCTGTGCAAAAGACAAATAATCAACTGGATATTAAGTAAGCTACTCAAAACACCAACAGGTTGCGTATTGGCATGTTGTGGTCCCAAAAATATAGCAGCAAGGGATCAAGGGACATATGGATCTATTTGGACTGCTGATGGTCCAAGATTAAGGTACTATTTCTATGTCTCAAAATAAAATCCAATTGGTTTTTGTATAGAATCGAGACATCTCTGTCCTGGACTGTGAGACATACTGGTCATTCTTGTTTGATATTTAAGGTACTACTCTTGAGTAGTACAACTAATATATGTTCAAAGGAAGACCAATCAGAATACATACGTGGCTCACAGTTTTTGAATGAAAATTATGGTCCCAACAGCAACGTGGGATAGACTTTTGCGTTAAGTTTTGATGAATACTGGTATGAGATTATGTAGAGCAAGGTTTATCTTCCTGATTTTTAGGGATATACTATATATTTATGTTTATCCCATGATATTATGCTGAAATATTGGATGTGATGAGCAACATAGATCACGTGGAGAAAAGATAGCAGCAGACAAGGATGTGACCCAAGACAGTCTTGGACGAATACAAAAGAAGGTTTATAGCAGCAAGAATGATTGTTAGGGTTTTAATTATAAACCCTAGATCTTGAACGACTGAAAGTGTGGTTTGTATGGACGTTCAAGACAGCAGATGTATTGGGCCACGTGAATAATGGATATCACATAGAAGAAAAGACGTGATGTACTTTCTGTAGCAGACTGGTATTTTCTGGTTTTGGTTTGTACGGTTCATGGATAGATTCACGTGATATTAGGAAAGCAAAGATGGATAGTACGTGAGGTTCAAAGAAAAGTATTAAGATATACTACTGTTCGTCTGATCTCCAGACTTCATGGGATCCATTTGGTCACATGGGATATATTTGGATATTATGGAAGCTATTTCTGTGGGATATATTAGAGTTTGCAATTTGACGTGAAGGTTAATTCTTTGCAATATCTTGCTTTCCTAGTTTTATGGAAAGATATATGGAATCGTTTTATACAAGTGTTTTATGGGGGACTCAGCAAAACGTAAACAGATATATTCTTGTTTTGCATAGGACTGGGTTATTTCTACGTGGGCTAGATGGGCTTAAGACATGTGTGATACTGTTCTTCTTAGAAGTTACATTGATTTTTGTCCAAAGCTTATACTATACAAGACGTTGACTAGTATTTTAGCCACAGATGGAGTTAGCCGCTGACATTTGTTATTTCGACGCTGACAAGAATAAAGTTGGCGCTGATAGAAAGCGTTGACACGTGTTGTCCGAGAAAGGTTCATCCAAGCGTTGATAGGTATTGACCGATATGTGACAATACAAATGGAAAGGATATTGGACAAAGGGAGATGTTGGACAACAAAGGGATAGCTGCTGTTTGAAAAATTGATACGACTTTTGCACACAAAAAGAGATATTTACACGCAAAGGTACATGGAATCTCCGTTTTTATACAGAATATCAAGTTGATATTTATGGCTCAGAAATTTTTAAAAGGGGTTAATGATTTTAATGCGAGTTGACAACAATTTGTGAAGTAATTTATTGGATTTGATTATGTAATCGGGGTAGCCTTGTAAAAGAGTTATCCATCGTAATGCTTTTACATATGATAAGAAGATTAGGATTCTTCATGAAGAGGTGTTGACTTAAGGGGAAGAATTCTTATGGTAAATTTGATGTTCGAAGAATATTTTCGCGAGTTTGTGTTCTATCATATCTTTAAAGATGGTGCCTAGTCAACAATATTCTTTAAAGGTAACTTGTTCATGCTTACACGGTTAGTGACGAAGACTTGTCATAACACTTGAAGGAGTTACATTATCGTGCTCAATGTCTCACAAAGGATGAGAATGATGACAAGGGATCGAGGTCTCCTTATACTTCGCCATTGGTATAAGTTCTTTATCACATGGATAATGCAATACACGGAACACATGGTTGGGTTATTCTACCTCTACATCAAGAATATTATATTTTTTTTCTTCAAAATCATTACATAGAGTCTACATTTGGAGAATCTTCAAGATTGCATACATTGTTTACTTCCCTGTTGATGTGACAAAAAGGAGAAGGCATACATGCTACAATTGAGGGGAAGCAATTTGAAGATGATGTACAACTTACAAGAGATACACAAAGAATTTTGCCGACATCAACTAGAGGAAGATTGTTGCGTCAAAAAGTTGATGTGGCAGAAACTCAAAAACGAAGAAAATGTACCGAAGGGATCTTCGATCTAAGCTCTCACGAAGAAGTTATTCTAAGTCGAAGTTCGCTGCAGAATGTGATTTTCTAAATTCTAGTTTACATAAAATCATGAACTAGGGTTTTTACAAGCCTTAAGTCGTGGAAACCAAGGTTTAAAATCATAAAGATTTAAGCTGTTATAAACCTCTTGGTCTACGTATCAGCTATTTTAGGGTGTGTGTTTCCATAAACCTAAAGCGTGTGTCGACTAGGTGTGGGATTCAATGTATACACACCTAGTGATTGTTTGTTACTAATATAATAAGCAATCCGTTTGTTTTAATTCATGTGTCTTGTTCCCCAAACACCTTGTTTAATGGTTGTTGTTTTATTCCGCTATGATCGTTCAATCATATGAACAATGATCATTCCTAGTAGCTAAAAGATCGAGGAAACCAAGGTTTCCACAGTAGAAAACAAACGGATTGCTCATTATATTAATAACAAACAATCACAAGGTGTGTATACATTGAATCCCACACCTAGTCGACACACGCTTTAGGTTTATATTGTATATGAAAGTTATGAATAAAACCTAATACCCTTGGTTCCTTTTATAGTGTAAGGAATAGGGTTTACAAGAGATAATTATGAATAAACATGTAAATCTTCTATTTAAATAACTAATACAGAATAATATTCTGCATACTTATCCTAAATAGAAGCTTCCAACAACTCTTGTAAATGTTGACTTCTGTCAATGCTTGGATTACACTTGACAATGCTTGGTTGTCAATGCTTGGATTACACTTGAAAATGCTTGGATTACACTTGTCAATGCTTAGACAAATGCCTTCATGTTTTCTTCGTTTTTGAGTTTCTTCCACATCAGCTTTTTGACCCAACAATCTTCCCCTAGTTGATGTTGGCAAAACTGTATGTGTAACTATTATAAGTTGTACATCATCTTCAAATTGCTTCCCCTCAATTGTAGCATGTATGTTCTTGTTGATCCCAAACTTAGATCGATTTAGCTTGTGTAAACGAGATTAAATCAAGTTAAACACGTAGAGAAACTTTGTTGTGTATAAAACGATTTAAGTATTATGCGGAATTAATATTCAAACAAGAACACACAAACAATGTAAACCAAACTTTCACTTGATTGATAAAAACAAACTTGTGTACAATGAAAGTGTTAAACGTATATCGAACCTAAACCTAAAGGCCTCCTTTTGTAGACATAAGGAGCCTTGTACAAGAGTGTACGTATCAGCTATTTTAGGTAAAGATAAACATAGAAAATACATTGTTGATCATATCTTTACTAGAAACAAACTAGAAACATAATACGTGTAGACTAAGTCTTCTATCAGTGCTTGACTTCATCCTGTCAACGCTTGACATCTTCCTGACAATGCTTGTCCTGTCAACGCTTGTTTTCTTCCTATCAACGTCTCGATTTCTCTTGTCAGCGTCCAAGTGTACTGGCTACATTTTATTCCCAAAAATCCTCCCCTAAACTTGATATCTACTCTAGCAATCAAGTTTCTGAATAAAAATCAAGAACTAGGAGGATTCTTACAAATCTTATAAAATTGGTAATAAACATGCCTAATGTAAAACCCGCATGCTTTTACCATGAATAGTACCGTTAAGATCGTACGTACTAGATTAAAACTTTCCTTTTATAGTATGATTACGTTCACGTGTTAGAATTTTACGTATTACGTACGTGTTAGAACACGATAAGTATTTATTACGTACGAACGCACAATAATTATTTAAACAATAATTAATCACGAACAAGCGATCATGAAATCATGAACGTAATTAAATCACGAACTAATATTAATTATATATATATATTTATTACGAACACGAATAAATATATTAAGTCACGGTTAATATTTAACGAGAACACATAAACACGAACACAACTAAACAAGAACGAACACTTAAATAACGAGACACAGAAAACGGTACGGGTACCCCATGTGGGGCCCCTTACCCGCGGCTACATCAAGAGATGGGCCAAGCCCATCTAAATTTTTAACTAACAAGGGTTGATGTGAAATCTTGTTTTCATTTTTCACCTACAGTAAAAACATTAAAAACCCTAAAAAGATTTTTGGCTTCTTCCTTCTTGCTCTCTTTGGCCACCGCACATAAACACACCAAAGGGGGTGTTTGTTTGATTTTGATCTTGATTTTGGTGCAAGTGTTCGTGTGTGTTCATCCTCGTTTGATCCACGTATTCGGTATACCTTTTTAATCCTTTTTCTTTTTGTTTTGATTTAACAAATTAAATAAGAACATGACGTTTTCAAAAACCTAAATAAAAACATAAACTAAACATGTAAATGGTTATGGGGTAAATCAAAAAGGAGGATTTAGGGGTGTTTTGTTTGGCCGGCGCCTAAACCGAACCCCAAGGGGGTCTCGGTTTGGCTTATAGACCACCACCGAGACCAAAAGGCCTCGGTTTGGTGGTGTGGGTCCCACGGCAGCAGCAAACAAGGAGGAACCCCAATGTGGTTCGGGGTATGGTGTGGATTTTAGGTCCGGTTCATGGTTTCTAGTCACGATCCGGTTCATGGTTTATGTTAAGTTTATGTTTTAATAAATCATATGTTATAAATTAAATTAATAAGTATGACATGATTAATTTAATAAAACATGACTTAGGTTATAATTTAATTATTAGATCACGAAATTTTAACCTAAGTATTTATATTTTCTAAACCTTATAATTAATTAATTATTAAAAACCATGGTTATAATTAATTAATTAACATGACTTAGGTTATAATATTAATAGTTAATAATACATGTTTTAACCTAAGTATTTAACTTTATTTAATTAAAAACATGACATATTTAATTAAATACTTTTAACCTATAGTTTATTTAATTTACATGTAATAATTAATAAACTATACCTTATATCATTATGACTTAGAAAAATAATCAGAAAACACTTAAGCTTATATACTTAGCTTATTTAACCAACTTATATCTAATTATGGAAACTTTCTATTTTTAGAAACTTATTTAATTAAGGCAGCTAATCTATTTATGGAAACTTTCTATTCTTAGAAACTTATTTAATTAAGGCAGCTAATCTATTTATAGAAACTTTATACTTTTAGAAACTTATCTATTTTAAGCAGTAATTCTATTTTTGGAAACTTTCTATTTTTGGAAACTTTCTATTTTTGGAAACTTTCTATTTTTGGAAACTTTCTATTTTTGGGAACTTTCTATTTTTGGAAACTTTCTATTATTGGTAACTTTCTATTTTTGGAAACTTTCTATTTTAGGAAACCTGTTATTTTTAGAAAGTTACTTGTTATTACACAGTAAGTATAATAATACATGAAATACAAGTAATACTTAATCAGAATAGATAGAATATGAGATAAACACAGTTTAAGGCTTAAAACAGTAAAATATGACATGAACGTATATAATAAGCTAAGACATGACATAAAACCAGTTACGTATTTAGTAATCAGATACTTATACACGTATGTATTTATGTAGCATTAGTGATACCGAAGTAGGATTCTCCTCAGTTCGTCTTCTTCGTTCACTGGACATAAGGTACGGATTCCCGTCCTTTCAGTATGGACATTCTTTCCTTATTAGGATTCCCCGTATGCAGCCAACTGTTTTCCCGTAGTATAAGTTTATATGTTTGATATGCTTATGTTTAATTTAGAATACCTATAGCCATATACATGCATGACCAGTTTCACCTAGTTATGGAGGTAGCATAACCATAACATTAGAGGCACTGATGTTATGACTTCACCACGGCGGAGTGATTGCTCATGGCGTTCCTTCAGCTTTTGGCCATATTATTATATTTATCATGTGGGGCGTATGGGTGCATCCTAGTTACATATTTTTCAGCAGATTACTCAATGTGAATGTGGTGTGTGCCTTGCATCCTTCACAAGGAGTTGATCCCTCCTACCCAAAACTAGTATATTAAATTAGAGGCAGCCCCTCTAATTTGCATGATGAGGTCACCCCTCTAAGTATTCATGCACGGTAGATTTTCATGACCTATATTGGCTAATGGTAGAATATGTTAAATAGTTTTTTATAAGATAAACATAAGGCTTTTCAAATTATAAAGCCAGTTTCACCAAGACTTAACCAGGTTATTCGGGACATAGTTTCTTCCGCAGATATATGTTATATGCTTATCCTATTCATGCTTTATTGTACATCCGTGCACTGAGCGTATTGCTCAACCGTTTTCCTTTTCTATGTTCCCAAAACGGCAGGTACTCAGGGACGCTCGTAGACTTTAAGCGTACGTGCATATGGACTGGAAGCTTTCTAGCCTTTCTTTACTTTATGCATTGTCTTTACATTGATACTCTTTATATGGACATTGTTTAGTCCTTTCATTTACAGTACTTATGTTTGTGTGTGATGAGCTTTACTTTTGGACTACCGATGTTTGATTCCGGTATTTTCCTTTTATGGTCATGTAATGTTTAGATATTTATCCTTGTATGCTTTGATGACACGCCATAATTACGCGTGACATTCCATTATCAAAATGGGGTGTTACAATTATGGTATCAGAGCCAAGGCTTCGACCTGTAGGCTCTCAAAATATGACCTGTGATTAGTGGGTAGTCACTATGGTCTTCCTAGAACCGACAGTCGTTTTTCATGCATTCATCATTTTTATGCATACATATATATGTCATTGTCGAAGGTTTATGACTAAGTAATGGTTGGTACAGGACTGGCCCTATTTAGTCGTATGTGTTTTATTGAAACTTTTAAATTTAGGACCGACCCATAGGCGTCCCCTCGCCATGTCTTTTATTTTGGGTGAACTGACCATAGGCGTTCACTCTCGAGCATACAAAAGTTTTCATAAAACTGCATCATGCATTCATACACAAATTTTCTTGCATAAAATTTTTCTCTGGATTTATTGGTATAAATTTTTTTTCATGTATATATATTTTATGTTTTGATCCGTTTAATCATATGTTTTATGTTATACTGTCAGATGGTTCTCACACGCGAACAGGAACAACTCAATGCTGCAATCCAAGCTGCAATGCAAGCTTTGCTTCCTCAACTGAGGAACGACATTCGGGCTAAGGTTCAAGCTGCCAACAATCAGCAGCATAACCAAGCACCTCATCCTCCTCCTCCAGTGACATTGGCAGTATGGCTGGAGAGATTCAACAAGCTCCGTCCCGAGCATTTGAGAAAACAGATGGCCCCAGTGATGCTAAAAGCTGGTTGGCTCACATCGAGAAGATTTTCAATGCTATGGGTTGTGACCCCGCGTACAAGGCGAGGTTGGCATGCTATCGGTTTGAAGCCGATGTGCTAAATTGGTGGTTAGCGTTGATGCAGTCTGAGGGAGGTGACGACTGGGTTGCTGGTTTGACTTGGGCTCAGTTCAAGGACAGGGTGATGGAGCAGTTCTTTCACAAGGCTGAGCAAGACAAGCTCAAGAGGGAGTACGATGGGATCCGACAGAGAGCTGGGGAGAATAGCAACGAGTTTATGCAGCGCTTTCTTCGCTTAGCTGGTTTCCTTGGTGCAGCAGCAGGTACTCCTGAGGAGCAGGCACACCACTTTAGGTGGGCTCTTCGCACATCGGTCGCAAACAATCTAGTGTGTGCTACGTTCACCACTGTAGAACAAGTGGCCGATGCGGCACGTAAGCTGGAGATGCTGCAGGAGAGAGATGAGTTCGGGGAAGCTGAGAGACCCGAAAAGAGGTAAACATTCGTATTCAAGCGGTGACCAATCCGTATTCGTTCCATATATGTCAATTATTCATCTCTTTAAACTGTATCTTCCAGGCAGAAAACTGGGGACCGGTCTCAGCCGGCTACTCAGCAGCAGCCTCATCAGCCCAAGGGAAACGGTCTGACTAACGACCGTTCTGCTACGGATAGGCGTGGCGGTAATGATAATTACCGTAACAACGCTGGACACTCTAACGGCAGCAGGTCCTAATACTTACGCATTTTCTTATGATCTCATGTTATAACTCATATTCTGACACTTTAGCAAACTTTCTACCAGGAACCATGGAAATGGTAGGGACCAGAACCAGAGAGGTTCACAACCTAGCCGTCCAGCTATCACTGGTATTCAATCTTACGATTATCCGCATTGTCCTTTGTACCCTATTATCATGTCTTATGTAAAATGTTTTATCAGGTCCTCAGCCAGCCAGAGCACCTGCTGGAGGATATACTCATCCTCTTTGCTCCACTTGCCACCGTAGGCACCCGGGGCCATGTCGTCGTAACACTGACGCATGCTTCAAGTGTGGTCTTCCTGGCCATATCATGAAGGGTTGCCGTAAGGGCAAGATGGAGGGCACATCAGGACATGCTGATACCAAGCCGCCTCCTACCACTGGGCGTGTCTACACGACATCTCGAGACCAGGCCAACAAGTCTACAGGTACCATCACTAGAATCTTGTATATGTATGGTCAAGCTGCGTGTGTTCTTTTCGATACGGGTGCTACTCACTCGGTCATTTCTACTGTTTATGCTAAGAACATTAGGATGCTCCCCATGCCACTAGAGAATAGACTTACTATTTCCACGCCTTTGAGGGACTCTATATTAATCACCCATGTATACAAGAGTCTTCCCTTAGAATTTGACGATAAGGTTCGTCCTGTTGACGCACTTCCGCTGGCCATGAATGACTTTGACATGATTTTGGGCATGGATTGGCTATCCAAGCATCAGGCTACCTTAGACTGCCATTCATATCGAGTTATCTTCGGTGATGTTAATGCACCAGAGTACATTCATAACGGGTTCGTACCCGGACGGTCTGTACAAATCATATCTACCCTGCAAGCGCGTGCACTACTATCACATGGCTGCGAGGGTTATCTAGCTACGGTTCACGACATGGATGCTGAATCTCCATCAATTCAGCATCAACCAATAGTGTCGGAATTCCAAGATGTATTTCCAGAAGAACTTCCGGGCATACCACCTGCACGAGAAGTGGAATTCAATATCGAGCTTATTCCAGGAGCTGAACCAATCTCCAAGTCTCCTTATCGCATGGCTCCCATAGAGCTGAAGGAGCTGAAGGATCATCTGCAAGAACTTCTAGAACGAGGTTTCATTCGACCGAGCGCATCTCCATGGGGCGCACCGGTCTTATTTGTTAAGAAGAAGGACGGTAGCATGCGTCTTTGCATAGACTATCGCGAACTCAACAAGATTACTATCCGGAATAGGTATCCACTGCCGCGTATAGACGATCTGTTTGACCAACTCCAAGGGGCCAAACACTTCTCCAAGATTGATCTTAGGTCAGGCTATCATCAGTTACGGGTTAAGGAGCAGGACATCGACAAGACTGCTTTTCGTACCCGCTATGGCCACTACGAATTTGTAGTTATGCCATTTGGCCTGACAAATTCTCCAGCAGTGTTCATGGACTTGATGAACATAATCTTCCATGAATTTCTGGACAAGTTCGTCATTGTCTTCATCGATGACATCTTGATTTTCTCAAAGTCCAAGGAGGAACACGAAGACCATATTCGTACAGTACTACAGATTCTTCGCCAGAAGCAGCTGTATGCTAAATTCTCCAAATATGAGTTCTGGTTAGACAAGGTGGCATTCTTAGGTCACATTGTATCAGCAGAAGGATTCACTATGGATCCAGCGAAGGTTGAGGCCATTACTAAGTGGCCGAGGCCGACATCAGCGACGGAAGTCTGCAGTTTCTTAGGATTAGCTGGCTATTACCGTAGGTTCGTGGAGAAATTTTCCCGCTTAGCACTACCATTGACCAAACTGATGCGGAAAGGGGAGAAATTCATCTGGACTGAAGAACGAGAGAAGAGCTTTGAAGACCTGAAGCAGAAGCTAGTATCTGCACCTATTCTTACTCTCCCATCTGGTACGGGTGGATTTCAAATCTATAGTGATGCATCGGGGAAGGGACTTGGCTGTGTTCTCATGCAAATGGGAAAGTGATCGCGTACGCTTCACGGCAACTTAAGCCTTATGAAGAAAATTACCCTACGCATGACTTGTAACTTGTAGCAGTCGTGTTTGCATTGAAGATATGGAGGCACTACTTATATGGAGAATCATGTGACATTTTCACGGACCACAATAGCTTGAAGTATATCTTCACTCAACGTGAATTGAACATGAGGCAAAGGAGATGGTTAGAGCTGTTGAAGGATTATGAAATTAATCTACAGTATCATCCCGGAAAGGCAAATGTAGTAGCAGATGCTCTTAGCAGGAAGTTCGGAATGATCAACGACGTTAAAATTGAGGAGGAAATCATAAGAGACTTGGAGCGACTAGACATCGAGATCATGGTACGTGGACAGCATGGTTACTCGGCTAATCTTAGAGTATAACCAGAGTTACTCTCTAAGATCAAGGAAGCTTAGAAAGATGCTGGAGAAATCTGGGAGATAGTACAGAATTTGGAGAAACAGACGGAATTCAGAGTAGATGCAGATGGTATCGTATGGCAGGGCACGAGACTTTGTGTTCCTGATGCCAAGAACTCCAGGAGGCCTTGTTAGATGAAGCTCATAGCTCCCCATTCTCTATACATCCTGGTTCGACTAAGATGTACCATGACATCAAGCAGTATTTTTGGTGGAGTGGTATGAAACAAGATGTGGCCACTTACGTCTCCGAATGTCTTACCTGCCAGCAGGTTAAGATCGAGCATCAGCGATCTGGCGGTCTCCTTCAACCGTTAGATTTCCCAGAGTGGAAGTGGGACAACATCACCATGGATTTTGTTACTGGTCTTCCGCCTACCAAGAGGAAGCACGATGCAATTTGGGTTATCGTAGATCGACTTACCAAATCAGCTCATTTCTTACCGATCCGCAAGGAAGATCCGGTAAGTAAACTCGCCGATACGTATAGAAGAGAGATAATGAGACTCGACGGTGCTCCATCCAGCATCGTCTCAGACAGAGATCCTCGTTTCACTTCGCGATTATGGAAGAGTCTGCAGAAAGCTTGGGGTACACAACTTAAGCTTAGCACGGCTTTTCATCCTTAAACGGACGAACAGTTGGAGCGAACGATTCAGACATTGGAAGACATGTTGAGGTCATGTGCGTTGGAATGGACGGGGATTGGGACGATTACATTTTTTTGGTGGAGTTTGCATACAACAACAGTTGGCATGCAAGTATTAAGTGTGCTCCTTTCGAGATGTTGTATGGTAGAAAGTGTCGCGGCCCAATCTGCTGGGATCAGGTTGGAGAGCGAACACTTGAAGGACCAGAAATCATAGAGATGACCAATGAAAAGATCGCGGTAGCTAAGCAGAAACTTCAGGAAGCACGGTCACGTCAGAAGAGTTACGCTGATAAGCATCGTAGGGACATACATTTTAACGTAGGAGATCACGTCTTCCTTAAGGTTTCGCCGGCACGTGGTGTTAGACGCTTCGGGATTAAAGGGAAGCTCAATCCTCGTTTCATCGGACCGTTTGATATCATTGAACGAGTCGGCGAAGTATCTTACCGGTTAGCGTTACCTCCACAGCTTTCACATGTACACAATATGTTTCATGTGTCCTTACTTAGAGGGTACCAGTATCATCCCCTTCACATGGTTCAGTATCCCCTGGAACAGATACGTGAAGATCTCACCTTCATAGAAGAACCCGAACGAGTTCTTGACAGACAAGAACGAGTCATGAGAAGGAAGACGATTCCATTCGTCAAAATCCTTTGGAGGGATCATACCGAGCGGGAAGCCACTTGGGAAACAGAGGAGTCTATCCGGGCTTCTTACCCTCATTTCTTATTTTGAATTCGGGTATGTTCTTCTTTTCCAGTTTACTTTATCTATAATTCGGGGACGAATTATTCTTTTTAGGGGGGAAGAGTTGTAAAACCCGCATGCTTTTACCATGAATAGTACCCTTAAGATCGTACGTACTAGATTAAAAGTTTCCTTTTATAGTATGATTACGTTCACGTGTTAGAATTTTACGTATTACGTACGTGTTAGAACACGATAAGTATTTATTACGTACGAACGCACAATACTTATTTAAACAATAATTAATCACAAACATGCGATCATGAAATCATGAACGTAATTAAATCACGAACTAATATTAATTACGTATATATATTTATTACGAACACGAATAAATATATTAAGTCACGGTTAATATTTAACGAGAACACATAAAACACGAACGAACACTTAAATAACGAGACACGGAAAACGGTACGGGTACCCCATGTGGGGCCCCTTACCCGCGGCTACATTAAGAGATGGGCCAAGCCCATCTAAATTTTGAACTAACAAGGGTTAATGTGAAATCTTGTTTTCATTTTTCACTTTACAATAAAAACATTAAAAACCCTAAAAAGATTTTTGGCTTCTTCCTTCTTGCTCTCTTTGGCCGCCACACATAAACACACCAAAGGGGGGGGGGGGGGTGTTTGTTTGATTTTGATCTTGATTTTGGTGCAAGTGTTCGTGTGTGTTCATCCTCGTTTGATCCACGCATTCAGTATACCTTTTTAATCCTTTTTCTTTTTGTTTTGATTTAACAAATTAAATAAGTACATGATGTTTTTAAAAACCTAATTAAAAACATAAACTAAACATGTAAATGGTTATGGGGTAAATCAAAAAGGAGGATTTAGGGGTGTTTTGTTTGGCCGGCGCCTAAACTGAACCCCAAGGGGGTCTCGGTTTGGCTTATAGACCACCACCGAGACCACAAGGCCTCGGTTTGGTGTTGTGGGTCCCACGGCAGCAGCAAACAAGGGGGAACCCCGATATGGTTCGGGGTATGGTGTCGATTTTAGGTCCGGTTCATGGTTTCTAGTTACGATCCGGTTCATGGTTTATGTTAAGTTTATGTTTTAATAAATCATATGTTATAAATTAAATTAATAAGTATGACATGATTAATTTAATAAAACATGACTTAGGTTATAATTTAATTATTAGATCATGAAATTTTAACCTAAGTATTTATATTTTCTAAACCTTATAATTAATTAATTATTAAACCATGGTTATAATTAATTAATTAACATGACTTAGGTTATATTATTAATAGTTAATAATAAATGTTTTAGCCTAAGTATTTAACTTTATTTAATTTAAAACATGACATATTTAATTAAATACTTTTAACCTATAGTTTATTTAATTTACATGTAATAATTAATAAATTGTACCTTATATCATTATGACTTAGAAAAATAATCAGAAAACACTTAAGCTTATATACTTAGCTTATTTAACCAGCTTATATCTAATTATGGAAACTTTCTATTTTTAGAAACTTATTTAATTAAGGCAGCTAATCTATTTATGGAAACTCTCTATTTTTAAAAACTTATTTAATTAAGGCAGCTAATCTATTTATGGAAACTTTCTATTTTTAGAAACTTATCTATTTTAAGCAGTAATTCTATTTTTGGAAACTTTCTATTTTTGGAAACTTTCTATTTTTGGAAACTTTCTATTTTTTGGAACTTTCTATTTTTGGAAACTTTCTATTTTTGGTAACTTTCTAATTTTGGAAACTTTCTATTTTAGGAAACCTGCTATTTTTAGAAAGTTACTTATTATTACACAGTAAGTATAATAATACATGAAATACAAGTAATACTTAATAAGAATAGATAGAATATGAGATAAACACAGTTGAAGGCTTAAAACAGTAAAATATGACATGAACGTATATAATAAGCTAAGACATGACATAAAACCAGTTACGTATTTAGTAATCAGATACTTATACACGTATGTATTTATGTAGCATTAGTGATACCGAAGTAGGATTCTCCTCAGTTCGTCTTGTTCGTTCACTGGACATAAGGTACGGATTCCCGTCCATTCAGTATGGACATTCTTTCCTTATTAGGATTCCCCGTATGCAGCCAACTGTTTTCCCGTAGTATAAGTTTATATGTTTGATTTGCTTATGTTTAATTTAGAATACCTATAGCCATATACATGTATGACCAGTTTCACCTAGTTATGGAGGTACCATAACCATAACATTAGAGGCACTGATGTTATGACTTCACCATGTCGGAGTGATTGTTCGTGGCGTCCCTTCATCTTTTGGCCATATTATTATATTTATCATGTGGGGCGTATGGGTGCATCCTAGTTACATGTTTTTCAGCAGATTACTTAGTGTGAATGTGGTGTGTGCCTTGCATCCTTCACAAGGAGCTGATCCCTCCTACCTAAAACCAGTATATTAAATTAGAGGCAGCCCCTCTAATTTACATGATGAGGTCACCCCTCCAAGTATTCATGCACGGTGGATTTTCATGACCTATATTGGCTAATGGTAGAATATGTTAAACAGTTTTTTATAAGATAAACATAAGGCTTTTCAAACTATAAAGCCAGTTTTACCAAGACTTCACCAGGTTATTCGGGACTTAGTTTCTTCCGCTAATATATGTTATATGCTTATCCTATTCATGCTTTATTGTACATCCGTGCACTGAGCGTACTGCTCAGCCATTTTCCTTTTCTATGTTCCCAAAACGGCAGGTACTCAGGGACGCTCGTAGACTTTAAGCGTACGTGCATATGGACTGGAAGCTTTCTAGCGTTTCTTTACTTTATGCATTTTCATTACTTTGATACTCTTGCTATGGACATTGTTTAGTCCTTTCATTTACAGTACTTATGTTTGTGTGTGATGAGCTTTACTTTTGGACTACCGATGTTTGATTCTGGTATTCTCCTTTTATGGTCATGTAATGTTTAGAAATTTATCCTTGTATTCTTTGATAACACGCCATAATTACGCGTGACATTCCATTATCAAAATGCGGTGTTACACCTAATCAAATCTTTGGGCACGTCACTTGAGTAGTCAATCTCCAACTGTGTTGTCTTCATCATTTCAAAAACTTCTTTGGACATGGGATACTCAGCATCCACAAGAAGATATTCAGAAAACTTTGTAGAACTTAAATAATACACACCAGCTGCTGAATACAAACGCCATTGAAGTCCACTAATATCATCCTCAAGATCCTTCCAAACAGGATCTTCTTCTTCTGGTGCACACATTCTCTTGAATGTTGACCAAAGCTTTATTCCATTGGCTGAAGTAGGTGCTTCAGTCTCATACTTGGCCAGCAATAACCTCCAAAGGTCTACCAAGACGTCCCTATCCATACTTGCAAATAGAGACATAAGAGTAGTAAATGGGTGTACCTCTTTCCCATATCTGCCAATCATCCAAAACCCGCTAGCATCTTCTTCCTAGCTAATGATAGGGTTTCTGGCATCAAGAGGTAACACTTGTACCATATCTGAAGCTTCCATGGGTGAGAGCTTAATGCTCCTTCTAATAATAGCTTCACTGGGAGTCACTTTATTTAAATCTTTAGGAAACTCAAGTGGAACTCCCTTCTTCAAAGGCCTTGGAACAATCATAGCCTTTTGAATCTCCATCTCTTCTGCAAGTTCTTCTTTCCTTTCATCTAAAAGAAGTCTGATAGTGTTCATCTCTTGCATACTTGCCCAAATGGGATAAGCCTTATACTCCAATTTTTCAAAGGATAATCCCTGCAATTTCTGAAAGGTCCATCCTGTTTGATGACATCTGAGAAACATGTAATAAAGCTCCCTCCTATCTCTCTTCAACAGTGAGAAAACTTTGCTAGCCTTATGCTTCAAAATTACCTTTCAATCTCTTTGTACTCTTACAAGAATCTCCAAACCCCAAATTTGATCTGAAATTGTCATATCTGAATTATCCATAACCTTATTCTCCCAAGCATGGTACATCTGAGCAACTTCTGGTATATCATAATCTACCTGCATTTTTAACTCTACAAGTTTCTCTCTTGCCAACTCATCACCATATTCAAGTCTTTCTGGTTCTTCAATTATCATAACACTTAAATCTGAACTTTCATCAATACTTCCTTCTTGCTCCTCAGAAGTAACTACAAATGGTGACTCACCAACCTTCTTCTTCTCTTGTTCCATAAGTTGTTCAGCCAACTTTGAATCAAACTCTACTTGAGCTGCATCCTTGGTAACCTTTGCTTCTACCATGATTCCTTTACACTTATCTAATGGATCAATGATGGGTAAAGAGGATGATGGTACCCGTGAAGACACTTCCTTGATGATAGCTGATGACTGGAATACATCAACCATATCTGCAGGTCTGTCAACGTTCAAATCCTGTGTGTCAACGCCCATCTTACTCTTGTCAGTGCTTGACTTGTCAGCGTCCAAAATCTGCTTGTCAACGCTCACCTTACTCTTGTCAGCGCTTCTTGTGAACTGCTCCATAATTACTGTAAAGGATAAGTTCAAGTTTGTAGGAGTAATCAAAGAGACATCAAAACCTGGTTGCTTCTTCAATTCTGTAAGAGCTTCAGCCACACCCAAAGATTCTCCATCATATGAGCCTTTTCCACTTAAATCAATTGGCTCTGTAGTAGCTTCATGTGAGCCTTTATCACTCAAATTAACAGGCTCTGTAGCAGCTTCCTCCCCTTTGTAAGAATCCTCCCCTGATGAAAGGACTCTTACCTGCCTTCTCCTAGAGTCAGCAGTTTCCAAGACAACAATCCTCTCCCTCAATTGCTTGAGTTCAAGGCCTTGGGTAGAGACAGTATGTACCAAGTATGCATTTTGCTTTTGCAAGCTAATACAGACAGCCGTCCATTCCAACATAGTATATGGTTCCAATCTTCCCTCCTCTAGAGTGGGGATCTGACCTCCCAAAGTAGAGTCATGGGGGCATGGATGAGGTCTTAAAGATGTTAGGACTGCCTTGGGCTGCATCTAAGCGAGTACCAATAGTCCCAGCCTCATCCATGTCACCAACCACACTTGTGGTGGTGGTTCTCTCTGCAACATGGCTAGGACCACCAGATGAGAACACTCTAGTAGTCCTTGGGCGTTTTACCAACCTAAATTCAGGGGGTGTAGAAGATGATGTGGAATGGGTGGTAGTTTGAAGGTTAAGGGGTGTTTGGGTCTGTTGTAGAAAGGTGTCAACGTCTGGATTTGAAGTGTCAACGCCAACATGTAACGTGTCAGCATTGAAGGGATCTTGGTCAAGTTCAATGTGTTGAGGTGAAGGTGATGGTTCAGGCAATGGGTCAAGTTCTTCATCACATGGATAGTACAAGACATTGAACACAAGGTTGGGTTATTCTACTTCTACATCAAGAAAATTATATTTATTTTTCTTCAAGATCATTACAAAGAGCCTACATTTGGATAATCTTCAAGATTGCGTACATTGTTTACTTCCCTGTTGATGTGACAAAAAGGGGAAGACATACATGCTACAATTGAGGGGAAGCAATTTGAAGATGATGTACAATTTACAAGAGATACACATAGAGTTTTGCCAACATCAACTAGGGGAAGATTGTTGGGTCAAAAAGTTGATGTGGCAGAAACTCAAAAACGAAGAAAACATGAAGGCATTTGTCTAAGCATTGACAAGTGTAATCCAAGCATTGTCAAGTGTAATCCAAGCATTGACAATCAAGCATTGTCAAGTGTAATCCAAGCATTGATAGAAGTCAACATTGACAAGTGTTGTTGGAAGTTTCTATTTAGGATAAGTATGCAAAATATTATTCTGTATTAGTTATTTAAATAGAAGATTTACATATTTATTCATAATTATCTCTTGTAAACCTTATTCCTTACACTATAAAAGGAACCAAGGGTATTAGGTTTTATTCATAACTTTCATACACAATGTAAACTTAAAGCGTGTGTCGACTAGGTGTGGGATTCAATGTATACACACCTAGTGATTGTTTGTTATTAATATAATGAACAATCCGTTTGTTTTAATTCACGTGTCTTGTTACCCAAACACCTTGTTTAATGGTTGTTGTTCTATTCCGCTATGATTGTATGATCACATGAACAATGATCATTCCTAGTAGCTAAAAGATCGAGGAAACCAAGGTTTCCACAGTTGGTATCAGAACCTCGTGGCTCATGATGCTGGGACCAACAAGGTGTTCGTAATGGTGAAAAGAAGAAAAATCTATCTAGGGTGTGTGTACAAGAGTATCAGCTATTGTACAAGAGAATATAAACACACACACCCTGCATAGGTTTATTCATTCAATTATTCACAATGTAAACCTAGAGCGTGTGTTGCCGGGATTAATGTATACACGTCTAGTGGTTGTTTGTCATTAATATAATGAACTATCGTTGAGTAATTTATGTGTCTTGTGCCCCAAACACCTTGTTTAATGATTGTTGTTCTATTCCGCTATGATCTTTCAATCATATGAACAATGATCATTCCTAGTAGCTAAAAGATCAAGGAAACCAAGGTTTCCACAATAAAGTCAAAGGACCAAATAGTGTCAAAAGAATGAAGATTGGAGGGCTAAAGATGAAGATTTGATGAAGATTTTACAACATGGACCATTTTTGCCAATCTACAAAGTCATCCACTAAACCACATTGAAGAGCACAAAATTACGAAGCCAACGGTCTCGACCTCGCGTCGTAACTCCTTAGGGTTTATTTTCTATGAATTTTTTAGTTTTGGACTTCCCAGCGGGTCACCCAGGCTAGTACTACTCTCTCCCAAGCACGCTTAAATGCGAATTTATGATGGGATCTAGTGCATTAGTGCTGGTACGATGTGGCAGGGAATGGCAGAGGTGGCAGAGAATGACGAGGTGGCAGTTGACTCAGCTTTTCAGACCAATCAAGGGATTACACGTGGCATATGGCGCATGTCAGTACAAGCTGGGCGTGTGTCAGGCTTATGATCAGAATGTGAAGGCATGTGATCCCATAAACTTAGCCTCCAAGCAAAATTAGCTAGTAAATGACTAAAATACCCCCAATGTTGGCTCTATTTAAAGTCTCCTTCCCTTTATTTTTCACTTGTTTTTCATTCAACAAGTTTTTTTCATATTTAGTTTTTACACATAGTTAAGTTGTATTTTTCCTTTCAATCTTGTAATAGCTTATTCATTAAGCTTTTTCATCTTTTAATAAAATTAATCTTTTAGCTTAATCTCTTTAATTAATTCTCATTCTTCCTTTCTTTTTATTTATCTTTATAATCTAGCTTATTATTTGGGATAAGATTATATAACTTTTTCCTAATAAGTTAGATTTATATACAAGCTTATTTTAAGCTTATTGTTGCCTTATTTTAGTAGATCTAGCTTATTGTGGAGTAATTATTTAATTAGATTTTTAGCTTTTTAAATTTCATAAGTTGTAAGCTTAGGCTTACAACTTATTTATAAGCTAGCTTTTTATTTTAGTACTTTTAGTTTTTATTAATTAGTTATTTAGATCAATTAGATTTAAGTTTTAAAAATTAAAAATACTTTCAAAAAACCAAAAAAAATAGTTAGCTCTATTAGTTTTTTATATTAAAAAGTTTATATCTATAAGTTTAGAGTTTAAAATTTAAAGTATTTTTATAAAACCTTAAAAATAGTTAGATCTATTAGGTTTTTAAATAGATTAAGTAGATCTATAATTTTTAGCTTTAAAATTTAAAATACTTTTATAAAACATAAAACATATTTTAGATATATTAGTTTTAATTAAATCTCTTTATCATATAATAGTTATTGCTTATTGTTCTAACCTTTTATTTTTTTCTTTGATCTCGGCGTATCGATCTATCATTTTTGAAGAAGAGCTTATAGTTGATTAATTTGGTTCAAGTTTGATATGATTGATTAATTTGGTTAGAGATTGATTTGGTTGGCCATGTACTTTACGGGCCGGGTTACACTTAGTTTTGGTTTGATATTGGTTGGCCGTGTACTTTACGGGCCGTATTTTGTTGAAGTTGTTGATGTTGTTTGTTTAGAGCGGTTATCTCGGACTACGGGCACTAAAGTTCTCCTTTTTATTTTTCTAGTTTAATCGCTTTAGTTTTATTAATTAGATCGTTATAATTTAAATTGTTTTTAATAAAAGTTATATTTTTCATAAAAATCGGTTTAATTAGTTTTAGTTATTATTATTTGTGTTAAAAATTAATTTAAAAGTTTTTAAAATTAGATTTCATTTAGATAAGCTCATTATTAGTAAAAAGTTTACACCTTTTGGTGATTATTAAGCTTATTAGTACATAAAGCTTGTAGCTTTATCATCTAAAAAGATTTGTAAGCTTAAAAGGTTGAAACTTTATGCTTAATTTTTAAGTTTATCTTTGTGATTTTATTTTTCATCACTTTTATTTGCTATTACGTGATTGTATTAGATTAATTTCGCATTTAGATTTATTTTTAATTATAGTTTATTTTTATTGCATCTAGATCTATATTTGTAGTTTAATTTTAAATTGCATTTTAGAGTAATTTTATGTGATTTAATTGCGCTTTTACTTTTATATTGTCCTTAGCCTACATACTTTCCCCATTTTTCGCTTAAATTGACATAGATTACCAAACAAGTATTATTAACCAAAAACAATTGATCTCTACGTTAAAAATGGAAATCAATTCGAGTCGAGTCGAGGAAAATGATATATATTAAAAAAATGCTATATTAAATTAGCGCTGCTGCCGTTTCGCTCGTTACGATTGACGATTTTTCGTGAGACGATTTGGATTTTGGGATCCGTTCACTTTTGAGCGTTATTTTTCTTGCTAAAAAATAAAAAACATAAAAAAATCAAAAAGATAAAAATTAAAAAAATTAAAAAATCATCAAAAGCAAATTCTTTCCTAAGATTTGCACCAAAAAATTAAAAAATCCAAAAGTAATACTTATCCTAAAGTATTACACCAAAAATATTAAGTACTATTGTTATTTTTCTTATTTCGATTTCTTTCGCTTTTTATTGTGAATATATTTTAAATAAAAAATACAAAAAGATTTTTCTTTTACTATAGATATTATGTCTAAGAACCTTAATACACAATATTTCCATAAGTATTGCTTGAAATACCCCGCATTTGGAGGCGTTCCGGTTCCTTATACGTGTTACGATAAAAAAAATAAAGGCAAAAATAGATAAACACTTTCGTTAAGCAATAATTCGAAAAATACGAACTTTAAGGTGAATAGAAAGGTGACGTGCTATAAAAGGCCGTCTAAGGGAAGCTAGATACTTAAGTGCTTCGCGCCACCTCATTCCCCCGTTCACTTGTAAGTATTTTGAGAAGGAAGGCTAAGCGAGGGTTTTGCCGCCCAAGTAGTATTACATATATATTTTTTGTAGATTTTTAATATTGAACCTCGAGAGGGATAATCCCTTTCCTCTCAAAGTCGACCGAGGTCTCCTAACTCATTCCTCGAGTTTAGTTGTATGCGCACTCGCGCGCGTGCACACGTACCGAGTGGTGTAACAAATACTTCTAATTCTTCCAAAAAAGAAGAAGAAGAACAAAAAGACCGTCCATTAAGCCGATCCCGAGAATCGAGCTTTGAACAACACAATGGCAACGGGTAATCGACCAATGATTGAGATTTTACAATCTCACGTGAGGGAAATTATGACGCGATTGTGGTGCCGGATATTGGAGCAAATAATTTTGAACTAAAAACGGGTTTTATTCAAATGGTTTCTGCTACACCATTTTTGGGACGTACTAATGATGATCCTCACGCTCATATCAAAAGATTCATACAATTAGAAAATACCGTCAAGTACAATGGGGTGACTAAAGAGGCCATTCGTTTACTCCCTTTCCTTTTTCACTCGAGGGACAAGCCCGGATTTGGCTTGATAGGGAACCACCCCAAAGTATTACTACGTGGTTGGATTTAGAGACGAAATTTATCAACTACTTCTTTTCACCATCACGAACCACCGCTTTAAGGAATGACATAATCACTTTTGAACAAAAATATGGGGAAACTTTTAGTGAGTCTTGGGATAGATTTAAGGAGCTTTTGAGAAAGTGTCCTCAGCATGGTTTTACTAAAGTTCATCAAATTAATACTTTTTACAATGGATTAACTTTGAATGACCAAGACTCACTAAATAGTGCTTCGGGGGGAAATATTTTTGTTAAATCAATGAATGATGCTTGGAATATAATTGAAAACAAGGCAAAATTTCAAACCAAGAATGTAAGGCCTACCATACCTAGTGCTAGTGATAGTGAGACTAACAATCAAATTCAAGCACTTACTTCAATTGTGACAAAACTTGCCTTACACGTTCAAAACACACCCGTTACACACGTGAATGCCATTAATGTGACTTGTGAAACATGTGGTGGACCACATTCGTATCTTAATTTTGATAAGGTTTATGACCCATATCAACAAGAAGTGTATGCTTATAACACTAATGAGAGGGTGATTTTTTAACCGAATGTCGATGTGAACAATTTGTCTTATAAGTCTAATAACTATTTGACTCCCCCGGGTTTTGTAGCTCCACAAAGACCACCCCCACCCGCCCAAAATATCCAATACCAAAAATAGGAACCAAGGTCCTCAAATGGGTAATTTTCAAGGGAATTCAAATGCACGAGGTTTTAACCAAAATCAAGGGAATTTTCAAGGGCAAAACCAAGGGTTTAATAATCAAAATCAAGGCTTTAATAACCAAGGTTTTCAAAATCAAGGCTTTCAAATTCTAATCAATTTCAAAACCAAGGTTTTCAAAATCAAGGGTTTCATTATCAAGGTAATCAAGGGAATGTTACTAATCCTCAAATGGACTTGGTTCTCCAAAAATTGACCGAACATGAGAAAACTATGAAAGAAATGCAAGAGTCCACCGATAGGAAATTTGTGCAAATGTTGCAAGCCCTTAGACCTCAAGGAGCCTTAACTTCTAATACCGATACCAACCCTCGAGCTAATGTGAGTGCTATTAATGCTCGAAGTGGAGCCACTTTAGTGGGACCTTCCATCTCTTCGCCCATAAAGGAGAGACAAGGCCCAGAGGCCATAATGAGTAATCCTACTCCCCCTTCGGTGATTCCTCCCACTACCACTCCTAGTACTAGTTCTCCATTACCTAATGAGCCTAACCCTAAGGTTTTTCAAGAAGCGAGTCCTTCTCCTTCTCAACCTTCAACTTCAAAGCCCAATATCCCTTCCCTCTAGATTGGACAAGGCTAAGTTGCTTACCAAAGAAGACGTTCACGTTTCCAACTTTTTGAAAATGATTTCCCAAGTGAATGTTAACATTAGCCTTATTGAAGCACTTGCCCAAATGCCTAAATTTGTGAAAATGTTCAATGATTTGCTAAATAAGAAAGAAAAAATGGTTGAGCTTGTTAACACCCGTTTAAATGAGAATTGTTCTGTGATTCTTCTCAAAGAGCTTCCCGAAAAGCTAGGAGATCTAGGACGATTCTTGTTACCTTGCTCGTTTCCTTAAATTAATGATTGTATGGCTTTAGCGGATCTCGGTGCTAGCATCAATCTTATGCCACTCTCGGTATGGAAACAATATCATTACCTGACCTTGTACCAACTCGCATGACTCTTGAATTAGCTAATAGAACTCTCGCATACCCATTTGGTATTGTCGAAGACGTTTTTGTTCGAATCGGTACCTTCACTTTTCCCGCAAACTTTGTCGTAGTCGATTATGAGATGGATCCTCGTATTCCGTTAATACTTGGTAGACCGTTCTTAAGAACCGGAAAAGCATTAGTTGATGTAGCCGAAGGGGAACTAATTCTTAGGGTAGGGGATGATCAACAAGTGTTTAAAATGGGGAAAATCACAAAATCAAATGGAAAAGAATTGGTCAATATGATTGATGTGCTTAATTTTGATAATGAAGAAAGTTTAATCAATCCTTTTGAAACAAAAAAGTTTAACATTGATGATTTTGTTGTACATTCAAATCCACTTTTTGAAACTACAAATGATAATACACTTTTTGAAGAAAATACGGAAGCTAATAATGATTTTAGTGATGTCTCTTCTTTAAGTGATCATTCCACTTCGGATTTAGAGGAGATACCTTTTGAGCCTCCACTTTTATATAATCCCATTTATGATACCGATAGTGATGACACTTTTTCAAGTGTTTACTCTCCTTTAGATCTTGGGGAGACACCTTTAGAGCCTCCACTCTTTGATACCCCACTTTATGACGACTATGATGACGACACTTCTTTAAGTGATCTCATTTCTTCGGGATTTGAAGAGACACCTAGCGACCCTGATGATCCTTTTATCTCTATGAGTGATCCTCCTAATCTCGAGCCTCCTTTTGATGAGGATCCTCCACCACCAACGTTTGATACTACTTTAGAGGATTACTCTTTTGAGGAAGATTTCGACACTTTTCTCAATACTTACTTCCCAAATGAGCATGATTCTTGATAAGTGTGAAAACACTTATCCTTTTACAACTTAATTATAATAAAAACAAGACCAAAACATGTATTTAATGTCGTATAAGTCGGAATTATGCGTGGTTTGTATTTTTGTTGTGTTTTAGGACCAAAATATGAAAAAGGAAGAAAACACGGGCTTTCACGGGATTTTATTGAAGAAAAAGACAAAAAGACGAAGTCAAAAGATCAAGAGTGCAAAAAGAACGGAAGTAAAAGGCCTATTCAAAGGATTTATCGAAGAAAAATACCAAAGACGGAAGTTTAACGAAGTCGAAGAACTAAATCTAATAAAAGAAGAAAATTAGAAGACGAGTTCATTTTTATCATTCGACAAATCCCGAGACGAAATCGAGAAAGACAACTTAATTAAAAAGACGAGAAGACAAGAGAAAGAAGGAAACAACAACTCACCCTCCTCCTATAAATAGTCATTTACTCCTTCATTTTGAGTGGTTATATAATTAGGAGTAGCTGGATTAGTTTAGGAGTAGGAGCAGGTGTAATTTACTTTCTCTCTCTAAACTTCCTTTAATGTTTTCAAGCTTTTCAATTTTAATCTTGTAATCTTGAATCTTTAATCTTCATCTTATTTCAAGCTTTTTATAATCATTCTCATTCTACCTTTCTTGTTTTTAAATCTTAGGTTTTGATTTGGTTAATCATATAGTTTGTTTAATCTTTATGCTTATTTGATTAAAGTGCTTATCTTTTTGTTCTTATCATTTTTATGTGATTTATGGTTTTAGCTTATTTTGCTTTTTGATTGATTTGTTATTTTCTTATTTTTACTAAAGTGTTTTTAAAAGTTTAATCCTTTAAAAGTTGATTTCATAAATTTTGCTTATTTGGTGCTTTGAAAGTTTTTAATCCGTGGCTTATTTAGTTCTTCTTAATATTGATTTGGTTATGTATTTGGAAAGTGCTTATTAGAAAAGTTCTTATTCGGTCTTTGCTTATTTTCCTCTTGTATTCCATCGTAAGTTCTTAGGGTTTGTAAGGTTCGATCGAGTATTGTTGTTGATCCCAAACTTAGATCGATTTAGCTTGTTAAACGAGATTAAATCAAGTTAAACACGTAGAGAAACTTTGTTGTATATGAAACAATTCATGTATTATGCGGAATTAATACTCAAACAAGAACAGACAAACAAGATAAACCAAACTTTCACTTTGATTGATAAATCAAACTTGCGTACAATGAAAGTGTAAAACGTATGAAAAATTATATTTAACAAAACCTAAAGGCCTCCTTTTATAGATTAAGGAACCTTGTACAAGAGTCTACATATCAGCTATTCTTGGTAAAGATAAACACAAGAAATACATTGTCACACATATCTTTACTAGAAACATACTAGAAACATAATACATGTAGACTAAGTCTTCTATCAGTGCTTGACTTCTTCCTGCCAACGCTTGCCATGCCAACGCTTGATTTCTTCTTAACAACGTCCAGATTGCTCTTGTTAGCGTCCAAGTGTATTGGCTACATTTTATTCCCAACAATCCTCCCCTAAACTTGATATCTAGTCTAGTAATCAAGTTTCTGAATAAAAACTAAGAACTAGGAGGATTCTTACAAATCTTATCAAATTGGAAATAAACATATCTAATCAAATCTTTGGCCACGTCACTTGAGTAGTCTATCTCTAGCTGTGTTGTCATCATTTCCTTCAAAACTTCTTTGGACATAGGATACTCAGCATCCACAAGAAGATACTCAGAAAACTTTGTAGAACTCAAATGATACACACCAGCTGCTGAATATAGACGTCATTGAAGTCCACTGATATCATCCTCAAGATCCTTACAAACTGGATCTTCTTCATCTAGTGCACACATTCTCTTGAATGTTGACCAAAGCTTTATTCTATTGACTGAAGTAGGTGCTTCAGTCTCATACTTAGCCTGCAGTAACCTCCAAAGGTCTGCCAAGTCTTCTCTATCCAAACTTGCAAACAAAGACATAAGAGTAGTCAAAGTATGTACCTCTTTCCCATATCTACCAATCATCCAAAACCCACTTGCATCTTCTTCATAACTAATGATAAGGTTTCTGGAATCACGAGGTAATACTTTTACCATATGTGAAGCTTCCATGGGTGAATGCTTAATACTCTTTTTAATAACAGCTTCACTGGGATTCACTCTATTCAAATTTGATGGAAACTCAAGTGGAACTCCCTTCTTCAATGGTCTTGGTACAATCATAGCCCTTTGGATATCCATCTCCTCTGCAAGTTCTTCCTTCCTTTCATCTGAAAGAAGTCTGATGGTGTTCATCTCTTGCAATCTTGCCCAAATAGGATAAGCCTTATATTCCAATTCATCAAAAGACAATTCCTGCAACTTCTGAAAAGTCCAACCTCTTTGATGACATCTAAGCAACATATAATAAAGCTCCTTTCTTTCTCTCTTAGACTGTGAGAAAAATTTGCTGGCCTTATACTTTAGGATTACCTGACAATCCTTTTGAATCCTGAGAAGAATCTCCAATCCCTAAATCTGATCTGATAAAGACATATATGGATTCTCCATGATCTTATTCTCCCAAGAAAAGTACATCTGGGTAACCTCTGGCATATCATAATCCACCTTCATCTTTAATTCTGATAGTTTCTCCCTTTCCAACACATCACCGTATTCAATTCATTCTGGTTCTTCAATAATCATGACACTTGAATATGTGCTCTGATCATTACTTCCTTCTTGTTCCTCAGAAGTAACCACAAATGGTGACTCAACAACCTTCTTCTTTTCTTGTTCCAAAAGTTGTGCAACCAACATTAAATCAAATTTTACTTGGGCTGCATCCTTGGGAACCTCTGTTTCTACCATAATTCCTTTACCCCTATCTAATGTATCAATGATGGGTAAAGATGATGATGGTACATGTGAAGACACTTCCTTGATGATAACTGATGACTAGAATACATCAACCATATCTGCAGGTCTATCAACGTCCAAAACATGTGTGTCAACGCCCAACTTACTCTTATCAGCGCTTGGTTTGTTAGCGTCAAAAATCTGCCTATCAACGCTCACCTTACTCTTGTCAGCGCTTCTTGTAAACTGCTCCATCATCTTAGTAAAAGATAAATTCAAATTTGTAGGGGTAACCAATGAAACATCAAAAGCCGGTTGCCTCTTCAAATCTGTAAGAGCTTCAGCCACACCCAAAGATTCTCCATCATGTGATCCTTTGCCACTCAAATAAATTAGCTCTGTAGCAGCTTCATGTGAGCCTTTGTCACTCAAATTAATTGGCTCTGTAGAAGCTTCCTCCCCTTTGTAAGAATTCTCCCCTGATGAAAGGACTCTTGTTTGCCTTCTCCTAGTTTCAACAGCTTCCAAAACAACAATCCTCTCCCTCAATTGCTTGAGTTCAATGCCTTGGTTAGAGACAGTATGTACAAGGTCTGCATTTTTCTTTTGCAAGCTAATGCAGACAGCCGTCAATTCTAACATTGTATATGGTTTCAATCTACCCTCCTCTAGAGTGGGGATTTGACCTCCCAAAATAGAGTCATGGGGCATGGATGAGGTCTTAATGATGTTAGGACTAGCTTGGCCTACATCTAAGCGAGTACCAATAGTCCTAGCCTCACCCATATCACCAACCACACTTGTGGTGGTGGTTCTATCTGCAACATGGCTAGGACCACCAGAGGAGAACACTCCAATGGCCCTTTGGCGTTTTTCCATCCTATAGTCTGGGGGTGAAGAAGATGATGTGGATTGAGTAGTAGTTTGAAGGTTAAGTGGTGTTTGGGTCTGTTGTAGAAAGGTGTCAACGTTTGGATTTGAAGTATCAACACCAACATTTAACGTGCCAACGTTGAAGGGATCTTGGTCAAGATCCATATGTTGAGGTGAAGGTGATGGTTCAGGTAATGGGTCAAGTTGTGGTTGTGGGTCAGGTTGAGATTGTGCTGCTGCAATAACAGCAAGCATGGCTTGGGTAAGAGGTAAGTCTCTGTGAGGGGGTGAATTCATCTTACTAAAAATAGCTTTCTTTTGCACAGGGATCACATAAAAATTATCATGATCCTGGTGCAATACCTTTGTTCATCAAAAATCATTATTAAAAATCTTGGGTAAGACAGAGTCATCTTGCTACAATTGTTTTTACACATGCCATCAAAAATCAGTTTAGAAAAATTATACTTTTGCCCATTAGTAATACACACAATGGCACTACCAATAGATCTGTTAATTTCATTATGTGCAGTACATTTGGGACTTAAACATTGAAGGATGACATGTATTAAGTACTTCCAAGCTGGGGGAAATTCCTGTTAATTATATTTATTTAAAGTACCCTCTTTAGGGAAAGGATACCAAAAAGCTTGAAGTCCCTGTTCTACCTCACCAATGGGTATACCATCTGCATCATTAAGATACAAAGCCTGGCGAACCAAGGCTTCAGTAACCACCCATGGACGCCCATGGACAATTAATGTGGTCACATTATTAAGCGCTGAGGAACTAACAGTGTTCCAAAACTGTTTAATATGAGTGATAGGGATAAGAGGAGCATGAGAAAGTGCATACCGTAGAGGATATGCATTCAAATACGCCACCATCTGAGTATATTGAGGAAACAGAGCATCATCAGTGTTGGAAATATGTTTTTACGTATTTAGAAAGGATCAGTCACTCCAATTATATTGGGCTCGTGATCCAATATAGCCCACCAAAGCCCACATGTAGGGTGGCTATATAAACCCCCTCCTAGCATGTTAGGAGGGGTTGAACACTTTCATTCAATTCAACATTTCATGTTTCTTATTTCTCTCCTTTCTCTCTCTCTACCTTTCTCTCTCTAAGTTCTTCCTTCTTCCTTCCATTCAATAGATAATTCATAACATGCTTAATCCTTAGAAAACATGATCCTACAATTGGTGTCAAGAGCCATGGTTAAATCTTAGAATTTGCGTGTTTTATCTATTGATTTATTGGTTTAATTTTTTTTTTCTTCTTTTTCTTTTGCTTTCGTTTTGAATCCGGTATAACTTTTAATCTATTGAATAACTTTTGTGATTGGTCAAAATTTATAATTGGTTTGGTATAACAGTTGTGTTTTGTCAAAATTTACATCTGGTAAAACGGTTGGCTAAACAAATTTTTTGTCTCCTCTACATTCCTTTGGTCTCGTCTTTTTTTCTAAATTTTTCTTAATTATTGGTAATCAGTTTCTTTCAATATCACATTTTTTATCAGTTTTTTTTTTGTTTTATTATACTTCTTGTCCAAAACTGTCTATTTGTCTTTATCTACTTCATCAACTATATCAACTCTTTCTGTATCAATTTTTTCTTGGTATAACTTTCTTGTTGCAATCCAACATATGTTTTTTATCAAGAATCTGACATCATATAAGTTTCGGCTACGATCTGATTTTTTTGTGATCGCATAGACCCCGAGGGTTTCTACTTGCGATCCAAAGTCACAATCACTTTCTACGATCTCCACTACGATCGAAGCTACGATCATGAGTGCGATCGAAGCTGCGATCGGAGTGCGATCCTAGTTACGATCCTAGTTACGATTTGAGTGCGATCAAAGCTGCGTCCTGAGTGCGATCGAAGCTGCGATCTGAGTACGACCGAAGCTGCGATTTGAGTGCGATCTGAGTACATGTGCAATATAAGTACGATGCAAGACTGTGATGACTTTATTCTTTTAAATGTTGCGATTTGACCAAAGTTTTTGACTCAACTTAACTATTTGAACAAACACAAGAGATTAAACTGACCAAAAATATAATCAGACAAGACACCCTCGACTCCCACTTTGACTCCCACTCTCCAAGACCATCACACGAGACCAACACTCTAAATCCCTCGTCTAACACCATCACACGAGACCAAAAATCCTCATCTGACTCACGAAACCAAAATCCTCATCTGACTCTTGCCCTCGACCCAAACAAACCTTAAACCAACGACTCACCCTCTCGAACACCCTCTCTCGGTCAAACCTACATCATCGTTCATCATTTACAAACCAAACTCACTGAGTTCATCATTTTTTTTAGAACATATCAGTTTTAAAAACTCACATCATCATCATACTCGAAAGGTTTCAGTCGAACTCAAATCCCAAGACTCGAAAGACTCGAAACAGCCTCTTTACCCCACCCTCGATTTGACCCACACGACCCAACATACTCTCGACATTAAACCCAATTTTTTTCTTTTTCAGTTGTGACACAAACAAATCCACATCTAATCAGAAATATATCTCAGATTCACTTCATATGTAACAGATCTTTTTAGATCATCACTGTTTGAACAAAATCATCATCGATTTTTGTGAGGATTTTTTTTTAAACCCATTTTTGATTTTCGAAAATAAAGAAACAGTATAACAAATCAGTTATCTGTTTGTCTTTGATTCGATAAAATAGAAGAAAACTCACATGCAATCACAAATTAAGTTACACACCTTACCCGAGACCTATTTAAGATCTAGAAGATCCAAACAAACCGAATCAATCATCACTGATAACAACAACACTAGAATGTGACAGTGATCTAATCTTCGAGTAAGACACACAGGTTAATAGATTGATTTGTTGTGTGATTGACTGGGTTTTTTGGAGAAAGATAGATTAGGTTTAGTTTAATTCGGTGTTTTGGGAAGTGCAGTTTATTGACGGAGCATACAAGAATTAGAGAGAAAATAGGGAGATGGGCGGATAAATTTAGAAGATAAACTAGGGTGGTTTTTGTTTTTATATATTGAGTGTTAGTTTTATATATTGAGAAGCTTTTTGGCCACATCTGCCACACGTTTTAGTAAGACGGAGTTACCAAGATTTTTGGAAGCCACGTGTTTTGAGTTTGGTGACTAAGTCAAAGACGTTCACAATTTTGAGATTGGGTTTTTTTTTTTTTTGAAAAGACGTTTATTTGTGTTTTGAGATTGGGTTAAAAATTTTTGTGTTACATTGTAATTTGTTGAAAAAAAATAACACCCCAGTCTATTTTAGATATTTGGTTAAAGTTTAGAAACATTTTTAAATGATTTTTTTTTTGTATTTTACACATCCCATCCAAAGGTGTAGGCTCATACCCAGTTTAGGTCGCCTAGATTTGAGTCAAAGATTCGCCCTTGTAACCTTAATAGGAAAAACCTTATCTTTTACATTTAGTAAGAAGGAAAAATGATACAAGGATGTGATTAGGAAATATAAGGTTGCTTCTTTTCTATTTTTTGTAGTTGGATGTGAGCCGAGTTTGATTTTGATACGGTTTGTGACGTGTCAAAAAGACGTGATTGTTTATTTGGGTTTCTCGAATACACTAATCAAGGGATCGATTCGTTCACAACAAAAGTACTTCATTTCATAACTCGATCGATCATCAATCCTTATCTTCTTCGAACTCTCAACGGATTCGTTGAATTCTAAATTTCAAGAGGGAAACTTGCATCTCATGCAAAACACAGCTAGATAAAGTGGTATAATTTCATGTCGACTACTTCAGTTACATCTTATGACCATTGCATGGGTTCAAGGAGGAAGCGAATTTGTGACACTCTTTGGTCAAAATCATTATACATTCATCGATTCACTATTTCTCAACTTGCACCAACTTGCTGATCAACTTCAAAAAGAAGACTTTAATCACTCTGCATCAGAAACTGCATATCAGGCTCTTGTGACACAACTCACGCCTTTCCTCCAATTCAATATCATCAAGTCTGACAATTCAGGGATATGCCGGTCATTTTTTCAATACACACAGAACGAAGTTAAAGACTTCTGTGATAAACTGTTGAAATTAATGTCATCAGTTTCGTCTTCGATTTATGAAAGATCCTGACTTCAGCAAGTGTATGATAATGGAGTGCAAGAATCTATTATGCAGATGCAAGAGGAGAATGGTCATACGGTTGAAAACTTGGAGCCTAACGATGGCAAGAGCACGGAATCACGAGGACAACATGATACCAGTGGCACGTAAGGGAATGGTCACGAGATCTCTTTTGATGACACCTTACCCGTTTATGACGAAGAGCCTGCGAACATGGTACAATGTCATGTTGTTTATGATGTATACGCTGATAAAATGCCGCATATTGAGCATTCTGAACTTAATTATGACAAACATGGGATGGAAAAGAGTGATAGAAATACCACTTTTGATTCATCTGATGTGAGTCATAATAGGGGAGAGATTGTTCAGAATGCTTTAGTACATCATGATAAATGCTTTATGACTGCTATATTAACTGATTTCGATTCAAGATAAAAGAGCTCGAAACGATTTCAGCTCAGCAATCCAAAGAGCTTGAGGATGCCAAAATTGAATTTTCAAAGATAACGGAGAAATTTGAAACATATTTTGAAAAACTTGAAAAGTCAAACGTTGTTCTTGAACGAAAATTGGATCAAACTGTTCTAGATTCTAAAGCTGAAAAGGATAATCTTTTGAAACAAATTAAGTTGCTTGAATCTAAATTGGCATCCCAAGATAACTTGCTCAAAGAGAATGAGACTTTAAAGGCTCAAGTACAGGAAAAGGTTTTTGCTATAGCTGCTTTGAGAAATGAATTAAGGAAAACTAACGGAACTCGTGTGGACACTAAGCTTGAAAAACCATCAATCTTGGGGAAACCGCCTATAAATCAGTTCATTCGACAACCGACTGCATTTATATCCGAGCGATCAAAATCATCGAGACCGCGGTTTGCCTACCAAGTTGATATGGTTCATCTTTCGACACAAGTAAGAGATAGGAAATTCAAACCTAGACAAATGCCTTATAGATTACCCAACACTGTTAACCGTAGCATGTCATCTCCTAGGAGCATCGATCAATCATCTAGGAATTACTCGGACATTAAATATGCTACTTGTAAAACATGTAGAAAATGTGTCTTTACGGCAAATCATGAATCTTGTGTCAAGAAATTACTTAATGAGGTGAACTCCCGTGCTAGACTTAAATCCCAGTGGATAGCTAAAATCAAACCCATTGGTAAAGTTTGGCGCCCCACTGGTAGAACGTTCACTCTTGTAGGAAACGAGTGCCCTTTAACTAGGATAGTCTCCGATTCTACTAAGACTACTGGGGAGGAAATTGATAAGGATGGCCCATCACTTAAGCCTGAACTTAAGGTTTTCTATGAACATAAACGTTTTCCAACTAAGAAAAGTGATTCATCCACTCAGGTCGCCTCTGGCAGAAGAAAAGACAACTGTGAACCCCCACTTGCTTCTAAGATAGATATCGCTAACCCAATTCAAATCATGCAAATTCCTAATGAGAATGCAGGTACCAAAGTTGTTGGTCCAAAAGAACGAAGCGGTCCAATCATTGTATACCGTTCAACTAAGGACACTCTCAGAGTTTGGCTACTGAGGAAGCAGATATCGGAGAAACAAGTGTCTCAGGGATTCATGGTTAAGCTTACCAACAAAGGACTTATAGTCACATTACAGACTATAACTCGATCATCAAAGAAAGGAAAGTTTATCGCCGATGATAAAGTTATCCTTATAACGAGAAATAATTTTTCTCGGGCATGAGCTTATATAAAAAACATTCCAAGTTTTTAAGCTCATGCACTATGGCTCCTCGTTAAATGACAGACGATGACCCAGATTTCAGAGACAGGGAAGTTTATCTACTCAACGATAACTTACCCTCAAAACGAGAAATTAATTTTTCTCAGAGACGAGTTTACTTTAAAACCATTCAAAGGTTTTAAGCTCATGTAAATGGTTCATTGTTAAATGTCAGACAATGACCCAGATTTCAAACAAAGGGAAGTTTATCTTTAAATGATAACTCACCCTCGTAACGAGAAATTAGTTTTCCTCGGTCATGAGCTTGTATTAAATCATTCCAAGTTTTAAGCTCATAAAGGAAAGTGTATCTTTTAAATAAGAGAACGTTTCCTCATAACCATAAATTCACCTTTCTCGGTCATGAGCTTTACGTTAAAACATTCAAAAGTTTTTCAAGCTCATGAAAACGACTTCTAAGTAAATGTCAGCTTAGAACTCGTTCTTCAATTAAAAGGAAAGTTTATCGCCGATGATAAACTTATCCTTACAACGAGAAATTATTTTTTCTCGGGCATGAGCTAATATTAAAAACATTCGAAGTTTTTTAGCTCATGCACAATGACTTACAGTTAAATATCAGACTGTAACTCGGACTTCAATTTTAGGATAGCTTATATTTAAAGATAGCTTATCCTCGTAAGGGGAAACTAAACTTTCTCGGTCATGAGCTTGTATTAAAACATTCCAAGTTTTTAAGCTCAGAAAGGAAAGTGTATCTTTTAAATAAGAAAACTTTTCCTCATAACGAGAAATTCATCTTTCTCGGTCATGAGCTTTACGTTAAAACATTAAAAGTTTTTCAAGCTCATGAAAAGGACTTCTAATTAAATGTCAACTTAGGACTCGTTCTTCAGTGAAAAGGAAAGTTTATCGCCGATGATAAACTTATCCTTAACAATGGGAAGTTTACAACTTCTCGGACTTGAGCTCGTTTTGCAAGATATTCAACATCTTAAGCTCAAGTACTTGGTTCTCAAAACGTTGAACACAATTTTTCGAGAATTTCTCAAAAAGGTTTTCTAAATCTTTTAAAATTGTGTGTTCAAAAAATGTTTTGATCAAAAGAGCATGTCTTCTGGAATCGATAATATTTACGATACTAGAAATGTCATTCAATAATGACACGGGGTTGTAAATAAAGTTCGAGCAGAAGTTCAAATATTTTAAAACATGCTCAAAATGGCTTGCTATTATTTCTGATAGTAACCCGCTTTTCATATTAAAGTCAAGCATTTCACCAGAAAGATTTGACTCAACAACGGGAATTAATTTTCTCGGGCATGGTTTACTTTATAACCATGTAAGGGATTGTGTTTACGTTATAACACAATCTAACACGAATTTATGTACGTGTCAGTGCATTTATTTGTTAAAACAAGAGAAATCTTGTTTTTATGAAGTTATCATCTCCACCAACCGTAGCAATTTACAATTGATATCTACATACTCGACGATGCGACTACTCAAACGATGACTACATCTCTTTCAATAGAACATGGGTCAACAATTGAGGGGGAGCAATTGTCCAGCATTCATAATCCTTGATGCGAGAGTGCCAAGTTCACATATTGGTGTCAAGACAACGATATCAATCATACACATGGAGTCAAGAGATAACTTCAGACGTGACGAGGCGACCAACATTCGTGAACAAGAACCATGTGCTTCTTTCATATGATGTTCTCCATCATTCAGGTCCAACCTCATAAATTGCTAATCTTGTGAATACATTATCATATATGATCTTTGCATGTGATAAATACCTTACACTTGTGTTTAAAAGGTATTTAATTTACGTTTCATGTACACCCTCATTAATTTGAGGGGGAGCTTGTGTAATTCATGAAGATAATTGGATTTGCATTTTTCTTCCCAAATTTTCTTAAAATGCTATTAAATCAATTGATATTAAAAACATCGATTGGGTTAATATTTTTAATATGGGGAGAAAATATGATTTAATATGCGAAATGATTAATCACAAATGGTTTGACTTAACGTGCTATCTCATCCCAACATGTGCAAAATGTTTTCGAATATCGTGGCATATGTTAAGGGGGAGCAAAATGGATTTGCACTTCAAAATGGATTTCATGGTGACATACACTTACCCAAAACATCTCTATTCACGACGATGAAGATTGTGGTGACATAAGGATGGTAGGATAGGTTAAAGTCCAATGATTCCTCTTGAACCGGAGGAATCTTCCCAAGGACATTCCATAGCTAGAAATAGTAGTCCTTAGGAAAGATGGAGAAAGATTGTGAACGTAGTTGAATGCCGACCAAGTACTTAAGTTAGCACTGGAACAATTACAACAAGGTGCTAGTGATGACGTATTGGTAAGCATTGAAGGGGTTGCAGAATGAAAAAGAAATGTAAAGATAAAGGGTGTAAAGAAAGAAGCCCTCCTTTCAACTTAGGCAGAAACCGGGTCAACACATATGTTATTAAGATCATTGTTTAATGATTCTTGATATTGAAGACAAACATCATGGACCCAGTGATGCAAGGCACAACCCATCCCAGCTAACTCAGATATCTCTTAAAAGATATTTGTTTTAATCACACGGAGACAACACAAATATCTTTTAAGACAACACAATTCACTCCGAATAAATTGGTATTGAAATGGTGGCACTCCTCTCCAGCCTCCGATCACTAAAAATCCAAAATGCACGATTGAGTCTAGAGCCATTTGAGATCATCAAATATCTCATTAGGACACACTTTCATATTTCCTTGCTTCCTCACACACTATGAAAAGTAAGAAAGATCTTAAGAGTCCTACGCAAAATCTTCATGATCTTGCCTGAACATCCGAGTAATACGAAAGTATTTACAATGAAGATGGAAATCCTTCTTGAGCAAATATAAAAAAGCTCATGGTAGGTGACTTGTGAGATTCTTTATGAATCAAACTTGTGATAACTGGAAAGCAACAGTGGTTTAATTCTTAAATGAATTTAAACACGTTTCAGGCCTCTACGCAATATCTTAGTGATCTTGCCAGAACACTCAGAGTGATACCTTAGTGTTCACAGTGATGAGTGGAAATCCTTCTAGTGTTAACCACAAACAGCACTTGGTAGGTAACTTGCAAGATTCTATACGAATCAAGCTCGTGACAACTGGAAAGCAACAATGGTGCAATTCTTAATTGAATTTCACTTGTTCCAGGAACATGAATTGATGGCTTCAAATCATGCGGATATTATTATCCAAATGATTCACTCTTTATGTTCGCAGTCAGCTTTGGACGGTCGAATAAAGAGAACGGGTTTACCCGCGAAATCTTGTCAAGGAGGTTCTTAATTGAAACTACCTGCCACAAGTACGATAGTTTATATCGTCCAACGGTCTTCACCGACCAGAGGTAAAATGCTACCGAATTAGAATGAAATGTTCAAGGCCATTTCATCTGTGTATATGTTTTGTTGCTAACTGTCTTATGCAGCGTAACAAGAAGGTGGCATTGTGGTGTACAATCCAGAAGATGGTGTCACCACATGCTTATACTGTATGCACTTAATACTTCAACAAATTCAAGAAAGTCTAAAAGTCAAGTCTTCCGCTGTATCAAACTCTGAAGCTTTCAATAATTTATAAAAGTGTAAGTATGTGGAACATGAAGTCACGAGGAGGCAAATATCACAAGTGATGAATGCACAAGGTCAAAGCAAGGAAACATGCTCAAGACTAAAGTCAAAGATCACATCAATCATATTCACAAGAATAAGATCGAAGACTCAAGCATAGTATGCTAGGTTTAAGATTTTGTAATATGGTGTGACCTCCCTTTGGGGGAGATTGTTGGAAATACGTTTTTCTAAGGAAAGTCTCAGTCACATCATTATTAGCATAGATAATGAGCTATAGACTATTTAGGACATTGTAACTTGGAGTGACCTCCCTTTGGGGGAGATTGTTGGAAATACGTTTTTACGTATTTAGAAAGGATCAGTCACTCCAATGATATTGGGCTCGTGATCCAATATAGCCCACCAAATCCCACATGTAGGGTGGCTATATAAACCCCCTCCTAGCATGTTAGGAGGGGTTGAACACTTTCATTCCATTCAACATTTCATCTTTCTTATTTATCTCCTTCTCTCTCTACCTTTCTCTCTCTAAGTTCTTCCTTCTTCCTTCCATTCAATAGATAATTCATAACATGCTTAATCCTTTGAAAACATGATCCTACAATAAGCCTCCAAATAGGCAACCATGTTATGCTGACTTCTGAATCCCAATACCAAGTCACTCGGTTTAAACTTAGGCGCCAATGATGTAGAAAGCTGTGTGAACGTTATGAAAGATGAATATAGGAGAAAAGTTTGTTAGACAAGATTATGCAATTACTCTGTTTAAAAAGAAGGAGCCAAATATATAGGATAGGTAGGCACATGTGATTGGTCAAAAATTAGGCAGTTATTTTCAAAATATAATGATGAAAATCTTGAAAAGAAAATAACTTATCTTTTGCATTAATTAAAAGTTACCAACTCCCAAAATTACGGCCCCAATTTTCGTTAAAAATAACAACTGGGTAGGACCCAATGAGTGTCAACGGTCAAAAACAACCCATCAACGCCCAACGGTTATATTCTTGTCAACGTTGGAAAAGGCCATGTCAACGTCTAAATTGGTCCTAACAATGTTTGGAAATAAATCTGTCAACGTCCAAAAATAAAAATAATAAAAATGAAGAAGGACCTTAACAAAGTGAGTTATCCCAGTGAAGATAACCTATAAACTGAAAATTACTATAGGGTGGCAAGCACTGTCCAATCATGCACACTTGCTTAAGCAAGATAGACATAACAGTCCTCTAGTGTCCCTTGGTAACCAAAGACCTTAACAGTGAATTTATCTCATAAAATCCTTTATAACTTCCCAGGTAAGCCCAATAAAAATCATACCCAAGTCTCCCAACAGAACACATCCAATTCTAGGCCAAAAGGTCTTGGCAGCGTGCATAGTATACCAAATTTGCATGCTACAGCGCCTCATGAGTTAGTAAACTAATTCATACTAACCAGTGGACACAATCTAGAATTGTGATAAGAGTATTATATGAATACCCAAAAATTCCTAAAAGGTTTCTAAACCTCCCCTTAAACTATGATACATAAGTTGCCAAATAATATGCATGTAATAAAAATTTATGTCAAGATAGGAATATAAATATTCCAACCATCATCCATAAACTGAAACATGCTCCAATAATGCTCCAAGTATCCATAAGCAACTCTGTATCCATTTGTACAATGCTAACAACGCCTACATAATTAGATCAAAAACCACGAAACTAACATGTTGCAGACAACGTCAATTTAACACTTGTCAGCGTTAAAATAACCTTTGTCAGCGTTAGACAAATAAAGTGGAAAATCTAATTTTGTATAAAGACCAATAACAAATGCATATCCTGTACATACTGTTACAAAAAGTTCCCAAAACATATATTAAGTGAGATTGATCATTCCAATACTTTTTACCAAGTATAGAAATCTTCCAGTATCAAAAGGTTTAGTTAATAAATCAGACACATTTTCTTCTGTGTCAACCCTATCTGGTTGTATTAAACCTTTTTCAAAACAATCTCTTACAAAATGATGTCTAATTTCTATGTGTTTTATTTTAGAGTGATGTACATGAGTTTTAATAATGCATAAAGTACTGTTATTGTCTACAAAAATCTTGGTATGCATGAAATTATACCCATAATCCAACAGTTGGTTCTGAATCCATAAGACTTGTCCACAACAAGCAGCTGCAACAACATACTCTGCTTCAGTTGTAGAATTAGCCACCACTGTTTGTTTCTTGCATTGCCAAGATATCAGTCTACTCCCAAGAAATTGGCATCCACCAGTTGTGGATTTTCTATCAAACTTGTCACCACCATAATCACTGTCTGAGTATGAAATAAGCTCCAATGGAGAATCTTTTGGATACCATAATCCCAAGTCTGGATAACACCTAAGGTACCTAAAAATCCTCTTGACAGCATGAAGATGACACTCTTTGGAAGTCACTTGATGGCGTGCACATGTACACACAACAAACATAATGTCAGGTCTTGAAGCTGTGAGATACATCAATGAACCAATCATTGACCTATAATGCCTTACATCCACCTCTTTTCCATCTCCAACTTTTCCCCAAGGGTGTTCCCTATCCATAGGTGTGCTAGCCCGTTTCTCATGTGGAGAAAAGCCAAACTTCTTCAAGATTTCTGCCACATATTTGTCTTGAGAGATGAAGATACCATCTTCTTTTTACTGTACTTGTAACCCTAGAAAGAAGTTCATCTCCCCCGTTGCACTCATCTTGAACTTGTCTGTCATGAGTTTGGAAAACTCTTCACTCATCTTTGGACTAGAAGAGCCAAAGATGATATCATCCACTTAGACCTGTACAAGTAAGAAATCATTTCCAATGTTCTTTGTAAACAAGGTCTGGTCTATGGTGCCCCTTTTAAATCCATTTTCCACCAGATAAGTGGACAATGTACCATACCATGCTCTTGGGGCTTGATGAAGTCCATATATAGCTTTCTTCAATCTATACACCTTGTCTGGATGTTCTGAATCTTCAAAACCAGGAGGCTGCATTACATAGACCTCCTCTACAATTGTGCCATAAAGAAAAGCACTCATCACATCCATTTGATAGACTGTAAATCCCATGCAGGAAGCATAGGCTAGAAAAATCCTTATAGCCTCAATCCTTGCAACATGTGCAAAAACCTCCTCATAGTATATCCCTTCCTCTTGTGTATATCCTTGCGCCACTAAACGTGCCTTGTTTCTAACCACAATGCCTCTCTCATCCTTTTTGTTCCTGAGAACCCATCTTGTCCCAATAGGTCTGACATGTCTGGGACAATCAACCAACTCCCATACATCCTGAATAGCCAATTGGTGAAGCTCATCCTACATTGCTTCCACCCAACTTGGTTCTTTGAGAGCATCAAAAATCTTCTTGGGTTCCTGTTGTGACAGAAAACAAGTAAACAAACATGCCTGAACAAGAGGGGTATCAACCTTCTTGTGAATATTGGCAATAAATCCTCCATGATTCTAATGAGAACTTCTAGTTTGCACAGGAGTCATCACATCACCAATATTTAGAGAAGGAGGATGATTTTTGATTGTAGAAGTAAGCACTCCTCCTTCAATAATTATGTTGTCCTCAATCTCATCTTCCAAGTTACCAAGATCCTCTTCAGACTCTCTTCCATCATCATCTGAATGAACCCCTCCATGACTGTTTGAAGGTTCACCTTTGATGAGAATGCTTTTATACATAGTCTCATCGTCCAAAAAGGGCATTAAATGCATAAAATATCATGAAAATGGCCAAATATATGCTTGTGTTTGTTGCTTGTGTATTTTAGGTACGGATATTGAGAAAACGACAAAAGATCACAAGAATCATACAAAAACGAACACGGAAACGAAGCCGCATAATGAACCAAGCCCTAATGAAGATTTTTTGCAAGAATAACCCTTGAAGATTTGAAGATTATGCAAAAAGGGCCCTCCACTTTGAAGAATTGGCAAATTTAGTCCCTCAACAAAACTAAATTGTCAATATTAGTCCTCCTCAAAGTCAAACATATCATGAAGGCCTTCAAGTTACAAGAAATTACATGTTTGGTCCTTTAAAAATGTCAAATTACCAAAAGGACCCTTGACTTTGAAGAAATGGCAAAAATAGTCCCTCATAAATCATGATTTGTCAAAATCAGTCCTCCAAGAAGTCAACAAGACAAGTCAATATCATTGTAAAACCCGTATGCTTTTACCATGAATATTACCCTTTAGATCGTACGTACATGTTTAGAACTTTCCTTTTATAGCACGTTACGTTTCACGTATAAGAATTACAAGTATTACGTACGTGCTAGAACACGATAAGTATTTATTACGTATGAACACGCGGTAATTATTCCAATAATAATTATAATCACAAACATGCGATCATGAAATCATGAACGTAATTTAATCACGAGCTAATATTAATTACGTATATATATTTATTACGAACACGAATAAATATATTAAGTCACGATCGATAATTAATTAGAACACGTAAAACACGAACACGATAAAACACGAGAACACGCTATAATATTTAGACACGAGAAAAGTACGGGTTACCCCATGTGGGGCCCCTACCCGCGACATACACAAGAACTTGGGCCAAGCCCATGCAAAATTTACTAAACAAGAGAATTAGGAAAACTTGTGTCATTTATCACAAAACAAGAAAATAATTAAAAACCCTAAAAGTTCTCCTCCTTCTTCCTTGTCCTCTTTGGCCGCCGGTTATACAACACCAAAAGGGGTGTTCGGGTTGATTTTGATCTTGGAAATCTTACAAGGATTCGTGTGTGTTCATCCTTATTTGATCCACATATTCGGTATAACTTTTTAACCCTTTTCTTTTATGTTTGATTTTAATTAATCACATAAAATCGTAATGTTTTTAAAAACTAATTAAAAAAATATTTAAAAATGTTCATGATCATGGGGTAAATCAAACAAGGGTTTTAGGGGTGTTTTGTTTCTAGCCGACACCTAACTGAGCCCCATGGGGGTCTCGGCTTGGCTTATTACACACCACCGAGACCATATGGTCTCGGTATGGTGGTGGTGGTCCCACGGCAGCAGCAAAAACAAGGGGAACCTCGACCTTGGTCGGGGTATGGTGTTAGTTACGGGTCCGGTTCATGGTTTTTAGTCACGGGTCCGATTCATGAATCATTTTTTTAAGGTTTATGATTTTTACTAGTTATGTTTTAGAATTAAATTAATAAAAACATGACATGATTAATTTAATGTACATGACTTAGGTTATAAATTTAATTATTAGTTCATGAATTTTAACCTAAGTATTTATATTTAATTAGACTTTTTAATTAATTAATTATTTAAAACGATGACTATAATTAATTAATTAACATGACTTAGGTTATATTATTCATAATTAATAATACATGTTTAACCTAAGTATTTTACCTTTATTTAATTAAAATCATGTTATATTTAATTAAATACTTTAAACCTATAGTTTATTTAATTTACATGTAATAATTAATAAACTATACTTTATAATCACATGACTTAGAATAATAATCAGAAAAAACACTTAAGCTTATATAATTAGCTTATTTAACCAGCTTATATCTATTTATAGAAACTTTCTATTTTTAGAAACTTATTTAATTAAGGCAGCTTATATCTATTTATAGAAACTTTCTATTTTTAGAAACTTATTTATTTAAGGCAGCTAATCTATTTATGGAAACTTTCTATTTTTAGAAACTTATCTATTTTAAGTAGTAATTCTATTTTTGGAAACTTTCTATTTTCGGAAACTTTCTATTTTTTTGTAACTTTCTATTTTTGGAAACTTTCTATTTTAGGAAACCTGCTATTTTTAGAAAGTTACTTATTATTACACAATAAGTATAATAATACATGAAATACAAGTAATACTTAATCAGAATAGACAGAATATAAGATAAACACAGTATAAAGCTTAAAACTGTAAAACATGACATGAACATATAAAACAAGCTAAGACATGATATAAAACCAGTTACGTATTTAGTAATCATATACTTATACACGTATGTATTTATGTAGAATTAGTGATACCAAAGTAGGACTCTCTTCCGTTCTTCTTCTTTGTTCACTAGACATAAGGTACGGATTCCCGTCCTTTCAGTATGGACATTCTTTCCTTATTAGGATTCCCCGTATGCAGCCAACTGTTTTCACATAGTATAAGTTTATATGTTTGATTCCTTATGTTTAATTAGAATACCTAAAGCCATATACATGCATGACCAGTTTCACCTAGTTATAGAGGTACCATAACCATAACACTAGAGGCACTGGTGTTATGACTTCCCCATGGCGGAGTGATTGCTCGTGGCGTCCCTTCAGCTATTGGCCATATTATTATATTTATCATGTGGGGCGTATGGGTGCATCCTAGTTACATGTTTTTCAGCAGAATACTCAGTGTGAATGTGGTGTGTGCCTTGCATCCTTCACAAGGAGCTGATCCCTCCTACCCAAAAACCAGTATATTAAATTAGAGGCAGCCCTCTAATTTGTATGACGAGGTCACCCCTCCAAGTATTCATGCACGTGGATTTTCATGACCTATATTGGCTAATGGTAAAATATGTTAAACAGTTATTACAAGATAAACATAAGGCTTTTCAAACTATAAAACCAGTTTTTACTAAGACTTAACCGGTTTATCCAGGACTTAGTTTCTTCCGCTGTTTCATGCTTATATGCTTATATTATTCATGCTTTATTTGTACATCCGTGCACTGAGCGTATTGCTCAGCCGTTTTCCTTTTCATGTTCCCAAAACGGCAGGTACTCAGGGACGCTCGTAGACTTTAAGCGTACGTGCATATGGACTGGAAGCTTTCTAACCTTTCTTTACTTTATGCATTATCTATACTTTGATACTCTTTCCATGGACATTGTTTAGTCCTTTCATTTACAGTACTTATGTTTGTGTGTGATGAGCTTTACTTTTGGACTATCGATGTTAGATTCCGGTATTTCCTTTTATGGTCATGTAATGTTTTAGACATTTATCCTTGTATGCTTTGATGACACGCCATAATCACGCGTGACATTCCATTTATCAAAATGAGGTGTTACCATTATGGTATCAGAGCCAAGGCTTCGACCTGTAGGCTCTCAAAACATGACCTGTGATTAGTGGGTAGTCACTATGGTCTTCCTAGAACTGACAGTCAGTTTTCATGCATTCATCATTTTCATGCATACATATATATGTCATTGTCGCAGGTTTATGACTAAGTAATGGTTGGTACAGGACTGGCCCTATTTAGTCGCATGTGTTTTATCGTAACTTTTAAATTTGGGACCGACCCATAGGCGTCCCCTCGCCATGTCTTTTATTTTGGGTGAACTGACCATAGGCGTTCACTCTCGAGCATACAAAAGTTTTCATAAAACTGCATCATGCATTCATGTACAAATTTTCTTTCATAAATTTTTTCTCTTGATTTATTGGTATAATTTTTTTTTCATGTATATATATTTTATGTTTTGATCAGTTTAATCATGTATTTTATGTTATACTGTCAGATGGCAAACATAAACAATATTCAGGAAATGGTTGCAGCTGCCAATGCAGATTTACAAGACATCCTTCATCAGAACAACAACTATCCTCCCCCACCTAACATTTCCCCCACTGAAGGAAGGAATCGGCTCATGAGAGAATACTATACCATTAGACAGCGACCTGAGGAAGACATCAATGACTTCATGCAGCGTTTTCTTCGATTTCTCGGTGTCCTGAGAGCAGCTACGGCCACCACTGAAGAACAGGTACAACATTTTCGTTGGGGCCTTAATTCAATGATTGCCAATAACTTAGAAGGTGCTCCGTTGGACACGGTAGCACAAGTGGCCGATGCAGCACGTAAGCTGGAGATGCTGCAGGAGAGAGAGATGAGTTCGGAGAACCAGAGAGACCCGAGAAGAGGTAAACATTCGTAATCAAGTGGTGACCAATCCGTATTCTTCCTATATATATCAAATATTTCATCTCTTTAAATTGTATCTTCCAGGCAGAAGACTGGGGACTGGTCTCAGCCGGCTACTCAGCAGCAGCCTAATCAGCCCAAGGGAAACGGTCAGACTAACGACCGTTCTACTACGGATAGGCGTACCGGTAATGATAATTACCGTAACAACGCTGGACACTCCAATGGCAGCAGGTCCTAATACTTACGCATTTTCTTATGATTTCATGTTATAACTCATATTTCTGACACTTGGTAGGTGTGAAAACACCCATCCTTTTACCACTTATTTCTTGCTAAAACAAGACCAAAACGCGTAGTTAATGTCATTTGTTTGGAATTATGCGTGGTTTGTGTGTTCGTTGTGTTTTCAGAGCCAACCGGATAAATATTGAAGAAAACATGGGATTGCACGGGTTTTATCGAAGAAAAAGACTCAAGACGAAGTCTATTGTCCAAGAGATGCAAAAGATTTGAAGTCAATGGGCCTATTTGAAGATTTATCGAAGAAAAGGACCAAAGATGGAAGATTTACATATGTCGAAGAACTCAAGTCTATTAAACGAAGAAATTAAAAGACGAGTTGAACTTATTCGTCGACAAATCCCGAATCGAAATCGAAAACATCAACTTTTCTGAAAAGACGAGAAGACAAGAAGAAAGGGAGAAAGCCCACTCACCAACCAACTTGAAGACCTATAAATAGGACCTTCCTTCACACATTTTGAGCTAGTTTTCATTTCCAGTCTTTTTCTTTTTCTTGTTTCGTAGGGTAACCAAAACCATTAAGGTGTTGGTGATTTTTCATTTTGTTTTCGCAAATCTTGTAAGTCTTAATCTTTTCCTTTGATTGTTTAAACCTTAATCATTTAATATAATCTTTCATTTCATCTTGTTCATATTTCTCTTGTTGATTTAAAGTTTTAAAGTTCTATTTTGTTGATTTTAATCTTCAAAAGTAAGTGGGTTTTGTGTTTTTATTGTTTTGGTTTGATGTTTATGATTAGTAGATGAATAAAAGTTATTGTGGTTAAATTTTTGGTTAAAAACTTGGTTGATTTTGGTGAAAATCGTGCTTTATTGTTTTCCCTGTTCTTCGCACCCTTCATCAGCACAGATTCCGAATGAAGTCCATTTATTCCGGATGAAAGGTTTTGCCATAATATTCCGAACGAAGCAATTTGATTAAATGTTCCGAATTCGTTTTTAAATATTCCGAATAAAGCTTTTCAGTATTAATTCCGGATCAATTTTATTCCGGATCGGTTTTGTTTCGGATCAGAAGTATTCCGAATCAATTTTATTCCGGACCAATTCGTTCATCAGGAATAATCAATATTCCAGATGAGTAGCTAAGTTCTGAATCAAATTTTCTTTTATTATTCCGAATCAGTTTTTCTTTAATGTTCCGAATGAAGGTCTTTTAAAATATTCCGAATCAAAAATATACCGAATCAATTTTATTACGGATCAATTTTATTCCGAATCAGGGTTATTCCGTATCAGTTTTATTTCGAATCAATTTTATTCCGAATGAAGGAAATGTTCCGAATGAAGGATTTTTGATTAAATATTCCGAATCAGTTTTTTTGAATGTTCCGAATGAAGCTTTTGTCCAAATGTTCCGAATGAAGGTTTGTATTCCGAATGAAGCATATGTTCCGAATAAAGGTTTCTATTTATTGTATTCCGGATCAAGCATAAACATTCTGAATCAATGACTTTCTTTGAGTTTAGGTATTTACTGTTTTATTTTAATTCAAGTTTTATTTTTATTAATTGCTTTTAATTAATTGCTCTTAGTTTATCTTTATTTACTTCACGCATTTATCCTTTTTAGTAAATTAGAAAACCAAACCCCTTTTTAGTAACCACGAACAACTATTCCACTTTGAACCGTGATCGATTCGAGAAGATACCGAGAAATAAAATTGAACCCCATTCAAAAACATTTATATCAAATGGCGCCGATGCCGGCTCTTCTCGTAGAGATTAACAGTTTTTTGTGAGAAATTAGATTTTGGGATCCGTTCACCGTGAACGTTACTTTTTTCATCATAAAAAATTTTAAAAACCCTAAAAAATATAAAATTTTCAAAAAAAAAAAAAACATAAAAAACCAAAAATATTTCTTGCTTTCTTAGTTCTTTTGCAGGTGTATGCGCACTCGGTCAACGTCTTATCAAGAGCCCGAGACTCTCGATAACTTAGACATGGCCGGTGTACACAACAACAATAACAATCCACCTCAAAACAACATGAATAATAACAACAATGAACCTCTACCGGACAATCGTCCTATGATCGAACTTTTGCAAGCACATGTAGAGGGAAACAACGATCCAATTGTCATACCCGCGATTGCAGCCAACAACTTTGAGCTCAAATCCGGCTTTATTCTAATGGTCTCAGCTCCATTCTTGGGGCGTACCATTGATGATCCTCATGACCACATCAAAAGGTTCCTACAACTCACGAATACGGTCAAATTCAATGGTGTTCCACAAGAGGTAATCCGCTTACAACTTTTTCCTTTCTCCTTAGAGGGACAAGCCCGACATTGGCTTGCAAAGGAACCACCACAAAGTATTCTGACGTGGACGGACTTGGAGACCAAATTCATAAACTACTTTTTCCCACCCTCTCGTACTACCGCTTTGCGGAATGAAATTATTAATTTTGAACAAAAGTACGATGAGTGTTTTAGTGAATCTTGGGACCATTTGAAAGACCTTTTAAGAAAGTGCCCACAACATGGTTTTACCAATGTGCACCAAATTAATACTTTTTACAATGATTTAAGCATGAATGACCAAGATTCACTAAATAGTGCCTCGGGGGGTAATATTTTGGTTAAGAGTTCTAATGCAGCTTGGGATATTATTGAAAATAAGTCTAGAGTGCAAACCAAGAGTGTTCGGACCAATGTCGCTAGTGCTAGCACTAGTGACAATGACAAGAGACTTGACAAAATTACTACGCTTCTTGAATCGCTTGCTTCCCACACCGCTAACAACACCAAAAGCATCAACGCTCAAAACGCTCAAGTCAATGCTGTAAGCCAACCATGTGAAATATGCGGGGGTCCTCATTCTTACACTACTTGTACCTCCACCCAACACTACCCATGTGAGAATGTTAACGCAGCATACGGTACCTATCCTCCTGCCGCTTATCAAGCACGTCCTCAAGGTGACCGCAACTTGCTTAGCTATCGCTCAAACAACTTTCTTTCCCCGCCCGGTTTTCCTCCAAACAATCAAAACCAGCAACAAAACCTTAACCGAACCAACCAAAACCAACCTCGAGCACCATACCAACCACCTCAAAGACAACCATATCCACCTCAAAATCCTACTCAAGTTTACCGACCAGCTCCTTACCAACCACCTGCTTATCAAGCACCTCCTCCTACTCAACCCACCGTTTTCAACCACGAGGTCGAAACGTACATGCGGATGAATGATGTGTTGGTGAAGAATCTGCAGACCCAGATTATCAATTTGCAGGGCGACATGGTGAAACAAGGGAATGATCTTAGAGCCGATATGCGAAACTCTTTGAGTAGTCAAACGAATGACCTAAGGGACATGATGGCTGGTTTCTTCCAAGGTAATCAACCATCTTCTTCGGGTACTCTTTCGAGTAACACCGTTGCTAATCCAAGAGGGGAGATGAAAGCAATCACCACTCGCAGTGGCAAAGGTACCAAGGAACCCGAGCTTCCCATACCTCCACCGGTGATTGTGACAAAGGAAAACGAGTCACCTACTCATATTCCTCAACCTTCTACTTCCCCAATTCCTCCACCTCTTACTTCTACCCCTCCTCCACCCAAGGATGTGAGTGATCCTACTATCCCAAAGCTTTCCTCTTCTTCCGATATACCTTATCCCTCAAGGTTGAGGAAAGAGAAGCTCAAAAGCAAGGACGATATTCAAGTTTCGAACTATCTCAAAATGTTTAAACAATTGAATTTCAACATCTCCTTCGCTGAGGCTCTCGCTCACATGCCTAAATACGCGAAGATGTTTAAAGATCATCTCAGTGACAAGGAGAAGCTTCTTGATATTGCTAATACCCAACTTAAAGAGAATTGCTATGCAGTGCTCTTAAGGAAATTGCCAACCAAACTTGGTGATCCGGGTCGCTTCTTAATCCCTTGCAACTTCCCGGGAGTAGAGAATTGCATGGCCCTAGCCGATCTAGGTGCTAGTATCAACTTAATGCCTCTTAGCGTTTGGAAGCAATTATCTCTCCCTGAGCTAGTCCCCACCAAAATGACTTTGGAATTAGCTAACCGTACGGTTGCTTATCCAGTGGGGATAGCCGAAGACGTTTTTGTAGGAATCGACAAATTCACTTTTCCCGCCGATTTCGTCGTAGTCGACTACGAGATGGACCCTCGTGTTCCATTAATCGTTGGACGTCCATTCTTGAGGACCAGTCGCACTCTCATCGATGTAGAAGTGGGTGAGCTTATCATGAGAGTTGGTGACGATCAAATTGTCTTCAACATGGGTAAGATTTCTAAACAGCCTTATTCATACGAGAGTGTTAATTGTATCGACGTTCTTGATGAGGCTTGTGAAGAACACTTCAAAGATACTTGTAAAAGTAGTCGTACCTCTCCTCCCAATGTTGAAACCGTTGCCTCTATTACTCCATCACTAACTCTATTTGGAGAAAGTGATTTCCTTTGGAAAGAAATTGAAGTAACTATGGGAGATGTGAACTTAGAATATGACGATTCTCCTACCGATTGGGATGAAGACATTCGTCTCATTGAGAAACTTCTCAAAGAGGACCATATTTCTCCACCATCTCCCAAGGATATTGCTATCGCTGAACCGAATTTGGCTACGCCCTCCATTGAAAATCTTCCGGATATAGAGCTTAAGGAGTTACCGTCCCATCTCGAGTACGTGTTCCTTGAAGACAAGAAGAAGTCGCCCGTCATCATCGCGAAGGACTTGAAAGAAGAAGAAAAATCTCGCCTTATCGCCGTGCTTAAAAATCATAAGAAGGCAATTGCTTGGAAAATTTCCGATATCCGCGGAATTGATCCAAACTTTTGTACTCACAAAATTCTCATGGAAGATGACTTTAAACCCGCAATCCAAAGCCAAAGAAGGGTTAATCCTCGCATTCACGACGTCATCAAACAAGAGATTATCAAACTTCTTGATGCCGACATGATTTACCCTATTTCGGATTCGCCATGGGTAAGTCCCGTCCATTGTGTGCCAAAGAAAGGCGGAATAACCGTTGTTCCCAATGAACACAACGAGTTGATTCCTACTCGTCTCGTTACTGGGTGAAGAGTTTGTATCGACTATCGCAAACTCAATGATGCCACGAGAAAAGATCATTTTCCTCTTCCTTTCATGGATCAAATGCTCGAGCGTCTAGCGGGTAATAACTATTACTGCTTTTTAGACGGTTTCTCCGGGTATTTTCAAATTCCCATCGATCCCAAAGACCAAGAGAAAACCACATTCACTTGTCCCTATGGAACGTTTGCTTACAAACGCATGCCTTTCGGTTTATGCAATGCTCCTTGGACGTTCCAAAGGTGTATGATGGCTATCTTCCATGACATGGTTGAAGAAACTATGGAAGTCTTCATGGATGATTTCTCGGTTTATGGCGATTCTTTCTCTTCTTGCCTTGCCAATTTAGAACGTATGCTTAAGCGGTGTAAAGACACTCGCCTTGTTCTAAATTGGGAAAAATGCCATTTCATGGTAAAAGAGGGCATCATGCTAGGACACAAAATCTCCAAAGTCGGTCTTGAAGTGGAACGTGCTAAAGTCGATGTTATTGCTAAATTGCCTCCACCTTCAACCGTGAAGGGTGTGAGAAGTTTCCACGATCATGCGGGCTTCTACCGTCGATTCATCAAAGACTTTTCTAAAATCGCTCGCCCGATGACCTACCTCTTGGAAAAAGATACTCCTTTTATCTTTTCCAACGAGTGTATTGAAGCCTTCAACCTTCTTAAGGATAAGCTAACTAAGGCACCGGTCTTGGTTACCCCTAATTGGTAGCTACCTTTCGAATTGATGTGCGATGCTAGCGACTTTGCTATTGGAGCGGTTTTAGGCCAATGAGTGAATAAACACTTCCAACCGTCCATTACGCTAGCAAGACAATGACGGGGGCTCAATTGCATTACACGACAACCGAAAAAGAGCTTTTAGCTGTTGTCTATGCTTTTAAAAAATTTCGCCCCTATCTTGTCCTTTCTACCATGATCGTGTACACGGACCATTCCGCGTTGAAGTACTTGTTAACTAAACAAGATTCGAAACCAAGAGTTCTTCGCTGGGTTTTGCTACTTCAAGAATTTAAAATCGAAATTTGTGATAAGAAGGGAGCTGAAAACCTAGCAGCGGATCGTCTCAGTAGACTTGAGGATCCTTATCAAGGGAATCATCTGAACAAAGAGATCAATGACTCTTTCCCTTTGAGACTTTAATGTCTATCAACTAGAATAATGATGAAGCCCCGTGGTTTGCGGACATTACAAACTACTTGGCGGGTGGAATTCTCATTGACGGGTTAACATCCCAACAAAAGAAAAAGTTCTTCAAAGATATTAAGACTTACTTTTGGGATGACCCGTATCTCTTCAAACAATGCGCTGATTTGATTATTCGCCGATGTGTTGATGGACCGGCAGCTTTAGACATTCTCGAAGCTTTCCAAAAAGGACCCACCGGTGGTCACTTTGGTCCCAACTTCAACGCTAAGAAAGTGTTTGACTCGGGATTTTATTGGCCCACCATTTATCATGACGCTCACGAAATGGTTAAAGATTGTGATGCTTGCCAACGACAAGGCAAGATCACACATAAAAGATGAGATGCCTCAAAATTTCATACAAGAATGTGAAATCTTTGATGTATGGGGCATCGACTTTATGGGGCCATTCCCTTCATCTAAAGGAAACAAATACATCCTTGTAGCCGTTGACTACGTTTCTAAATGGGTTGAAGCCAAAGCTTTACCCACTAATGACGCAAGGGTGGTTTGTAACTTTTTGAAGTTGTTATCCGCTAGATTCGATGTGCCTCGTGCCATTATTAGTGATGGCGAGACTCATTTTTGCAATGATCAATTCGCAAGTCATGGCTAAGTATGGTGTCAATAATCGTCTTTCCACCGCATACCACCCACAAACTAATGGCCAGGCTGAAATATCTAACCAAGGGTTAAAGCGAATTCTTGAACGAACCGTGGGAGAGCATCGTGCCTCATGGGCCGATAAACTTGATGATGCTCTGTGGGCTTTCCGTACCGCATACAAGACTCCGATTGGTTGTACACCATATCGTCTCGTGTATGGGAAAGCATGCCACCTCCCCATTGAGTTGGATCACAAGGTTTACTGGGCCTTGAAGTGGGCTAATTTCGACATCAACAAAGCCGGTGACCTACGTAAAATCCAACTCAATGAGCTCAATGAACTCCGGAATTAGGCTTATGAAAATTCTTTGATCTATAAGGAAAAGACTAAGCTCATTCATGACTCTAAGATTAAAAACCGAGAGTTCCAAGTTGGAGACAAAGTTTTACTCTTCAACTCTCGGTTGAAAATCTTTTCGGGCAAACTCAAATCTCGTTGGTCCGACCCATTCACCATTGCCCAAATTTTTCCATATGGTACTCTCGAGCTCGCTCAACCTAATGGACCTAATTTTAAGGAGAATGGCCAACGAGTGAAGTTGTACTTTGGTGAGGACATATCTCATGAGATGCTTCCATCCCTCACCATGTTTCCCATGAACTAATTTTGGGTCGAGTCAGGCTCCTGACTCGGTTATCAAAAACATGCGCTCCTCGGGAGGCAACCCGAGTATCTATCCCTTTCCGTTTTACCTCCTAAGTGTAGGGGGACCTATATAGGTTGTTTGTGTTTGTGTGGTGATGTGATTACAGGGATGAATGCACTTTTGGAACCTTTCAAGAACCGTGCTCCCGTGGTATCCGCAATCCGGTTCTATCTCTCAACTATCGTGATTCAATTTTCTTCATATTCACATTTGAAATTGATCACTTTAGTCGTCTCTTCCTTAGCTTGATTTAACCAACGTGCACAATGTCATAAGTGTAGGGGAGACTTTTCCCACATGCTTAAAAATTGAGGACAATGATTATATTAAGTGTAGGGGAGACTTCTATCGAAGTTTTAAGTGGAATTTTCCATTAAAATGCCTTCATTTAACCGGAAAATCATCTTTTTCAGCATTTTTCAAATTTTTAATTAACTTTGGCCAAATAGTCGTAATTTTTAAACTTTTATCGTTGCTTCATATGTATATATCCCACAATAAAGTTAAAAATATTAATAAGTGGTGTAGCTAGTTTAGAAGTCTTTGACATATTAGGCCCGTTGCGATTATTTTGACTCAACCCGAATAGACTTATCCAAGTTTACTCTAGCAAGTATCCTTAACCATGTAGACCTTAATTGGTTTATTAGGCTAAGCATCCACGAGTCTCATTACTTGAGATTTTAAATTGTGGAGAACGATAAATGATAGAGCCAATTATAAGTCGGTATTCTTGCACAAGCACACTTGGTGTGATTATTTGCCTATTCTCCCATCGCTTTCTAATAATCTATCTGCAATAAGTAAGGTCGTACGATTTTATTGAATAACTTAGCTTCTAGCCCAAGATCGTTTAAAAGTTGCTCGGTAATGATAAGAGTTCATAGCCAAGGCATAACTTATGAAGCGGGGCGCGAAGATTGGCGAGTCCGAAAAGGCCCTAACAAGGCATGAGGATTCCATTTTATTGCTAAAGATCCAAGGTGATGTGAAAAGCATTATTCCCAAAATCAATATAAGGGATCAAGACTCACGACGAAAAGCAATCAACTCCCATAAAGATCATGGAGAAGTCTATCCGAAAAGACCCTAACAAGGTATGAGGATAAATAGATCCAAGTCCGAAAAGGAGGCGGATCGTTGTATCTCAAAATCCCAATCAACGATTGAAGAAATAACGATGAAGTCGTGGTTAACAAATTTGGAGTACCCCTCAAAAGTCTCCAAGTGAAGAAACTCTATTAACGAAGAGAAGACCATTATCTCAAGAACGTCTCTCAAGATATGAAGTATGAAGTACATGCCAAATATCGGCCCGAGAAAGGTCTCAAATCGTGAAGCGAGTTATGCCAAGATATGAAATTTTTGATATCCCGAGAAGCAGTTTTAAGAGATTTTTTCCTTTAGCTAACTATTAATCAAATCGTCCTACTTTGCTTTCAGCCTAAATAAACTATCGCAATAAGTCCAAAAATCCATCTTCATGATCATTCTAAGATAAAAATAAAATATAAGAGATACACCTAGGAATAAGGGAGTTTAAGCATATAATTAAGCCATGTGTGTAAGTGTTTGTTTTGCTAACTTATAATAACAATGATATCGTTTTTAAGCTTAGTTTGGGGAACGTGAAACTTGAGGGTGATCAATCTTCGCAACACCAAAGCCCTAATGTAAGTCTTAGATCTCTTTGCGAGTTATTTCCATATAGCTATTTTCAAGTGAAAATGGTTTTCTATCCCTTTTGTTTCATTCAAGTTTTTATATATCTCTTTAGTAGTAGTGGTTATTGTTAATAAGGTCAAGGTTGATTGATTATGATAAAAGTGTAATTTTGCTTTATCACTAAGCATTGCAGGAGGGCATGGAAATGGTTAAGTGTAGGGGATTTGATAGGTGTGAAAACACCCATCCTTTTACCACTTATTTCTTGCTAAAACAAGACCAAAACGCGTATTTAATGTCATTTGTTTGAAATTATGCGTGGTTTGTGTGTTTGTTGTGTTTTCAGAGCCAACAGGATAAATATTGAAGAAAACATGGGATTGCACGGGTTTTATCGAAGAAAAAGACTCAAGACGAAGTCTATTATCCAAGAGATGCAAAAGATTTGAAGTCAATGGGCCTATTTGAAGATTTATCGAAGAAAAGGACCAAAGATGGAAGATTTACATATGTCAAAGAACTCAAGTCTATTAAACAAAGAAATTAAAAGACGAGTTAAATTTATTCGTCGGCAAATCCCGAAACGAAATCAAAAACGTCAACTTTTCTGAAAAGACGAGAAGACAAGAAGAAAGGGAGAAAGCCCACTCACCAACCAACTTGAAGACCTATAAATAGGACCTTCCTTCACACATTTTGAGCTAGTTTTCATTTCCAGTCTTTTTCTTTTTCTAACCAACACCATTAAGGTGTTGGTGATTTTTCATTTTGTTTTCACAAATCTTGTAAGTCTTAATCTTTTCCTTTGATTGTTTAAACCTTAATCATTTAATATAATCTTTCATTTCATCTTGTTCATCTTTCTCTTGTTGATTTAAAGTTTTAAAGTTCTATTTTGTTGATTTTAATCTTCAAAAGTAAGTGGGGTTTGTGTTTTTATTATTTTGGTTTGATGTTTATGATTAGTAGATGAATAAAAGTTATTGTGGTTAAGTTTTTGGTTAAAAACTTGGTTGATTTTGGTGAAAATCGTGCTTTATTGTTTTCCCTTTTCTTCGCACCCTTCATCAGCCCAAATTCCGAATGAAGTCCATTTATTCCGGATGAAGGGTTTTGCCATAATATTCTGAACGAAGCTATTTGATTAAATGTTCCGAATCATTTTTTAAATATTCCGAATAAAGCTTTTCAGTATTTATTCCGGATCAATTTTATTCCGGATCGGTTTTGTTCCAAATCAGAAGTATTCCGAATCAATTTTATTCCAGACCAATTCGTTCATCCGGAATAATCAATATTCCGGTAGAGTAGCTAAGTTCCGAATCAAATTTTCTTTTATTATTCCGAATCAGTTTTTCTTTAATGTTCCGAATGAAGGTCTTTTAAAATATTCCGAATCAAAAATATTCCGAATCAATTTTATTCTGGATCAATTTTATTCCGAATCAGGGTTATTCCGGATCAGTTTTATTTCGAATCAGTTATATTCCGAATGAAGGAAATGTTCCGAATGAAGGATTTTTGATTAAATATTCCAAATCAGTTTTTTTGAATGTTCCGAATGAAGCTTTTGTCCAAATGTTCCTAATGAAGTTTTGTATTCTGAATGAAGCATATGTTCTGAATAAAGGTTTCTGTTTAGTGTATTCCGGATCAAGCATAAACATTCCAAATCAGTGACTTTCTCTGAGTTTAGGTATTTTACTGTTTTATTTTAATTCAAGTTTTATTTTTATTAACTGCTTTTAATTAATTGCTCTTAGTTTATCTTTATTTACTTCACGCATTTATCCTTTTTAGTAGATTAGAAAACCAAACCCCTTTTTAGTAACCAAGAACAACTATTCTACTTTGAACCGTGATCGATTCGAGAAGATACCGAGAACTAAAATTGAACCCCATTCAAAAACATTTATATCAACACTTTAGCAAATCTTCTACCAGGAACTATGGAAATTGTAGGGACCAGAACCAGAGAGGTTCACAGCCTAGCCGTCCAGCTATCACTGGTATTCAATCTTACGATTATCCGCATTGTCCTTCGTACCCCATTATCATGTCTCATGTATGATGTTTTATCAGGTTCTCAGCCAGCCAGAGCACCTGCTGGAGGATATACTCATCCTCTTTGCTCTACTTGCCACCGTAGACACACAGGGCCATGTCGTCGCGACAGTGACGCATGCTTCAAGTGTGGTCTTCCTGGCCATCGCATGAAGGACTGTCGTAAGGGCGAGATGGAGGGCACATCAGGACATGCTGACACCAAGCCGCCTCCTACCACTGGACGCGTCTACACAACGTCTCGAGATCAGGCCAACAAGTCTACATGTACCATCACTGGAATCTTGTATATGTATGGTCAAGCTGCATGTGTTATATTTGATACGGGTGTTACTCACTCGATCATTTCTACTGCCTATGCCAAGAATGTTAGGATACTCCCCATGCCACTAGAGGATATACTGAGTATTTTTACACCTTTGAGAGACTCTGTACGCATAACCCATGTGTACAAGAGCCTTCCCCTAGAGTTTGACGATAAGGTTCGTCCTGTTGACGCACTTCCGCTGGACATGAATGACTTTGACATGATTTTGGGCATGGATTGGCTATCCAAGCATCATGCTACCATAGACTGCCATTCATATCGAGTCATCTTCGGTGATGTTAATGCACCAGAGTACATTCACAACAGGTTCGTACCCGGAAGGTCTGTACAAATCATATCTACCCTACAAGCACGTGCACTACTGTCACATGGCTGTGAGGGTTATCTAGCTACGGTTCATGACATGGCTGTTTTATCCCTATCAATCCAGGATCAGCCGGTAGTGTCAGAATTCCAAGATGTATTCCCAGAAGAACTTCCGGGCATACCACCTGCACGAGAAGTGGAATTCAATATGGAGCTCATCCCTGGAGCTGAGCCAATTTTCAAGGCTCCTTATTGCATGGCTCCCATAGAATTAAAGGAGCTGAAGGATCAACTACAAGAACTTCTAGAACAAGGTTTCATTCGACCGAGCGCATCTCCATGGGGCGCACCAGTCTTATTTGTTAAGAAGAAGGACGACAGTATGCGCCTTTGCATAGACTATCGCGAGCTCAACAAGATTACTATCAGGAATAGGTATCCACTGCCACGTATAGACGATCTGTTTGACCAACTCCAAGGAGCCAAACACTTTTCCAATATTGATCTTAGGTCAGGCTATCATCAACTACGGGTTAAGGAGCAGGACATCGCCAAGACTGCTTTCCGTACACGCTATGGAAACTACGAATTTGTAGTCATGCCATTCAGCCTGACCAATGCTCCAACAGTGTTCATGGATTTTTGGGGAATAAATTATAGCCAGTCTACTTGAGCGTTGACAAGAGTAAAACAAGCGTTGAAAGGAGTAAAACAAACGCTGACAAATCAAGCGTTGACAAGAAGAAGTCAAGTGTTGATACATTGAAGGCAAGCACTGATGGAAGGATATACTCTACGCGTTTATTGTATTCTATCTTACTTCTAGTAAAGATAGGAACAACAATGTATTTTCTATATTTATCTTTACCTAGAATAGTTGATACATAGATTATTGTACAAGGCTTCTTATGTCTATAAAAGAAGACCTTTAGGTTATTGTTCAGAATAAGTTTTCATACGTTAAACACTTTCATTGTAAGCAAGTTTGATATCATTAATCAAAGTGAAATTTTGTTTACATCTTGTGTGTTCTTGTTTAAGTGTTAATTTCGCATAACACTTAGATTGTCATATACATATACAAAGGTTTCTCTAATTGTATTACTTGATCTAATCTCGTATACATAAAGCTAAATCGATCTAAGTTTGGGATCAACAAGTGGTATCAGAGCTTGTTGAGGAACTTTTGATCTTAAAGAACACAGGAACCCTAAAAACACCAAAACCCTAATTTTCTCAAAACCCTAACAACATCATGTCAAATCCAGAACTAACCTCCTCCTCACCTTTGCCAAACATCAAGATTCCCATGCTTGATGCAACCAACTTTGGATTGTGGAAATTCAACGTTGAGCAATATCCAGGGATCTATGACTACACACTCTAGGAGATTATTGAATATGGAAACACATTCAATAAAGCTCAAAAGATTGCTAATGCCATTGCTGCAAGAACAGCTGTTGCTGGATGTTCAGAAGCAGATAAGAAAGAAAAGCCTGATGACGGTAGAGCTGTGTCTGCTGAAGGCATAGCAAAGAAAAGGGTTGACATGAAAACCCTAAACATTCTAAAAGTCTTTTTGGGACAAGAGAACCAGCATAAATACAGAGGTTATGAATCTGCTAAGGACCTTTGGGCAACTCTTGAAGTTGCATATGGTGGTAATGAGGATACTAAGGAAGAGAAGAAGAAGCAACTCATGCATGATTATGTTGTCTTCAAGGCTCAATCTAATGAGAAGCTTAGTAGTGTGAGAAGCAGATTGCTTGACATTACAAGCAAATTGTCCTTCATGGGGACACAACTTGGTGATATTGACATTAATGCCACTTTTCTTAAGAGTCTTGGTGAGGCATGGAAGATTGAGGCAAGATCTATACTTGCCAACAACACTCACAAAAGTTCCACTTTTGATGATATCTACAACAAACTGAGGCTGTTGGAAGATGAAACTCTTTTGGAGCATGGAAGCAAGTCTACCAACAGTAACATGGCCTTCTTTTCTCATAGTGAAGGTCACATCAATCAGAAGGACTCTTACATGCATCCATTTACTGGATCATCATGTGTCAACGCTGGAACATGTCTTGTCAACGCCTCATACTCAGACGCTAACACATATAAAAGTGACTCACCAAGAGTTAAACCTGCTGGTTTGGATCTAGATACTGTATGTGCTTATATTGCTTCTTTGCCCAATGGTTCAGTGATTACATATGAGGACCTTGAGCAGATAAGTGATGAGCACTTGGAAGAGAAGGATATTAAGTGGAACATGGCTCTTGCTAGTATAAGAGCAAACATGTGGAATAGAAGGCTTAAGAAGAAGATGACCTTCAATGCAAAGGACACAGCTGGATTTGATAAATCCAAAGTTGAGTGCTACAACTGTCATCGTATGGAGCACTTCATGAGGGAATGCAGATCTCCAAGAAGATCTGATGCTGGCAAACCCTCAAGACAAATTGTTAAAGCTCAAGATCCTAAGGCCATGGTTGCAGTACAAGACATTGATGGTATTGGATGGCACTGGAGCTATTTGGCTAAGAATGGGGAAGAGGATAAAGGTTTGGTGCCTGAGATAGAAGAAGAAGAGCATGTTCAATATGCTCTCATGGCACACTCCTCCTCTTCATCTGATAATGAGGTATACGATGATGCTTTTTGTAGTAAAGGTTGTACGTTAAATACTGAGAGACTTAACAAAGAGGTGTTAAGATTATTAGATGATATGAGTAGTGAGAGATGCAAACTGTCTAACTATCAACTAGCTCTCACTCAAACTGAGAAGACAGTTTCTGAATACAAGAAAATGGAATTTTATTTAAAAGATAAAATAAATATCTTAAAACATGAGTTGAATGCTAGTAATGATATTAGGAGTATCATGGAAAGGGTTAATGGTGAGTTACAGGCTAAGTTAGATGAAGCCATTAAAAACAAAGATAATGTTGGTCTTAAAATTCAGAGATTTGATAGGGCCACACAAACCCTAGGAGAATGTGTTAATAAACAAAGGGATCCTAAGGACATGACTGGGATTGGGATGAAAGACTACTCTGTGGTTCCACCACCAGCTGGTGACTTCTATGGTGTCCAACAAAAGGACCTATCTTGGACTGGTTTACCAGAACTCCAAGAGGAGGAAATCATTCCTCCACCAAGAGTTGTTACCCCAGTTGAAGAGTATCAACAGAAGTTGACTGACTTGAATAAATGGAAGAAAGCTAACCCTACCTTATTTGTTAAGGGTGGCTTGTTATGTGAAAGTCCTAATGAGTCAACCCCCATTAAATTTACAAACCCAATCACTGGTAAGGCTGTTGACCTTGGCTCAAACACTGTTAGAAAACCTAGCATTAAGTATGCAGAGATGTATAGGAATACTAGGTCACCTAAGAGCCAAGTTAGCAATGATGGAACAGGCTTCTTCTCTTCTAGACCTAGGGTTGTGTCTAGAAAAGCCTGTTACACTTGTGGTAGCTTTTCACATTTAGCATTTAAGTGTGTCAACGCTTCCAAGGTCAACGTTGTTAGAAATTCAAACGTTGTCAGACCCAAACCTTGTGTGCAGCAAAGTCCACAAGTTGTTAGACCTGCCCCATTCTTCACTAGAGGGTCTAACACTCATGGACAAAGACCATTTCAAAAGACAAATACTTGGTCTAATAGGCAATGGGTTTCTGTAGCAAACCCTAGGTTCAACGCTGACAAGGGTAATTTTAGCGTTGACAAGACCAATTCCAACGCTGATAGAAACGTGACCAGACCTAAATATTTGCAACCACAGGGTAAGGGGTCTAAAGCTTCTTCAAGCTTGACATGGAAACTAAAGAAAGATCAAAACCCTAATGATAATGGGATTTCAATGACCTGCAACAGATTTAATTACATTTAAAAGGTCATTATAAAACCTATTGGGGTTAACTGGGTATTTCATCCAAATAAGGATGATCAAGGGGTTGTTATGAGAACCAAGTCTGTTCTTGTTGAACAACCAAAAGAATCCAAGTCTGCTAAGGCTTGGGTTCCCAAAGAAAACTAACTTGTTTTCTTTATGTGCAGGGCATTCAAAAACAGGTCAATGATTATGGATATTGGGACAGTGGATGCTCAAGGCACATGACAGGGAAGGAAGATTATCTGACTAACTTCACTCACATTAAGGATGGTGATAAGGTTTACTTTGGAGGCGGATATGGTACTATTACAGGCAAAGGAACACTTCTCACCAAGAACTTGCGTTTCGAAAACGTATTTTTGGTAAAGGAACTTGATTACAATCTTTTTAGTGTATCACAAGTTTGTGATAACAAAAATAAAGTTCTGTTTACTGATACTGAATGTTTGGTGTTAAGCAAGGATTATAAGATCCCTGATGAGAAATATATTTTTAACACCCCCAAATTTACACGCAGCGGAATACATCTTTGGGTGCTAAACAATGATACTACAACACATAATTTATAAAGAACGACTCAAAAAGAGACGTTTTAGATTTATCGTTCCTAAAACATTTGTTAGAGTAGCGTAGTCCCAAGACATCGTAACCAAAGTACAACCAAAACAAAAGATTTAAATTGGTTTGAACAAAAGGAACGACAAATATTCAAAGAGTTTATATTGCAAAGTAGTGCACAACCTTCATTCCCGTGGCTTCCAAGCTTCACCCTTCCTGATTACCTGAAATACATGTGAGAAAATCATCAGCAAAAATGCCGAGTGAATCTATATAATCATTTTGAACACAAGCAAAGATTATAAGTTTGTGGCATGCTTAAAGGCAACAAGCATCAAATAATAATTTGCATCAACAATAATAATTGTATATAGCACAAATTGCAATAAGCTCATGGAACCGAGCCCTTAGACACTCCCTTTAGAGGTCTGATAAGACAGGAGATTTATTAATTGTCGGTTACCTCTAGATTATTGGTACATTGCTGTATACCTGACTTCTCAATACAATATGTTCAAACAGTGTGGAGGTCGGGCCTAAGCTTCTATGACAAGTCCACAAAAACTGAACCGGGGCGGCTTCCCCCATAGATCTATTAATTGTACTAGCGTTTAACCCATCATAGGTTAATTAAAGATCCATAATTGAGGTTTTAACAAAGGCAATCACTTAATGCAATTTAAAGGCAACCACCGGTCCATTCATAAAGGGACAAGCATACCATAAAAATCTTGTGTTCTAAGTTTACAAAACATGTATTCCCCCTCGCGGTTTTTAAAATATTTGAATGAGCTCAAACGAGGCTATAGACTCACCTTAGTACTTATAGTAGTTGAAGACGATCGCCGACGATAGTAGATGCCCGAAAAACACGACAACCGCAACCTAGCAAATAAGGTGCGTACATTAATAATAGACTCGAGAAATAAATGATACTTAATAAAATCAAACTCAAGTATAAAACCACGACAACTCGAGGGAAAACGATGCAAGTGGTTCTATTATACTCTCCTATGTATTCATTTTATTGTTCTATGCCTTTAATAAAAATCTGCCGGAACATACCGAATGTCCAAGCCGTTTTCCCATACTTAAACATATCAAATTTTTATGATACTACTCACAGAACTTACTTACTATATATAGAAAGTCCTCTCAAAAGCCCATTAAAAGATTTTACTTCTAAAGTTCCCTGCCCGACTCATCTTTGAATCACAAAATCCGGACAGTTTAGCGACCTTGACTTACGAAACCATTTTGACCATTCTAAACAACTCCATTTGTAAAACCGCCACTTGATTCTAAAAATAGACTCAAAATACTAAACTTGGAGCCTGAGAACAGCCCTTGAATCATTTTGAAACTCATTTTATAGTCCCCGAGATTCGATCCAAATATCGACAACAATTTTTGGATTGTGTCGACACTCGTCTCCCGGTACACGAAAATCAAACTAGTGTATCTTCCACCTCGTTTGGAGTTGGAAGGCCTACTTTATATGAAATCGAAGCTAACGAAATTCTCTACAACACTATCCAATTAGTTAAGCGATTATCATACAGTAAGAACCCCGTAAACAGCCTCTAACCTACTGCCCAAAATCACCTTTCAAAATCTCCCACAAAATCATGTTTTTGATCAATTCTAAAAATTTTCCTCATCATCCTACGCCCCTAATATCATCCTATATTAATCCTAACACTTGTATCATCATAAAAATCAAAAACCCAAAAATTAAAAATAAGTTTTTAGTGAAAAACTAGCATAAACATCATTTGATGATTACTACTAACACATGCATGATCATTTTTACAAAAATTTTAATTCTTTCAACCACAAAAACTAAAAAGTCCATGGATACAATATAAAATCAATATGATAAGATGATCATACAACTATATAAATGATCAAAATTCATAAATTTAAAAAGTATGATGCATGTAGCTAAAATTTGTACCAAAATGTAGCCCTTTGAATTCTAAGGATGGGACTTTGATTTGTTTTGGAAGATTCAATGTTGAAATCAAATAAATTTGAGGGTTTGTGGTGTTGATTGTGTTCGGAAAAAACAAAGGGAGAGGAAGGAAGTAGTTGTTTTTGTTAAATGAATTCTAAAATGAAAAAGAGATAGTGGAAAAGTTATATATAGTGTGGAGTTAGGGTAGTTTTTGCCAATTTGTGATAGTTTTGGTCCAAAACGTAAATATTAGTTAAAAAGCGGGAAATGACTAGATGTCAATTTTAAAAATATTTACGGGGATCGGGTTTCGTAAAAATACTTAAAAGTTTAAACGCACACGAAAAATAATAATATAACGACTCGATACGTAATTAAAACGATATCGTCGAAAATATTAAATATCAAAACGATTGATAATAAAATATAAAATTGTGGGCATCCGTTGGTATCCCAATCACTAGTAGTCCTCGTTGCTCTTCAAAATATTAAAATAAAATATTTAATATCGGTTTCAACTTAAACCGTTAAACATAATAATATTTAATATTATAAAATACTTCAAAAATATTTGAAAAGTAAGATTAAGTAATGACCTTATTTTGTGGGTTTTACATCCTCACCACCTTAGGAGAGCACCGTCCCGAGGCTTACTTATCCTTAGGTCCGTCTACGAATAAATACGGATACTTGCTCTTGAAGTAGTCCTCTCTCTCCCAAGTGTATTCGGGTCCACGTCGGGAATTCCATCGCACTTTCACTATCGGGATCCGACTTTGCTTAAGCCGTTTCACCTCTCGATCCATAAACTCCACCGGTTCTTCAATAAAATGCAGCTTGTCGTCCAGTTGAATCTCCTCAAGTGGAATTATCAAATTCTCGTCCGCCAAACACCCCTTAAGATTAGAAACGTGAAAAGTATTGTGAATAGCACTTAACTTTTCTGGCAATTCCAACTTATATGCCACAGGACCAACTCGATCAATAATCTTGAATGGACCTATATAGCGCGGACTAAGCTTTCCTTGCTTGCCAAATCGAATTACTCCTTTCCAAGGTGATACTTTCAGCATAACCATGTCGCCAATATCAAACTCCAATGGTTTTCTCCTCTTATCCGCATAGCTCTTCTGTCTACTACGAGCTGTCAATAAACGATTCTTGATTTGCACGATCTTCTCAGTCGTTTCTCTAATCAATTCAGGACCCGTGAACTGACTTTCTCCAACTTCACACCAACCAACTGGTGATCTACACTTTCGCCCGTAAAGTGCTTCAAAAGGCGCAGCCTTAATACTTGCATGATAACTGTTGTTGTATGAGAATTCCACCAAAGGTAAGTGTCGATCCCAACTACCTCCAAAGTCCATTACACACGCTCGTAACATATCCTCCAAGGTTTGAATAGTCCTCTCACTTTCTCCGTCCGTTTCCGGATGATACGCAGTGCTCATATCCAACTGAGTCCCCAGAGCTCGCTGAAGTGATTTCCAAAACTCAGATGTGAACCGACTATCTCGATCAGAAATAATTGACAAAGGAACCCCATGTCTACAAACAACTTCCTTCAAATACAACCGAGTAAGTTTGTCTAAGTCATCAGTTTTCTTTATCGGCAAGAAATGAGCCGACTTAGTCAACCGATCAACAATCACCCAAATCGTATCATAACCACTAGAAGTCCTCGGAAGTCCCGAAACAAAGTCCATAGTGATCTTCTCCCATTTCCATTCTGGAATTTCAGGTTGTTATAGTAAACCCGAATGTCTCTTGTGCTCAAACTTCACCTTAGCACACGTCAAGCATTTACTAACATAAGTAGCAATGTTATCCTTCATATTCGGCCACCAGTAACATTTCTTCAAGTCTTGGTACATTTTATCCGATCCTGGGTGAATCGAATATTTATACTTATGAGATTCGTGCATAATTAGATCTCTCAGTCCTCCATACACCGGTAACCACACACGATTCTCGAAATATCGAATTCCGTCATCACGAATTTCGAATATAGGTGTCATCCTTCTACCCAAGTCTTCATCTCTCACATTCTCTTCCTCCATCGCCTTAGTTTGAGCTTTAAGTATTCGATTAGATAAATCAGAATAAGTTTCATGGCTAAAGCTCTAACCCTTTTGGTTATTTCTCTGTCCTTCCTACTAAGTGCATCGACAACTACATTCGCCTTGCCGGGATGGTAGCAAATTTGAATGTCGTAATCACTCAACAATTCTACCCATCTTCTCTGCCTCATATTGAGCTCCTTCTGATCTAAAATATGTTGCAGGCTTTTATGATCGGTATATACCACACTCTTTGTACCGTAGAGATAGTGTCTCCAAAGTCTAAGAGCAAAGACAACAACTCCTAATTCCAAATCATGTGTAGTATAGTTCTCCTCATGCTTCCTCAATTGACGAGATGCATACGCGATCACTTTCTCCCTTTGCATCAACACAGCACCAAAACCCTTACGTGATGCGTCACAATATACCACAAAGTCTTCAGCTCCGTCGGGCAAAGACAAAATTGGTGTAGAACACAGCTTCCGCTTCAAAGTTTGGAATGCTTCTTCATATTCTGAACCTCATTCATACTTCTTGTTTTTCTGTGTAAGTTTAGTAAGAGGTTTAGAAATTAAAGAGAACCCTTCAATAAATCGCCGGTAGTATCCAGCTAATCCCAGGAATTGTCTAACTTCAGTCGGGGTCGTAGGCCTAGCCCAATATCTAATAGCTTCAATTTTGGAAGGATCAACATGAACACCGCTACTATCGATCACGTGCCCAAGGAATTGGACTGAATCCAACAAAAAATCACACTTGGAGAATTTTGCATACAACTTCTCTTTCTTCAACAACTCCAAAATAATCTTCAAATGACCTTCATGCTCCTCCCGACTTTTGGAATAAATCAGGATATCGTCGATAAATACAATCACAAACTTGTCGAGGTATGGTTTACACACACGATTCATTAAGTCCATGAATACCGCAGGTGCGTTAGTTAACCCAAACGGCTTTACTTGAAATTCAATGTGTCCATAACGCGTCCGAAAAGCTGTAATAGGTATGTCCTCCTCTTTAACACGAAGTTGATGATAACCCGATCTCAAGTCGATCTTCGAGTACACACAAGAACCTTGAAGTTGATCGAACAAATCATCGATCCTAGGAAGTGGATAACGATTTTTGATAGTTAACTTGTTCAACTCTCGGTAGTCTATGCACATTCTGAACGATCCGTCCTTCTTCTTCACGAACAATACTGGAGCTCCCCAAGGTGACGAACTTGGTCTAATGAACCCCTTCTCCATTAACTCCTTCAACTGATCTGCCAACTCCTTCATCTCAGACGATGCCAAACGATAAGGTGCGCGCGCCACCGGTGCAGCTCCCGGCACTAGATCAATCTTGAACTCGACTTCTCGCTGAGGCGGAAGCCCTGGCAAGTCATCAGGAAATACTTCAGGAAAATCACGAATAACCGGAACATCTTCCACACGCCTAACCGGTAGTTCTTTCTCCACTACTTGAGCCAAGAACAGGTGACAACCTCTTTCTACATATTTCTTCGCCTTGATACAAGATATCACCGTCAGACGAGATCTACCGACATCACCTTTAACTACTAACACCTTACCCTTAACCGGTATGTGAACAACTTTCTCCCCACATACAATTACCGCATCATGAGCAACCAACCAATCCATACCAACAATCACATCAAATGAACCCAACTCTATCGGCATCAAATCAATTTCAAACAAATGATTTGCTAATTTCAAAGGACACTTCTTAAATATAGTGGTAGTACTAACTAATTGTCCATCAGCTAACTCGACCTCATAACTAGCATTTAGGCTTGTTGGCTCAACATTAATTAAACGACTAAAGGAAGTGCTTATAAATCTCCTATCAGATCCTGAGTCAAACAACACACTAGCATAACGATGGTTGAGTAAGAACGTACCCGTCACCACATTTGGACCTTGTGCCTGATCCGCATCCTTAACAACATAAACTGTCCCAACAGCTTCACCTGCCTTCTTGTTCTTCCACTTCGGACATTGAGGACGAATATGATCATGTTCTCCACATTCAAAACAAAACCTGATCGGAATAGCATTCGCTCCAGTAGCAGGGACCCTTGTCTTACATTTCTCCACAACATGACCAACCTTTCCACATTTAGTGCACCTTGGTGGACAATTACCAAAGTGATAAGCACCACAACTCTTACATTTCTGAGCTGGTCCCCCTTGGTCAACATTATCATTCTTGTTAGTTGCAGCTCTATCCCCATCATTTCTCTTCTGATTGTACTGCCTATGGCGGTTACTACCTTGATTACTACTCTGCGAATTCTCCCATTTCCTTTTACTACCCTCAGCAGCTTTCTCAGTCCTATCTTGAACTTTCTGCCCCATGAGTGTATGAGCCATTCTTACAGTCTCAACAAAGTTCTTCGGTCGAGATGAAGTTGTCTCACCTTTAATGTACCCAGGCAGCCCTTGATGTATTGATCCATCTTCTTTTTCCCAGTAACAAAAGCATCTGGACACAACAAAACCAACTCATTAAATCGGCTAGTGTATGCAGCAATGTTGTTATCTTTCAGCTTCAGGTGCCTCAACTCATCCTCCAAAGCAGATAACTCTTCTTCTAGACATAACTCTTCTTTCAACAACCTTTTAATTTCATCCCAAGGTTTCCTGTTTGCAGCTTCTAAACCAACTGTAGCAACTTGAGTCTTCCACCAGCTTAAAGCTCGATCCTTGAAAGTAGCAACTGCGAACTTAACCTTGTTCCTTTCTGAGCAATCACTAATCTCAAATGTTGTTTCTGTTTTCTCAATCCACCTGAATAATTCCAGTGCTCCACCAGTTCCTTGAAATGTAGTGGGTCCACATTTCATGTATCCAGCAAAAGTACATTCTTTAACCGTAGCAGCAGCCGGAGCAACCTCATCTGCAGGATTCTCAGCTACACCTGCCCCAGCAGCTTCTGGTCCAGCAGGTTCACCTTCACCTTCAACACCCGCACCTCCAGAGCTACCTGCTCCTTCAGTGTTAACACGCGCAGCTCTATCCGCAGCTAATGCTTTCGCAACCTCTTCAGCAACTAGCCTTGCAATGGCATCATTTGTCATTCTCCTAGGTGGCATGATTCTGTCACATCATAAAGAGAAGATAAAATGAATGAGTTAATTGTATTCATGGTATAGTCATATCATGTACAAAATCAATCATCAAATGCATACACATTATCAATACAAGGATTCACAATCATTATAAGGATCAAAGGAAACTATTATCATCGATCAACAAGGAATGATCTTAAAGACAAATAGAGTACAATGACACAAAATAATAGACACTAGGCACGTGGGGATCCACATGGCTTACTTGACTGTGTCTCGCTTGCAGCAGTGAAACCTGCTTCCTCCTCATCGAAGACGTAATTTGATGGTGGTAAATTTCACAAAATAGGTATAAGGTCATAATAAAATGAAATAGAATAATTTCCAAAAATCCTAAATAAATAAAGAAAATCCTTCAAAATAATTACAAGAAAATTTCAAAAATTTATTTAAGTAAATCATTAATAAATGATAACTCTTATCGAAAAGTTTAACGATATCAATGTATATCGATAAAGGATTATAGTATTTATTTAGAAATACTTAGCAATAAGGCATACATAATAATGTATACTAAAGTTGTAATCCCAGAAGTAGCTTGAACCTGAAGTCACGCGAAATCATGTGCACCGACTCTTTGAAAAATAAAACCGACAGTTATAGTTTAGGTTTTTAGAACAAGACCTAGTTCTCTATAACTCATGGCTCTGATACCAATCTTTAACACCCAAAATTTACACGCAGCGGAATACATCTTTGGGTGCTAAACAATGATACTACAACACATAATTTATAAAGAACGACTCAAAAAGAGACGTTTTAGATTTATCGTTCCTAAAACATTTGTCAGAGTAGCGTAGTCCCAAGACATCGTAACCAAAGTAAAACCAAAACAAAAGATTTAAATTGGTTTGAACAAAAGGAACGACAAATATTCAAAGAGTTTATATTGCAAAGTAGTGCACAACATTCATTCCCGTGGCTTCCAAGCTTCACCCTTCCTGATTACCTAAAATACATGTGAGAAAATCATCAGCAAAAATGCCGAGTGAATCTATAGGTTTATATAATCATTTTGAACACAAGCAAAGATTATAAGTTTGTGGCATGCTTAAAGGCAACAAGCATCAAATAATAATTTACATCAACAATAATAATTGTATATAGCATAAATTGCAATAAGCTCATGGAACCGAGCCCTTAGACACTCCCTTTAAAGGTCTGATAAGAAAGGAGATTTATTAATTGTCGGTTACCTCTAGATTATTGGTACATTGCCGTATACCTGACTTCTCAATACAATATGTTCAAACAGTGTGGAGGTCGGGCCTAAGCTTCTATGACAAGTCCAAAAAAACTGAACCGGGGCGGCTTCCCCCATAGATCTATTAGTTGTACTAGCGGTTAACCCATCGTAGGTTAATTAACAGTCCATAATTGAGGTTTTAACAAAGGCAATCACTTAATACAATTTAAAGGCAACCACGGGTCCATTCATAAAGGGAAAAGCATACCATAAAAATCTTGTGTTCTAAGTTTACAAAACATATATTCCCCCTCGCGGGTTTTAAAATATTTGAAAGAGCTCAAACGAGGCTATAGACTCACCTTAGTACTTACAGTAGTTGAAGACGATCGCCGACGATAGTAGATGCCCGAAAAACACGACAACCGCAACCTAGCAAATAAGGTGCGTACATTAATAATAGACTCGAGAAATAAATGATACTTAATAAAATCAAACTCAAGTATAAAATCACGACAACTCGAGAGAAAACGAAGCAAGTGGTTGTATTATACTCTCCTATGTATTCATTTTATTGTTCTATGCCTTTAATAAAAATCTGCCGGAACATACCGAATGTCCAAGCCGTTTTCCCATACTTAAACATATAAAAATTTTATGATACTACTCAGAGAACTTACTTACTATATATAGAAAGTCTTCTCAAAATCCCATTAAAAGATTTTACTTCTAAAGTTCCCTGCCCGACTCATCTTTGAATCACAAAATCCGGACAGTTTAGCGACCTTGACTTACGAAACCATTTTGACCATTCTAAACAACTCCATTTGTAAAACCGCCACTTGATTCTAAAAATAGACTCAAAATACTAAACTTAGAGCCTGAGAACAGCCCTTGAATTATTTTGAAACTCATTTTATAGTCCCCGAGATTCGATCCAAATATCGACAACAATTTCGGATTGTGTCGACACTCGTCTCCCGGTACACGAAAATCAAACTAGTGTATCTTCCACCTCGTTTGGAGTTGGAAGGCCTACTTTATATGAAATCGAAACTAACGAAATTCTCTACAACCCTATCCTATTAGTTAAGCGATTATCATACAGTAAGACCCTCGAAAACAGCCTCTAACCTACTGCCCAAAATCACCTTTCAAAATCTCCCACAAAATCATGTTTTTGATCAATTCTAACAATTTTCCTCATCATCCTACACCCCTAATATCATCCTATATTAATCCTAACACTTGTATCATCATAAAAATCAAAAACCCAAAAATTAAAAATAAGTTTTTAGTGAAAAACTAGCATAAACATCATTTGATGATTACTACTAACACATGCATGATCATTTTTACAAAAATTTTAATTCTTTCAACCACAAAAACTAAAAAGTCCATGGATACAATATAAAATCAATATGATAAGATGATCATACAACTATATAAATGATCAAAATTCATAAAATTAAAAAGTATGATGCATGTAGCTAAAATTTGTACCAAAATGTAGCCCTTTGAATTCTAAGGATGGGACTTTGATTTGTTTTGGAAGATTCAATGTTGAAATCAAATAAATTTGAGGGTTTGTGGTGTTGATGGTGTTCGGCAAAAACAAAGGGAGAGGAAGGAAGTAGTTGTTTTTGTTAAATGAATTCTAAAATGAAAAAGAGATAGTGGAAAAGTTATATATAGTGTGGAGTTAGTGTAGTTTTTGCCAATTTGTGATAGTTTTGGTCCAAAATGTAAATATTAGTTAAAAAGCGGGAAATGACTAAAAGTCAATTTTAAAAATATTTACGGGGCTCGGGTTTCGTAAAAATACTTAAAAGTTTTAACGCACACGAAAAATAATAATATAACGACTCGATACGTAATTAAAACGATATCGTCGAAAAAATTAAATATCGAAACGATTGATAATAAAATATAAAATTGTGGGCATCCGTCGGTATCGCGATCACTAGTAGTCCTCGTTGCTCGTCAAAATATTAAAATAAAATATTTAATATCGATTTCAACTTAAACCGTTAAACATAATAATATTTAATATTATAAAATACTTCAAAAATATTTGAAAAGTAAGATTAAGTAATTACCTTATTTTGTAGGTTTTACAATATTGACTATATAAAACCTAGACATAAAGACATATATAATGTGAATCTGAATGGGATTAGAATGAATAGTAATATGTCATGTTTTTATGCTAAAGCTTCAGTAGATGAAAGTAATCTATGGCACAGGAGACTAGGGCACATAAACTTTAAGAATATAAACAGGCTTGTGAGACTTGGTTTGGTTGATGGTTTGCCTGAAAAGGCCTTCCACAATGACCACTCTTGTGTTGCATGTCTTAAAGGCAAACATCACAAGGTCTCATTCAAGTCTAAACAGGTGCATTCTAGTACTAGACCTCTTCACTTGCTTCATATGGACCTATTTGGTCCAACCAATATAGAGAGTTTGAATGGTAAATCATACTGCTTTGTCATCACATATGACTTCTCTAGGTTTACTTGGACTTTCTTTTTAGCTATGAAGAGTGATACAGCTGACACTTTAATTGATTTTATCACTCAGATTGAGAAGAAGACTAGAAATGAAGTTAAAATGCTTTGGATTGATAGTGGTGAATTTAGGAATAAAGTGTTAGATGATTTTTGTGCCAGGAAAGGAATTACTAGGCAATTTAGTGTTGCCAGAACCCCACAGCAAAATGGGGTTGCTGAGAGGAAAAATAGAACCCTAATTGAAGCAGCCAGAACCATGTTGGCTTATCCTCATTTCCCTATAGCTTTCTGGGCTGAGGCTGTTAATACAGCTTGCTATGTTCAAAATAGAGCATTGGTCAACAAGATACAGAACAAAACACCTTATGAGTTACTTTGGGGAAGAAAACCCAATATTGGTTTTCTCAGACCTTTTGGTTGTCATATAGTTGTCTTAGATACTAGTGATGCCTTAGGTAAATTTAGTGCAAAAGGTGATGAAGGCTATTTCATATGTTGGGAATAAATTAAGGCCAGATCACTTGAGCGCCGACAAGAACAAAACAAGCGTTGACAAGAACAAAACAAGCGCTGACAGCTCAAGCGTTGACAAGATAAAGTCAAGCGTTGACACATTGAAGACAAGCACTGATGGAAGATATACTCTACGCGTTTATTGTATTCTAGATTACTTCTAGTAAAGATAGGAACAACAATGTATTTTCTATATTTATCTTTACCTAGAATAGTTGATACGTAGATTATTGTACAAGGCTTCTTATGTCTATAAAAGAAGGCCTTTAGGTTAATGTTCAATATAAGTTTTCATTCGTAAACTACTTTCATTGTAAGCAAGTTTGTTATTGATAATCAAAGTGAAAGTTTGTTTATATCATTGTGTGTTCTTGTTTAAGTGTTAAATTCCGCATAACACTTAGATTCATAAACATATACAAAGGTTTCTCTAAGTGTATTACTTGATCTAATCTTGTATACATAAAGCTAAATCGATCTAAGTTTGGGATCAACAAGTGGTATCAGAGCTTGTTGAGAAACTTTTGATCTTAAAAAACACAAGAACCCTAGAAATCACCAAAACCCTAATTTTCTCAAAAACCCTAACAACATCATGTCAACTCCAGAAATCACCAACTCAAACTCCTCACCCTTAACAAACATCAAGATTCCTATGCTTGATCCAACCAACTTTGATTTGTGGAAATTTAACTTTGAGCAATATCTAGGGATCTATGACTACACACTCTGGGAGATTATTGAATATGGAAACACATTCAATAAGGCTCAAAAGATTGCCAATGCTATTGCTTCAAGAAAAGTTGTTGCTGGATGTTCAGAAGCTGATAAAAAGGAAAAAACTTGATGATGGTAGAGCTGTGTCTGCTGAAGACATAGCAAAGAGAAGGGTTGACATGAAAACCCTAAATATTCTGAATCTCTCTTTGGGACAAGAGAACCAGCATAAATATAGAGGTTATGAATCTGCTAGGGATCTTTGGGCAGCTCTTGAAGTTGCACATGGTGGCAATGAAGACACCAAGGAAGAAAAGAAAAAGCAACTCATGCATGATTATGCTGTCTTCAAAGCTCAACCCAATGAGAAACTGAGTAGTGTGAGAAGCAGATTGCTTGACATTACAAGCAAGTTGTCCTTCATGGGGACACAAGTTGGTGATGTTGACATTAATGGTATCTTTCTTAAAAGTCTTGGTGAGGCATGGAAGATTGAGGCAAAATCTATTCTTGCCAACAATACTTACAAGAGCTCCTCGTTTGATGACATCTACAACAAACTAAGGCTGTTGGAAGATGAACCTCTTTTAGAGCATGGAAGCAAATCTACCACCAGTAACATGGCCTTTTTCTCTCATAGTGAAGGTCAATTCAATCAGAAGGACTCTTACATACATCCAGTTACTGGATCATCATATGTCAGCGCTGAAACAAGTCCTATCAACATCTCCTATTCAGACGCTGACACATTTAAGAGTGACTCCCCAAGAGTTAAACCTGCTGGTTTGGATTTGGATACTGTTTGTGCTTACATTGCTTCTTTGCCCAATGGTTCAGTGATTACATATGAGGACCTTGAGCAGATAAGTGATGAGCACTTGGAAGAGATGGACATTAAGTGGAACATGGCTCTTTCCAGTATAAGAGCAAATAGGTGGAACAGAAGGTTTAAAAAGAAGATGACCTTCAATGCTAAAGACACAGCTGGATTTGATAAATCCAAAGTTGAATGCTACAACTGTCATCGTATGGGGCACTTCATGAGGGAATGCAGATCTCCTAGAAGATCTGATGCTGGTAAACCCTCAAGTCAGGTTGTTAAAGCTCAGGATTCCAAATCCATGGTTGCAGTTCAAGGAATTGATGGTATGGAATGGGATTGGAGCTATCTGGCTAAGAATGTTGAAGAGGATAAAGCTTTGGTTGCTGATATTAAAGAAGAAGGGCATGTTGAATATGCTCTCATGGCACACTCCTCCTCTTCATCTGATAATGAGGTATATGATGATGCTTTTTGTAGCAAAGGTTGTAGGTTAAATACTGAAAGACTTAACAAAGAGGTGTTAAGATTATTAGATGATATGAGTACTAAAAGATGTAAATTGTCTAATTACCAACTAGCTCTCACTGAAACTGAGAAAACCGTTTCTGAATACAAGAAAACGGAATTTGACTTAAAAGATAAAATTAATATCATAAAACATGAGTTAGATGCTAGTATGGATATTAGAAACATCATGGAAAGGGTTAATGGTGAGTTACAAGCTAAGTTAGATGAGGCCATTAAGAATAAAGATAATGTTAGCCTTAAAATTCAAAGATTTGATAGAGCCACCCAAACTCTAGGAGACTGTGTGGGTAAACAAAGGGATCCTAAGGACATGACTGGGATTGGGATGAATGATTACTCTTTGGTTCCACCACCAGCTGGTGCCTTCTATGGTGTCCAACAAAAGGACCTATCTTGGACTGGTTTGCCAGAGCTCCAAGAGGAGGAATTCATTCCTCCACCAAGAGTTGTCACTCCAGTTGAAGAGTATCAACAAAAGTTGACTGACCTGAATGAGTGGAAGAAAGCTAACCCTACTTTATTTGTCAAGGGTGGCTTGCTATGTGAAAGTCCAAATGAGTCAACACCCATTAAGGTTACTAACCCAATAATTGGTAAAGCTGTTGGCCTAGGCTCAAACACTGTTAGAAGACCTACCATTAAATATGCAGAGATGTATAGGAATACTAGGTCTCCCAAGAGCCAAGTTAGCAATCATGGAACAGGCTTCTTCTCTTCTAGACCTAAGGTTGTGTCTAGAAAAGCTTGTTACACTTGTGGTAGCTTTTCACACTTGGCATACAAGTGTGTCAACGCTCCCAAAGCCAGCGCTGACAGGAACAACTTCAGCGCTGACAAGAACAAAGTCAACGTTGTTAGGAAGTCAAACGTTGTCAGACCCAAACCTTGTGTGCAGCAAAGTCCACAAGTGATTAGACCTGCCCCATTCTTTACTAGAGGGTCTAACACTCATGGAAAAAGACCATTTCAAAAGACAAACACCTGGTCTAATAGGCAATGGGTTTCTGTAGCAAACCCTAGGTTCAACGCTGACAAGGGTAATTTCAGCGTTGACGGGACAAATTCTAACGCTGACAGAAACGTGACCAGACCTAAATATTTGCAACCACAAGGTAAGGGGTCTAAAGCTTCTTCAAGCTTAACATGGAGACCCAAGAAAGATCAAAACCCTAATGATAATGGGATTTCAATGACTTGCAATAGATTTAATTACATTTCAAATTTCATTACAAAACCTATTGGGGTTAACTGGGTATTTCATCCTAAGAAGGATGAGAATGGGGTTGTTGTGAGAACTAAGTCTGTTCTTATTGAACAACCAGATGAATCCAAGTCTTTTAAGACTTGGGTTCCCAAAGAAAACTAATTTGTTTTCTTTATGTGCAGGGCATTCAACGACAGGTCAATGATTATGGATATTGGGATAGTGGATGCTCAAGGCACATGACAGGGAAGGAAGACTACTTGACGAACTTAACTCCCATTAAGGATGGTGATAAGGTATACTTTGGAGGCGGATATGGTACTATCACAGGCAAAGGAACCCTTCTCACCAATAATTTGCGTTTTGAGAACGTCTTCCTGGTAAAAGAACTTGATTACAACCTTTTTAGTGTATCACAAGTTTGTGATAACAAAAATAAAGTTCTATTTACCGATACTGAGTGTTTGGTGTTAAGCAAGGATTTTAAGATCCCCGATGAGAAGTATATTGAGTATAGAACACCTATGCAGAAGGACATATATAATGTGAATTTGAATGGGATTAAAATGAATAATAATATGTCTTGTTTTTATGCTAAGGCCTCAGTAGATGAGAGTAATTTGTGGCACAGGAGACTAGGGCACATAAATTTTAAAAATATAAATAGGCTTGTGAGACTTGGTTTAGTTGATGGTTTGCCTTAGAAGGCCTTCCACAATGACCACTCTTGTGTTACATGTCTTAAAGGCAAGCAGCACAAGGTCTCATTCAAGTCCAAACAGGTGCACACTAGTTCTAGACCTCTTCATATGCTACACATGGACCTCTTTGGTCCAACCAATATAGAAAGTTTGAATGGTAAGTCATATTGATTTGTTGTCACAGATGACTTTTCCAAGTTTACTTGGACATTCTTTCTAGCTATGAAGAGCGACACAACTGATATTCTAATTAATTTTATCACTCAAATTGAGAAGAGGTCTGGCAATGAGGTTAAAATGCTTAGGAGTGATAATGGTGGAGAATTTAGGAATAAGAAGCTAGATGATTTCTGTGCTAGGAAAGGAATTACTAGGCAATTTAGTATTGCTAGAACCCCACAACAAAATGGGGTTGCTGAGAGGAAAAATAGAACCCTAATTGAAGCAGCCAGAACAATGTTGGCTGATGCTCACTTTCCTATAGCCTTTTGGGCTGAGGCTGTTAATACACTTGTTATGTTCAAAATAGAGCATTGGTTAACAAAATTCAGAACAAAACACCTTATGAGTTATTTTGGGGTAGAAAACCTAATATTTGTTTTCTCAGACCTTTTGGTTGTCATGTAGTAGTCTTGGATACTAGTGATGCCTTAGGGAAATTTAGTGCAAAAGGTGATGAGGGCTACTTCATGGGGTATTCAGTCCAGAGCAAGGGTTATAGGGTTTATCTTAAAGAGGACAAACGTATAGTTGAAAGAGTACATGTTAGGTTTTTAGATAATAAACCTAGTGATCCTGAAAGTGGTCCTAATTGGTTGTTTGACTTGGAACCTTTATCTAGAACTTTAAATTATATGCCTGTCACTAATCCAGACATCGTGAAGGTAACTTCAAATGTTATGAAAGAACAAGTTGTTGATGTTTCAGGTACTCAGGTTCATGAAAAGGTTGGATCACAAGCAGAAAAGACATCTCCTATTTTAGAATATGTTACAATTCACATTTGGATAGATGCTTTTGTTGCTGCTGCTGGACAAGATAATGGTGGTTTCCACGCACCACCAGATACAAACATGCATGGTCCTTCAGGCGCTGACAAAGGCAAATCTAGCACTGACAAGACCAATTCAGACGTTGATGGTTCAGACGTTGACAACAACAGTTCAAGCGTTGTTAGCCCAAGCGCTGACAAACAAGGTTCAGACGTTGACAACACCTTTGCACATCTTTTCTCTTCAAGTTTTGAACAAGGTGAACCTTCCAACTCATATGAAGAAGGTCATCCCTATGTTGATATAAGAGAGTCTGATGAAGAAGATATTGGCAACATGGAGAATGAAGTTGAAGATACCAGACTTTTTGAGGGAGGAGTACTTACTTCTACAATGAAGAATCATCCTCCTTCTCAAATCATTGGTAATGTTAATACTCCAGTTCAGACTAGAAGATCTCATCAAGGTCTTGGTGGGTTTATTGCCAATATACACAAGAAGGTTGATACCCCTCTTGTGCAAGCATGTTTGTTTGCCTGTTTTCTGTCACAAGAGGAACCCAAGAAAATTTTTGATGCTCTCAAAGAACCAAGTTGGGTGGAAGCAATGCAGGATGAGCTTCACCAATTTGCAATTCAGGATGTTTGGGAGCTGGTTGATTGTCCTAGATATGTCAGACCTAGAGGGACAAGATGGGTTCTCAGGAACAAAAGAGATGAAAGAGGCATTGTGGTCAGAAACAAGGCAAGGTTAGTGGCTCAAGGCTATACACAAGAGGAGGGGATAGACTATGAGGAAGTCTTTGCACCAGTTGCAAGGATTGAAGCTATTAGGATTTTTCTAGCCTATGCATCCTGCATGGGCTTCACAATCTATCAAATGGATGTCAAGAGTGCCTTCCTCTATGGAACTATTGTTGAGGAAGTATATGTGATGCAGCCTCCAGGTTTTGAGGATCTAGAGAATCCAGATAAAGTGTATAGAGTCAAAAAGGCTATGTATGGCCTTCATCAAGCCCCTAGAGCATGGTATGGTACCTTGTCTACTTATTTGGTGGACAATGGATTCAAGAGGGGCACCATAGATCAGACACTGTTTACAAAGAAGAAAGGCAAGGATGTGTTGCTTGTGCAGGTCTATGTTGATGATATCATTTTTGGGTCTATTGATCCAAAGATGAGTGAGGATTTCTCCAAGCTTATGACAGACAAATTCAAGATGAGTGCTATGGGGGAGATGAACTTCTTTCTTGGTTTACAAGTTCAGCAGAAAGAAGATGGTATCTTCATCTCCCAGGACAAATATGTGGCTGAAATCTTGAAGAAGTTTGGTTTTTCTCCACATGAAAAGAGGGCTACTACTCCTATGGATAGAGAACACCCTTGGGGAAAGATTGGAGATGGAAAAGATGTTGATGTCAGGCATTATAGATCCATGATTGGATCTTTGATGTATCTTACTGCCTCCAGACCTGATATCATGTTTGCTGTGTGTGCTTGTGCACGCCATCAAGTGACTCCCAAAGAATGTCACCTTTATGCTGTGAAGAGGATCTTTAGGTACCTAAGATGCTATCCTGGTCTTGGTTTGTGGTACCCAAAGGATTCACCATTGGAGCTGATTGCATATTCAGATAGTGATTATGGAGGTGATAAATTTGATAGGAAATCCACAACTGGTGGATGTCAGTTTCTTGGGAGCAGGTTGATATCTTGGCAATGCAAGAAACAAACAGTGGTGGCTAATTCTACAACTGAAGCTGAGTATGTGGCTGCAGCTGCTTGTTGTGGCAAAGTGTTGTGGATTCAGAACCAGCTGTTGGACTATGGGTACAATTTCATGCATACTAAGATATTTGTTGACAATAATAGTACTTTATGCATCATTAAGAATCCTGTACATCATTCTAAAACTAAACACATAGAAATTAGACACCATTTTTAAAGAGATTGCTTTGAAAAAGGTTTAATACAACCAGATAGGGTTGACACTGAGGAAAATGTGTCAGATTTATTAACTAAACCTTTTGATGCTGGGAGATTTCAATACTTGGCAACAAGTATTGGAATGGTCAATCTCACATAATATGTGTTTTGGAGTCTTTTTGTAAAAGTATGTACAGGATGATGCATTATTATTGGTCTTATTGATGATTTAGGTTTTCCACTATATTTTTCTAACACTGACAAAGGTTGCTTGAACGCTGATAAGTGTTTTTGTAACGTTGTCAGCAATATAATTGTCTAACGCTGACAAATCTTCCCTCAACACTGTCATGTGTTATCGGGGCGTTGTCAGGAACAATGTTAGTTTTGTGGTTTTCAATCTAAATGTGCAGATGGTGTTAGCAGTATACCATTGGATACATAGTTGCTTATGGATCAATGGAGAAGGATTTGGACAAGTTTTTATTTATGGATGATGGTTGGAATGTTTCATTCCTATCTTGACATAAAATTTTTTATGTTCATACATGATTTTAGCAAACTTTTGTATCATAGTTTAATGGAGGTTTTAGGCACCTTTAGGATGTTTGGGTATCAATATGATACTCTTATCACAATTCTAGATTGTGTCCACAGGTGAGTATGAGTTAGTTTCTACTAAATCATGAGGCACTGTAGCATGCAAAGTTGATATACTATGCATGCTGCCAAGACATTTTTGGCCTAGAATTGGTTGTGGTCTGTTGGGAGACTTGGGAATAATTTTGTTATGGGATTTACCTGGGAGTAACAATGAATTTTGTAAGGTAACTTGGTTGTTAAGAGTTTTGGTTAGCAAGGGACACTAGAGGACTGTTATGTCTATCTTGCTTAAGCAAGTGTGCATAACAGGACAGTGCTTGCCGCCCTATAATAATTATCAGCTTTTGGTTATCTTGTCTAGGATAAATTACTTGTTAAGGTCATTTTTCATTTTTTAAAACATTTTTATTTTTGGACGCTGACAAGAATTTTCCAAGCGTTGTTGTGACCAAATTGGACGCTGACATGGCTATAGGCAAACGTTGACAAGATTATAGCCGTTGGGCGTTGATAGGTTATTTTTGACTGTTGACACTCAATGGGACCTACCCAGTTGTTAATTTTTGACATATTTTTAGGCCGTAATTTTGGGAGTTGTTACTTTACATTTAATGCATGAGATAAACTTATAACTTTTCAATATTTTCATGATTGATTTTTGAAAATACTTGCCTATTTTTGGGCCTATCACATACATTTTCTTCTCCTATAAATTTGGCTCCTATTTTTAAACAGGGTATCTATATTTCTTGTCTAACACAATTTTCTCTTATCAACTTCATCTTCTTCACTTAAATTTAACAGCTTTCATCAATGGCACCAAAGTTTAAACCATCCGAATTGGAATTGGGGTTCAGATCTCAACACAACATGATTGCGTATCTTGAAGCTGATGATGCTCTATTTCCCCAATACACACAAATGGTGGCGTATTTGAACGCATCCCCTTTAAGGTATGCTCTTTCTCATGGACCACTCATTCCAGTCACACATATTAAACAGTTTTGGAACACTGTTAGTTCCTCAACAGTTAATAGAGTGACCACATTGACTTCTATTGTTCATGGAAGATCTTGGGTGGTTACTAAGGCTTTGGTACGCCAAGCCTTGCATCTTGATGATGCTGATGGTATAGCCACCCTTCCCATTAATGAAATAGAACAAGGGCTTAGGGCTTTGGGATATCCTTTTCCTGATGAAGGTACCTTAGACAAGTATCATAAGCAGGAATTTCCCCCAGCCTGGAAGTACCTCATACATGTCCTCCTTCAATGTTTGAGTCCCAAATGTACTGCACACAATGAGATCAATAGATCCATTGCCAGTGCTATTGTGTGCATTGCAACAGGGCAAAAATTTAATTATTCTAAAATGATTTTTGAGGGCATGTGTAAAAACAAGGGGAACAAAATGACTTTAGCTTATCCCCGTTTTCTACAAATGGTTTTTGATGTCCCGGGTTACTGCTCTAGGGATCATAATGATTTTTATAAGATCCCTGAGCAAAAGAAAGCTATTTTTATGAAGATGAATTCACTACCCCATCGTGACCTACCTTTGACCCAACCTATGCTTGCTGTTATTGCAGCAGCACAACCCCAACCCGACCCTCAACCACCAATTGACCCCCAACCACAACTTGACCAATACCTGAACCTTTACCTTCACCTGAACACATGCAAATTGACTCAGAATCCTTCAACGCTGATACATTAAATGTTGGGGTTGATGTGCCTATTTCCAACGCTGACACACAACCTTCACAATCCCAAACACCCCTTAACCAACCCACATCCACCCATTCTTCCACACCATCTTCCACACCCCCTGAATATAGGTTGATGAAACGCCAAAGGACTACTGTAGTGTTCTCCTCTGGTGGTCCTAGCCATGTAGCAGAGAGAACCACCACCACAAGTGTGGCTGGTGACCTGGATGAGGCTAGGACTATTGGTTCTGGCTTAGATGCTGGCCAAGGCAGTCCCACCATCATTAAGTCCTCATCCATGCCCAATGAATCTGACTTGGGAGGTCAAATCCCCATTTTAGAAGAGGGCAGACTGGAACCAATGACTCTTATGGAATTGACGGCAGTCTGCATAAGCTTGCAAAAGCAAAATGCAGACTTAGTACAAGTTGTCAGCTCACAAGGCCTTGAACTCAAGCAATTGAGGGAGAGGATTGTTGTTTTGGAAAGTGATCGTGCAAGGAGGGGTATGGAGGAATCTTCCAAAGGGGAGGAAGATCCAATAAATCTAAGTGATAAGGGCAGTCATGATGGTCAATCAATGGATGTTGTTGAGGCCCTTACAACTTTGAAGAAACAAACAGGTTTTGATACGTCCTTATTCTCTCCTACCAACTTAAATTTATCATTTACAGCTATGTTGAGAGAGGTTACAAAAGGCGCTGAGGGAGGATATTTGGGCGTTGACAAGGAGAATTTGGACGCTGACAGAAATATTTTGGGCGCTGATAGGACAAAGTTGGGCGTTGACAGACCTACACATGAAGGTGATGTATCCCAGTCATCATCTATCATCAAGGAGGTTTCTACTCAGGTATCACCATCTACCTTACCAACCATTGCACCATCAGATAAGGGTAAGGGTATTTTGGTAGAAGAGATTGTTCCAAAGGATGCCGCTCAAGTTGAGTTTGATAGAAGATTAGCTGCACAAATCATGGAACAAGATAAAAAGGTGTCACCATTTGTTGTGACTTCAGAAGAAGAAAGTAATGGAGCTAGCTCAGACTCAAGTGTAATGATTATAGAACCTAAAAGGCTTGAGTATGGAGATGAGTTGGCCAAAGAGAAGCTGAGAGAATTGAAATTGCAGGTTGACTTTGACATGCCAGAGGTGGTTCAAATGTACAATTCTTGGGAAGAAAGCTGCATGGATAATCCAGACTTGACCATTTCAGATCAAATATGGGGTTTGGAGCTTCTTCTTAGAGTTTAGAAGGATTGCCAGGTAATTTTGAAACACAAGGCAAGCAATATTCTCTCAGAGTTAAAAAGGGATAGAAGGGAGCTCTACTTTATGTTGCTCAGATGTCATGGAGTTGGATGGACATATCAGAAGTTGAAGGCTTTGACATTTGATGAGTTGGAAAACAGGGCTTATCCCATTTGGGTGAGAGTGCAGGAAGCAAACACTCTCAGACTTCTTTCAGATGAAAGAAAGGAGCAACTTGCAGAAGAAATGGAAATCAAGAAAGCTATGATGGTTCCCAGGCCAGTGAAGAAGGGATTTAAATTTGAGTTTCCAAAAGATATGGATCCACTGTATCCAAGTGAAGCAGTTATAAGAAAGAGTCTCAAGCTCTCTCCATTAGAAGCTTCAGATATGGTGCAAGTGTTACCATTAGATTCCAGGAACCCAATTGTGAGTTATGAGGAAGATGAATGTGGGTTCTGGAAGATTGGCAGATTTGGCAAGGAGGTACACACTTTTACCACTCTCATATCTTTATTTGCAAGTTGTGATAGAGAAGACTTGGTGGACCTTTGGAGGTTGCTGGAGACCAAGTATGAGGCTGAAGCACCAACTTCAGCTAATGGAATAAAACTTTGGACCACATTTAAAAGAATGTGTGGACCAAAAGATGAGGATCCTGCAATTTGGAAGGATCTTGAAGATGACCTCAGTGGTCTTCAATGGAGGTTATATTCAGCTGCTGGTGTATACCATTTGAGTTCTACAAAGTTTGCTGAGTATCTACTTGTGGATGGTCAGTATTTCATATCCAAAGCTATTTTGGAGAAGATGAAGGACACTCAGCTGGAAATAGATTATTCAAGTGACGTGGCAAAAGATTTGATCAGATTTATTCATTACCAATATGAGAAGGTTTGTAAGATTCCTCCTAGTCCTTAATGCTTATTCAGAAACTTGATCATAAGAGTGGATATCAAGTTTAGGGGAGGATTGTTGGTAATAAATTAAGGCCAGATCACTTGAGCGCTGACAAGAACAAAACAAGCGTTGACAAGAACAAAACAAACGCTGACAGCTCAAGCGTTGACAAGATAAAGTCAAGCGTTGACACATTGAAGACAAGCACTGATGGAAGATATACTCTACGCGTTTATTGTATTCTAGATTACTTCTAGTAAAGATAGGAACAACAATGTATTTTCTATATTTATCTTTACCTAGAATAGTTGATACGTAGATTATTGTACAAGGCTTCTTATGTCTATAAAAGAAGGCCTTTAGGTTAATGTTCAATATAAGTTTTCATTCGTAAACTACTTTCATTGTAAGCAAGTTTGATATTGATAATCAAAGTGAAAGTTTGTTTATATCATTGTGTGTTCTTGTTTAAGTGTTAAATTCCGCATAACACTTAGATTCATAAACATATACAAAGGTTTCTCTAAGTGTATTACTTGATCTAATCTCGTATACATAAAGCTAAATCGATCTAAGTTTGGGATCAAAATCATGGGGTATTCAGTGTAGAGCAAAGGATACAGGGTTTATCTTAAAAAGGAAAAACGTATACTTGAAAGAGTACATGTTAGGTTTTTAGAGAGTAAACCTAGTGATCCTAAAAGTGGTCCAAATTGGTTGTTTGAATTAGAACCTTTATCTAGGACTTTAAATTATATGCCTGTCACTAATCCAGACATTGTAAAGGTAACTTCAAATGTTGTGGAAGAAAAAGTTGTTGATGCTTCTGGTACACAGGTTCATGAAAAGGTTGAATCACAAGCAGAAAAGTCATCTCCTATACAAGAGTATGTCACAATTCCCATATGGACAGATGCTTTTGCTGCTGGAAAAGATAATGGTGGTCCCCAAGTACCACCAGATAACAACATGCATGGTCCTTCAGTCGCTGACAAAGGCAAATCTAGCGCTGACAAGACCAAATCAGACGTTGATGGCTCAGACGTTGACAACTTAGCCCACATGCTGACAACCAAGGTTCAGGCGTTGACAACACTTTTGCGCATCTTTTCTCTTCTACATTTGAACAAGGTGAACCTTCTAATTTATATGAAGAGGTTCATCCTCATATTGATGACAGAGAGTCTGAAGAAGAAGATATTGGCAACATGGATAATGAGATTGAAGACACCAGACTTTTTGAAGGAGGAGTTCTCACTTCTACTATGAAGAATCACCCTACTTCTCAGATCATTGGTGATATTATGACTCCTGTTCAGACTAGAAGATCTCATCAAGGTCTTGGTGGATTTATTGCCAATATACACAAGAAGGTTGATACCCCTCTTGTGCAAGCATGTTTGTTTGCCTGCTTTTTGTCACAACAGGAACCCAAGAAGATATTTGATGATCTCAAAGAACCAAGTTAGGTGGAAGCAATGCAGGATGAGCTTCACCAATTTGCAATTCAGGATGTTTGGGAGCTGGTTGATTGTCCCAAATATGTTAGACCTATAGGGACAAGATAGGTTCTAAGAAACAAGAGAGATGAAAGAGGTATTGTGGTCAGAAACAAGGCAAGATTAGTGGCTCAGGGATATACACAAGAGGAGGGGATAGACTATGAGGAGGTCTTTGCACCAGTTGCAAGGATTGAAGCTATTCAGATCTTTTTAGCCTATGCATCCTGCATGGGCTTCACTGTCTATCAAATAGATGTCAAGAGTGCCTTCCTCTATGGAACAATTGTTGAGGAGCGAACAATTCAAACATTGGAAGACATGTTGAGGTCATGTGTATTGGAATGAACGGGGGATTGGGACGATTATATCTGTTTGGTGGAGTTTGCATACAACAACAGTTGGCACGAAAGTATCAAGTGTGCTCCTTTCGAGATGTTGTATGGCAGAAAGTGTCGCGTCCCAATCTGCTAGGATCAGGTGGGTGATCGAACACTTGAAGGACCAAAGATTATAGAAATGACTAATGAGAGGGTCACAGTAGCTAAGCAGAAAGTTCAAGAAGCACGGTCGCGGCAGAAGAGCTACGCAGACAAGCATCGTAGGGACATACATTTTAACGTAGGAGATCACGTCTTTCTTAAGGTTTCGCCGGCACGTGGTGTTAGACGCTTCGGGGTAAAAGGGGAGCTCAGTCCTCGTTTCATCGGACCGTTTGATATCATTGAACGAGTCGGTGAAGTATCTTACCGTTTAGCATTACCTCCGCAGCTTTCACATGTACACAATGTGTTTCATGTGTCCTTACTCAGAGGGTACCCGTATCATCCCCTTCACATGGTTCAGTATCCACTGGAACAGATACGTGAAGATCTCACTTTTATAGAAGAACCCAAACGAGTTCTTGACAGACAAGAACGAGTGATGAGAAGGAAGACGATTCCATACGTCAAAATCCTTTGGAGGGATCATACCGAGCGGGAAGCTACTTGGGAAACAGAGGAGTCTATCCAGGCTTCTTACCCTCGTTTCATATTTTGAATTCGGGTATGTTCTTCTTTTCCAGTTTACTTTATCTATAATTCGGGGACGAATTATTCTTTTTAGGGGGGAAGAGTTGTAAAACCCGCATGCTTTTACCATGAATAGTACCCTTTAGATCGTACTTAGATGTTTAGAACTTTCCTTTTATAGCACGTTACATTTCACGTATAAGAATTACAAGTATTACGTACGTGTTAGAACACGATATGTAGTTATTACGTATGAACACGCGGTAATTATTCCAAGAATAATTATAATCACGAACATGCGATCATGAAATCATGAACGTAATTTAATCACGAGCTAATATTAATTACGTATATATATATTTATTACGAACACGAATAAATATATTAAGTCACGATCGATAATTAATTAGAACAAGTAAAACACGAACACGATAAAACACGAGAACACACTATAATATTTAGACACGAGAAAAGTACGGGTTACCCCATGTGGGGCCCCTACCCGCGGCATACACAAGAATATGGGCCAAGCCCATGCAAAATTTACTAAACAAGGGAATTCGGAAAACTTGTGTCATTTATCACAAATTAAGAAAATAATTAAAAACCCTAAAAGTTTTCCTCCTTCTTCCTTGTCCTCTTTGGCCGCCGGTTATACAACACCAAAAGGGGTGTTCGCGTTGATTTTGATCTTGGAAATCTTACAAGGATTCGTGTGTGTTCATCCTTATTTTATCCATGTATTCGGTATAACTTTTTAACCCTTTTCTTTTATGTTTGATTTTAACTAATCACATAAAATAATGATGTTTTTAAAAACTAATTAAAAAAAATTATTTAAACATGTTCATGATCATGGGGTAAATCAAACAAGGGTTTTAGGGGTGTTTTGTTTCTAGCCCACGCCTAACCGAGCCCCATGGGGGTCTCGGCTTGGCTTATTACACACCACCGAGACCATATGGTCTCGGTATGGTGGTGGTGTTCCCACGGAAGCAGAAAAACAAGGGGAACCCCGACCTTGGTCGGGGTATGGTGTTAGTTACGGGTCCGGTTCATGGTTTTTAGTCACGGGTCCGGTTCATGAATCATTTTTTTAAGGTTTATGATTTTTACTAGTTATGTTTTAGAATTAAATTAATAAAAACATGACATGATTAATTTAATGTACATGACTTAGGTTATAAATATAATTATTAGTTCATGAATTTTAACCTAAGTATTTATATTTAATTAGACTTTATAATTAATTAATTATTTAAAACCATGAGTATAATTAATTAATTAACATGACTTAGGTTATATTATTAATAATTAATAATACATGTTTAACCTAAGTATTTTACCTTTATTTAATTAAAATCATGTTATATTTATTTAAATACTTTTAACCTATAGTTTATTTAATTTACATGTAATAGTTAATAAACTATACTTTATAATCACATGACTTAGAATAATAATCAGAAAAAACACTTAAGCTTATATAATTAGCTTATTTAACCAGCTTATATCTATTTATGGAAACTTTCTATTTTTACAAACTTATTTAATTAAGGCAGCTTATATCAATTTATGGAAACTTTCTATTTTTAGAAACTTATTTATTTAAGGCAGCTAATCTATTTATGGAAACTTTCTATTTTTAGAAACTTATCTATTTTAAGCAGTAGATCTATTTTTGGAAACTTTCTATTTTTGGAAACTTTCTATTTTTGGAAACTTTCTATTTCTAGAAACTTCCTATTTTTAGAAAGTTACTTATTATTACACAATAAGTATAATAATACATGAAATACTAGTAATACTTAATCAGAATAGAGAGAATATAAGATAAACACAGTATAAAGCTTAAAACAGTAAAACATGACATTAACATATAAAACAAGCTAAGACATGATATAAAACCAGTTACGTATTTAGTAATCAGATACTTATACACGTATGTATTTATGTATCATTAGTGATACCGAAGTAGGACTCTCTTCCGATCGTCTTCTTCATTCACTGGACATAAGGTATGGATCCTCGTCCTTTCAGTATGGACATTCTTTCCTTATTAGGATTCCCCGTATGCAGCCAACTGTTTTCCCATAGTATAAGTTTATATGTTTGATTGCTTATGTTTAACTAGAATACCTAAAGCCATATACATGCATGACCAGTTTCACCTAGTTATGGAGGTGCCATAACCATACCACTAGAGGCACTGGTGTTATGACTTCCCCACGTCAGAGTGATTGCTCGTGGCTTCCCTTCAGCTTTTTGCCATATTATTATATTTATCATGTGGGGTGTATGGGTGCATCCTAGTTACATGTTTTTCAGCAGATTACTCAGTGGGAATGTGGTGTGTGCCTTGCATCCTTCACAAGGAGTTGATCCCTCCTACCCAAAAACCAGTATATTAAATTAGAGGCAACCCCTCTAATTTGCATGACGAGGTCACCCCTCCAAGTATTCATGCACGTGGATTTTCATGATCTATATTGGCTAAGGGTAAACTATGTTAAACAGTTTTTACAAGATAAACATAAGGCTTTTCAAACTATAAAACCAGTTTTACTAAGACTTAACCGGGTTATCCGGGACTTAGTTTCTTCCGCTGTTTTATGCTTATATGCTTATATTATTCATGCTTTATGTGTACATCCGTGCACTGAGTGTATTGCTCAGCCTTTTTCCTTTTCATGTTCCCAAAACGGCAGGTACTCAGGGACGCTCATAGACTTTAAGCGTACGTGCATATGGGCTGGAAGCTTTCTAGCCTTTCTTTACTTTATGCATTATCTATATTTTATACTCTTTCCATGGACATTGTTTAGTCCTTTCATTTACAGTACTTATGTTTGTGTGTGATGAGCTTTATTTTTGGACTACCGATGTTAGATTCCGGTATTTCCTTTTATGGTCATGTAATGTTTTAGACATTTATCCTTGTATGCTTTGATGACACGCCATAATCACGCGTGACATTCCATTTATCAAAATGGGGTGTTACAACCAATATCAATGAAGAAAATGCCAAAACAGCCCTTCAAGAATCATAAAATGGCAAGAAATACCCGTGAAAATACTTTGGAAAAGTATTTGGGGAAAAAGTGTGAAATTGGAAACTTCATTAACAAAGAAAAACGATTTTTGGCCAGTTTTATAGCAAGTGAAAAGAGTTAAATAAATGGAGGGTTAAACATGGGCGACACAATACTTACCTTAGCCACTCAGCTTTTGACACCTGTCCCACTAACTCCCCACAACCAATCAAAACTCCCTATACTGCCAAATTACCCTCCACTCACAACAGATTTTAACTAATCTATTATTATATTAATTACGCGCTAAACACATGGTTTAAAAAACAAAACAGATCAAACACTTGTTCTTGACATTCATAATCCAAATTGGGATTTTCTTAAATCTTGTGAATTAAACCCTAATATGCTTTAGATTTATGATTAAGGGATTTCTAATCATAACCCACATCTTAAACATGCCACCTCATCAACCAAAGTGTCACATGTTGAGTCCCCTGCTACACCTGGGAACAAGATGACAAAACAATGACAGCAATCCAACCATCCACATTCTAGCTTGCATTTTAAGATTATTCTACACCAATGGATGCAATTACACCTTGCCAACTACAACAAAATGCCAAGAACAAGTCACATGATTCTAAAAAGTTCAAACTTCACAAGGGGCAACTTTGGACTTCTACATCATTAGGGTTACTTTTTTTATTCAACATTTAGGTTTCTTGTAGCCTATAAAAGGCATAACACTTAGTCATTTAGCTTTTGCTCTTGAATTTTCCTAAGTTCACATTTTTGTAAATCTCATATTCATTTTAATGAAGTGTGTTTGAAATTGGTGAAGAAAAGTCAAGTTCCATTCTTATTTCCTGCTTATTATTGTTGTTTGTTAACTAATCTTGAATCCAAAAACATGTTTTCAAAGGAGTGTGCAAAAGTTTGCATATTTTCCTTAAATCTTGATATTTTGCTAAGTCTTGTTCAAACCTTGGAATTTTTGGGCTATGATAGTTGTAAAATTACGTCTTTTAGGAAAAAGAGCGTAAAAATAGGGCAAGTGAGCACGACGATTTAGGAAAACCGTGTGTGAATGACCCTAAGTAAGTTCGTTCTCGAAGAGGCTAGTGCGTTGTGTGTTGAATTGATTAATGTTTGTGATTATATGATTGAGAAAGAAAGAAAGAAATAGGATTAGAAGAGAAAGACGGTTACGAAAACGAATTAAACTACGACGAAAAAGGCGATCGCGTAAAACCGTAAATAATGCCAAAATTAAAACTTTAACCTTAAAATTCTTAAAAAATTTTAAAAATCCCCAATAATATTCTAAGAGTTTACAAAAAATCCAAACTTGCTAAAACCTTTTAATTAATTAGATAATGACTTTTTAATGCTAATTAAAGCCCTAAAAATCACTATTAATTATTAAAAATCCCTAAACAAGATCTAATAGTTTGTAAACCTCAAAAATGACCTAATTAAGCTAAAAACTATTTTTTAAAATTTTAAAACCAAATTAAGCTATTTTTAAACACTTAAAAACTATTAAAATCAATTAAAACTTAAATTAATTCTGGAAAATAATTGAAAAGTCCTAAAAATAATTGGAAAGTGAAAAAACTCCTAATTTAGTGTCCTTAACCTAGGAAAAATGTAAAAACTAAAAAAATCAAACTGTAATTTTTAATAATAAAATAATATTAAAATATTAAAAAAAATAAAAAGTTTATTAAAAAATTCTAAACAATTACCAAAAATCTTAAATAATGTAACTAAGACAAAAATGTAATTAAAAGTTTCTAAAACCTATTTATTAATTTTATATTAAATTTTAAAGTTGTTAAAAAACCCTAAAATAAAATAAAATTAAAAATTAGACTTTTTGAAAACTTTTTGTGATGTAAACCTCAAAAATATAATTCAAAACCTAAAAACTATTTTTCTAAAAATTAAAATCTATTTTAACTATTTTTAAACTAATTAAATACAAACGGGTAAATAAAAAGTGATAAAAAATAAATAAAAGAAAGGAAAAATTCAAACTTAGTGCTAAAAAATCCTAAACTCAATAACAAACACAAGAAAAATGAAATCAGTCCAAAAAGCTAAACCAATAAGCTTTAATAAGCTTATTTAGCCACAGCTTAATTTAGAAAAACCCAACTCAAAACTACTTAAGTATATTGTGGTTTGAATACTTAGCAGTCAAAGTCCCTAGGGCGCAACGGTATGGTGTGTGTGTGGTGAGAGGAGTGGCGCAGGTTCGAGTCCTGGCCACGTCCTTTTTGATCTTTTTTTTTTTTTTTTTTAACTTTTAAAATAAACTTAAACTGTGACTCTTTTAAGCTTCAAAAACTCAAATCCAAACCAATTTCGCAAAGATTAAAACAGATTAGAACCAAATTCGTGCTCAGTTTACTTTTTATGAACACAAGGCACAAGTGTTTTCTTCACTTATGCAAATATGGATCAAGAGGGCTTGATCCTTGGTTGTTGTGGTGTTTTTGTTGGACAAAAGTCACCCTTATACTCTTTGGAGTATAAGGAGTCAAATTACTCACAAAAACAGGAAAGTATAACACACAAGATCACACAAAATGGCAAATTTAAGTTGCTGATGTACTATGCAGGTCTGGTGGGTGTTTTACTAATACAAAGTACACACAAGTGACTTTTAAAAGCCAATATCTTGCACAACAATCATCCAAATTACGTGTAACCAATACTCAGTCCTCAAACAACCTAGATTTAAGCTGTGATCAAAATTTGGTGGTTAAATTTAACTAAATGAGCAGAAAAGGCACTTGACTGTTTTCAAGCTATTTTCAAAACTTTTAACATGCAAACATGCTTTAAACTTGTTCAAACTAAAAGCCAATCACACTAAACACCTAATAATAACCTAAGAGAAGTGTCTAAACAGGTTTTAAGCTAAATTCAAAATATTAAACCCAACTTATACCATAATCCAAACACCCCTTAAAAATTGAAAATCAAATTTTCTTAAATAAATCCTAAACAAAACTTAACCAAACTGAATCAAATTACTTCTAGCATGCATACAAGACTTAAAATAAGAAATGTCCAACACTTGAACAAAAAATGAAAAACTTTCAAGCAAAATCATACAAATCACACAAATTTTTCAGAAAACTGAAAAATGAAATGAGAAACAAGGAGCTACCTTAAGGGACCCACATCCAAGTCCCTTAGTGGCTGCTTAGCCACCTCCAAATAGGCTGGGGCCTATGCAGAACCTTGGATTTGAATAAGTAAGCAAGACAAAGAGAGGGTGGTGGTGGTCACTGTTGACACACACACCACATGTATCTTCTAAAAGGATTATGAGCTTTTGGAACCTGCTAAGAGAAAAGGAAAACACAAGATTGCTGTTTCACAATGCAAATAAGCTATAAACAAGCTTATCAGTTAAGCTATTTATGGCTTATATGAGAAATAAAGGAAAACTGATTTTTTTTTTTTTTTGAAATACTACTAACAACTAAATCAACAAAAGCTTAAACCCTCACTTAAGCTTGATAATCTACAAGATTATCAGGCTTATGATACAAGCTTACACCCTTGGACCAAATTCTGAAATATGAAAACTTAAATCCAAACAGAAAACTTAAAATGAAATTTAACTTGGAAAATATAAAATTGCAATGAAAAGTAAATGGGCTATTTTTTCTCGTCAATAACTCAATACCAATGTTATTTCATCAAATAAACTGGCTTTACAAGGCTATGACCAAGGAGAAAGAAAAAGCTAAAAAAATGAGCTAAGTCCTAATGGCTTTATATAGCCTTACACTTGTTCTAGAAAGCTGAGAACTATTGAAACCCTAATGAATGTAATTCCAAACTTGCCCTTCAAGATGCCAAGGAGATGCTGTTTAGATGCCAAATTTTGAAAATATCAAGAACCCATGTAATGATCTTGGCTTGTAGCTGAGATGCCAGTTGTGAAACGTTCATCTTAGACGTTCATCCATCCTTTGGGAGCACGAAATCCTTCTGGCACATTGGATGAGTTGTACACATTTGGAGTCTTGTTCAAACTTGAGCAGGGGAGAGTCCCATGGCCATGTGGGGAGGTCGGGTGATGGGTTTCGAGGTGGGAAAGGGATGGGGGTTGATTAATTAGCAATCTGGAGGGTTATGGCTTAAACCCCTTTGGTTTGTGTAAATGGGGATTAGGGTTTATGTGTAAAGATTAGGGGGTGATTAGGGATGGAGGGTGAATAGTAGACGTTTCCCCCCAATTTAATTAATATAAAATCAGTTTAAAAACTGATTTATTAAAATAAAAAGATTAAGGGGGGTGGGATCTGACGTGGTAAGGATGGTGAGGTGTAAGGATGTGAGTGGTGGAGTGGGTGACATGGCAACCTGGTATTGGGTGGGTAGGTTTAGATGTCTGACAGGTTTGCCCCCTCATGTTTCATTCTTTGTTCAAGTTGTTTTAAATGGCTATCAACGCCTAAATAACACATGACAACTTTTGGGCAGTTGTCATTTTTGGCACAAATACTTCCAAACTTGAAACAAGGACTAAACATGCAATTTCTTCATTCTTCAAGGACTGTTCTTGACATGTCTTCATATTTTAAGGCTTTGACTTGTTTGTTGACTTCTTGGAGGACCATTATTGACAATTTAGTTTTGTTGAGGGACTAAATTTGCAAATTCTTCAAAGTTAAGGGTCCTTTTTGTAATTTTGACAAACTTTAGGGACCAAACTTGTAATTATGAAGATACAAGGGTATAAAGTGTCCGTTCTTCAAACTTGGAGGACCAATCTTCATAATTCTTTAAATCTTCAAGGGTTGACTTTGGAAAATTCTTCATTAGGGCTTGGTTCATCGTACGGCTTCGTTTCCCGTGTTCGTTTTTGCGTGATTCTTGTGATCTTTTGTCATTTTCTCAATATCCGTACCTAAAATACACAAGCAACAAACACAAGCATATATTTGGGTATTTTGATGATATTTAATGCATTTTAAGCCCGTTTTGGACGATGAGACATGTATAAAAGCAGTCTCATCACTCCCCCATACTAAACCATTGCCGTGCCCTCACGCAATGCTAGAATTAAGTATCATAGCACTTCCAAAATTCAATTTTATTCACTTTATTCAACGATAAACTAACTACACTACTACTATTACTACTACTTGCGTTTTAGACATAATGTATGATTTTCATCGCAAAATGGGACGTTTAGGTTCATAGAACAAGAACACGTGAATGCTTCGTTAGAAATAATTTCATCGTCCTCGATTTTCACTCCAATTCCATGCCAAGCGTGCAACGAGATCATTGTCATTATAAGTTAGTAATGCTAACACTACTCATATGCCATAATCACGTACTTATCCTCCCATTATTCCTAAGTTGTATATCTTATATTTTATGATGTCTTAAATGTTTCACGAGGATACATTGTTTGACTTATGCGATAATAGAGATTTAGGTCTAAAAATAGAGTCCTAACGGTGTAACTAAGACCATCAAATCAATAACCCCTCCTAATAGACAACGATGTCAAAAAATTAAGTTGACAAGAAGAATCGATAAACACGGTTTTATAACGGTTTTGAACATGAGACTTATAACCAAGACTTTTATACGCCCCCTAACGGAAGGGCCTTATTATCTTTGGTTTACCTCCATCTTTTATTCAACTTCGCCATGAAGATTTTATTATGACTTCGGTCTTGCCTTGCCTTTTATTATCCGCCTCATCGGTGGTTTTATTAGCCAAAGACGTATATCCTCACGCTAAGGCGAATTTTGGATCTTTAAAGCTTCGAAGATTAAGGCTTGATTCACTTTCAATTTTGCGTAGATTTTTCGGCCTTGTGGGGCTTCAAATTGTTTGCTAGATTTAGGTGAGCACTTGAAATCTTATTATTGGGTGAAGCTTTTGATTATTTGGGTGCCAATACTTCAAAACCGTGACGCTGGCGATACCTTAATGTCTTCCCAATTTAATTACACAGAAGCTACTAGAAAAGACTAGAAATCCAACAATCCTAACTAAACCGCTAAGTCAATATTTATTAAGCAAAAAAAATATTTACATGCGAAGGGAGAATAAGCAAACAACGAGAACACATGAGTTTTTGAAAGAATACGAGTACTCTACGTTTAGCATAGTAACTTATAATTAACTCTATCATTTCTCGTCCTCATTTAAGAGACTTAGCCTAATGTGAAGTTAAGGAATCAAATCTAAGTGCTCAACACGCACGATCGAGTCAAAAATTACTCTTATTCTCGCTATCGAAAAACCTACATTCGTGTCTTCAAACACTTATAAAACATGAGAAAAATTTTAAAATTTGGCCATTTTTAGCCTTATTTTGCAACAAAACGATAAACAAAAAGATAAACTTTGGAAAGCGTGAAGGTTTGGCAAGGCAAGTATCTATTCACCCCCCCCATACTAAAGTTAAACATTGTCCTCAATGTTTCGAGTCTAGGGGTGCAAACATCCCCATACTAGAGACGTAGTCGAATGCCTAATCTAGCATGGAAAGGGTGTAACCATTAAATTAATAGCCGTTTATGAAGTGTGCTAAAAACCTAAGGTTAGAACAAATAAGGATATATCATTTGGATATTGAGAAATGTCTCCAAAGCAAACGATCGAGTGCTCCCATAAAACGAACATGAGAGGCTCCAATCGTGAATATCATGATCTAAAAACCACAATTCACACACAACCACGGAACAAAGGTTGGAAGGGCACAAATCCCCACACGTAAGCTACATTAGAAAGCGATAATATGTACATAGGATAAGCATGGGACTCCGCCACGAGGCACCTCGTTTTTGATTACCGAGTCATGAGCTCGACTCGATCCCCTCAATACTAATTACCATTCACCTTGAAGTTAGGACCATCATCTTGAGCTAGCTCGATGGTCCCATACGGAAACACTTGAGTCACGGTGAATGGACCGGACCAACGGGATTTCAACTTACCGGAAAAGATTTTCAATCTTGAATTAAAAAGCAAAACTTGATCCCCAATGTTAAAAACCCGGTTTTTAATTTTAGAATCATGCAACTTTTTAGTTTTCTCTTTATAAATCAATGAATTTTCATAAGCAATATCCCTCAATTCATCTAATTCATTTAATTGCATTTTACGGTGTTTTCCCGCGGTCTCCATATCATCATTACAATGCTTTAGGGCCCAATAAGCCTTGTGTTCTAATTCGATAGGCAAATGACAATTCTTTCCATACACAAGCTTATAGGGAGTGCACCCAATGGGCGTCTTATGAGCGGTCCTAAAGGCCCATAAAGCATCGTTCAACTTATCCGACCACAATTGTCGGTTTTCCCACTCGTTTGTGGGTGATAAGCCGTAGAAAGCCGATGTGTAACCCCATATTTCCTTAGAACCCTTTCAAATTGGTCGTTACAAAAATGGGTTCCACGATCGCTTATGATAGCACGAGGGGTTCCAAACCGAGAGAATAATTGCTTCAAAAACTTGACTACCACACGAGCATCATTGGTGGGCAAGGCCTTGGCCTCCACCCACTTAGAAAGGTAGTCAACCGCAACGAGAATGTACTTATTACCACGAGATGATGGGAACGGCCCCATAAAGTCTATACCCTAAACGTCAAAGATCTCACATACTTGAATGATATTTTGTGGCATTTCATCTTTTTGCGAGGCTTTTCCTTGTCGTTGGCATGCATCACACGACTTCACAAGATCTTGTGCATCTCGGTAAATAGTAGGCCAAAAGAAGCCGGCATCAAACACCTTCTTAGCCGTGAGATTAGCACCGTGGTGACAACCCGTGGGTCCCTCATGCAAGCTCTAAGGATGTTAGAAGCTTCGGTGCCAAATACACAACGTCGGATGATTTGATCCGCACAAGTTCGAAACAAGTAAGGGTCGTTCCAAAAGTAGAACTTGACGTCACGAAAGAATTTTCGTTTTTCTTGAGTCGTCATACCCTTAATGATGAAGTTACCCGCATGGTAATTTGCAAAATCCGCAAACCATGGGGTAGAAGAGTCAAGCTTAGAAGTCACTACACCAAGTGTCTCGAGCGGAAATGTTTCGGTGATTTCCTTTGGCTCGTAAACACTTTGGTGAGGATCTTCCAAACGAGAAAGATGATCGGCCGCTAGATTCTCGGCTCCTTTTTTGTCAACGATTTTGTGATCAAATTCTTGAAGGAGGAGAATCCAACGAAGTAATCTCGGCTTAGCATCTTGCTTCGCCATGAGATACTTAATAGCCGAATGGTCCGTATACACTATGAATTTCGTCAAGACGAGGTAAGGTCGGAATTTCTCAAATGCATACACCACGGAAAGGAACTCCTTTTCCGTTGTAGTGTATTTTAGTTGAGACTCGGTCATCGTCTTGCTAGCATAGTGAATAGGCAAGAAGTGCTTATCATGACGTTGCCCCAAAACGGCCCCAATAGCGTAATCACTAGCATCACACATTAGTTCGAATGGGAGGTTCCAATTGGGAGCAACATGAATGGGAGCTTCGGTAAGTTTCCTCTTAAGGATCTCAAAGGCTCGTACACAAACTTCGTCAAAGACAAAACGTGCCTCTTTTTCAAGAAGATGTGTAATGGGTCGAGAAATCTTTTAAAAATACTTGATGAATCGACGATAAAAGCCCGCGTGGCCTAAGAAACTCCTAACTCCCTTGACGGTTTTGGGATGAGGTAATTTGGCGATGACGTCTACCTTAGCTTGATCTACCTCAATCCCCGCTTTCGAGACCTTGTGCCCTAAGACGATTCCACTCTTAACCATAAAATGACATTTTTCCCAATTGAGCACAAGGTTGGTTTCCTCACAACGTTTCAACATTGTCTCAAGGTTCGACAAACACGAAGTGAAAGAATCACCAAACACGGAAAAGTCATCCATGAAGACTTCCAGCGTCTTCTCGATCATATCATGAAAAATAGCCATCATGCACCTTTGAAAGGTTCCCGGTGCATTACAAAGTCCGAATGACATTCTACGATAGGCAAACGTTCCATATGGACACGTAAACGTAGTTTTTTCTTGATCACGAGGGTCGATGGGAATTTGGAAGTAACCGGAAAAACCATCTAGAAAGCAATAGAAATCGTTTCCCGCAAGACGCTCCAACATTTGGTCCATGAAGGGCAAGGGAAAATGGTCTTTTCGATTGGCTTCATTCAACTTTCGATAGTCAATGCACACTCTCCATCCTGTCACGAGTCTAGTGGGAATCAACTCGTTGGCATCGTTTGGCACAACGTTCATCCCTCCCTTTTTAGGGACACAATGAATAGGACTCACCCAAGGGCTATCGGAAATAGGGTAAATCATTCCCGCGTCAAGGAGTTTAAGGACCTCCTTTTTGATGACGTCGTGAATTTTGGGGTTCACCCTCCTTTGACTTTGGATTGTGGGCTTGAAATTCTCCTCCATTAAGATTTTGTGGGTACAAAACTTGGGATCGATTCCCTTAATGTCGGATAACTTCCACGCAATCGCCCCTTTGTGATCCTTTAGGACATCGAAAAGTACGGTTTTTTCATCATTCGAAAGATCCTTCGCAATAATAACCGGCAACTTGTCGTCCTCCTCCAAATAGACATATTCGAGGTGAGGAGGTAAATCTTTCAACTCGAGGATAGGTGGTTCCTCAAGTGAAGATTTGGGCTCGATACTCATAACCTCCTCGGGTGGAGGAAATGGGAAATCGTTGAGAAAATCCTTGATAATCGAGAAGTCCTCATCGTTGTCGAGGGCTTCATCACAAGTACGTGGAACATTACATTCTTCCAACGTAAAACCACCGCCATCGAAAGGAGTGAAGGTTGGTGTCGAATTATCAAGAATTGGATCTAACATAGTGGGATTGCCACTAGTTTCTTCATCACCAAACCCTAAAACTTCTTGTGAAAATTCCTCGCAAACCACGTCGATCATATCAACGAGGTTTATGGTAGCAACGGAATAAACATGGGAAAGTTTAGAATTTTGAGTTGCGTTTATAACAAGTTCCTCGTCGTTGAAACGTAAGGTGATCTTTCTAGCATGCACATCAATTAAAGCCTAGACGTATCTAAAAACGAACGACCTAAAATAGGAGGAACTTGAGGATCTGTGGGGATATCGACAACGATAAAGCCTACGGGATAGTAGAACTTCCCCACTTTCACAAAAACGTCTTCCGCCAAACCACATGCGAGAATCGTGGAATGGTCGACCAACTCAATAGACATTCGTGAAGGAGTAAGATTAGGAAGATTGAGCGACTTGAAGATTGCAAGTGGCATCAAGTTAATGCTAGCACCAAGATCGGCCAAGGCATAGCATTCTTCCATATCTTGAATTGCACAAGGGATCAAAAATTTACCGAGATCACCGACTTTTTGAGGTATGCGATTAAGATAAACCGCCGAACAACTAGACATTTGGTGCAATTTCTCCTTGTTGTTCAACATACTCTTAAAGTTAGCGGCAAATCGAGGCATCATGACCAAGGCATCGGCGAAACTCACATTAAGGTGCAACTCACGAAACATTTTCATAAAAAGCTCAAATTGGTAGTTGTCGCGCTCTTGTCGTTTCTCCTTCCTAAGTCTCGATGGGTAAGGCAAGGGTGGTGTGGGTTGGGGCGTAGGCATAGCCTTTGGAATCTCGGGTTCCAATGTTGGTAAAGGGTCGACCGTAGGTGTGGCATGAGCGGTACTTTGTGGGCTTGAGATATGCTCCTTTTCGACCACCACCTCGGGTTCTTCCTCAATTTCCTCCACCGTTGGAGTAATTGGTTGAGGAGTCGGTTCTTTAAGTGTCTTACCACTTCGTGTGGTAATCACTTTCATCTCTCCCTTTGGGTTTGATACGGTGTTGCTAGGTAGACCACTCGAAGTAGAGGCTTTGTTTCCCACGACGGCTTCTAAAATAGCATTAAGCTTAGCATCTTGACTATTAAACTTCAAATCTTGACTAGCGGCTTTTTGGTCAATTCTTTGTTCAAGCCTAGCATGACTTTGTTCAATCTTATTGTTTTGACCTCTAATTTGATTGGCAAAATCATTTTTTAACTCATTTCTCATGTTAAGATTTTCCTTCACAAAATTAGCCAATTCCTTAGTGTTTTTAGCCGTGTCCCTAGCTTGACTAGCCAATTGCTCTTGAATGTTTTCCAAAATCTTATCATTTGCCGTGGCGTAATTCAAAAAGTCCATTGGAAGTTCTTTAGTGTAAAAATTTTGAAGACCTTGACTTGTGTTTTGAAAATTACGGTTTTTATTTTGATTTTGCAATTGCCTACTAGTTCCTTGATTCCCATAGTTGTTATTACCCTTAAAATTGTTCCTTTGATTGCTTTGGTAACCAACTTGATTGTTTCGATAATTGTTAGCATTTTGATTTGGTGGAAAACCCGGTGGAGTCAATTGATTAGTGCGAGGAACTTGACCGTTTTGGTTATAAGTTCCCGCGGCCGCGAAGGCACTCGAAGTGTTACCACCGTTGGTAATGCACTCGGAATAATCGTGAGCTCCACCACAATACATACAAGAAACCTCAACCGCTTTAATCGTAGCGGGAGTGGGTTGTTCACCAACTTTAAACTCAATTAACAATCCTTTCAACTTATCAAAAATTTTGTTCTCCAAATTAGCCTCGATTTGGCAAGCATCAACGGTGTGTGACAATGAAGGCGAAGACGAAGTCTTACGAACACTCGACGTGCTACGAGGACTATAGACCTTAGACCTATTCTCAATGATTAACAATGCTTCCTCGACCGTCTTACACAAAAAATTACCACCAGCGGCGGCATTAAGATAATCACGCTCATGATCATTCAAGCCATTGTAAAATGTGTCAATTTGATGCAAGTCGGAAAAACCATGATGAGGACATTCGTGCAACATTTCCTTAAACCTATTCCAAGCCGTTGAAAAACTCTCATTATACTCTTGTGAAAACTTTGAAATCTCGTTTTTCAAGTGTGTAGTCTTAGAGGGCGGAAAAAATTGGTTCACGAATTTTCAAGTGTGTAGTCTTAGAGGGCGGAAAAAGGATCTTAAGTGCTTCGTGCCACCTCGTTTCCCTGCTTGCTTTTGAGTATTTTGAGATTGAAAGCTAATCGAGGGTTTTGTCGTCCAAAGTATTATTAAGTATCATATATACTTGCTTGGTTTTATTTGATTAAACCCTCTTGAACGTTTTGGTGTTCCACCAACGTTCTAAATTCATCGAAGGCGTACACTTCACGTGATCGTTTTCATTCCTTGAGGTTTCTTTAATCATGAGATTTGATTAAAGAGGTGATTTGTAGATTTTGTCCTACTTAATACAATCACAAAAATCCAAAAAAAGTAAAAACAATCAAAAACCACAAAAAATTGGAAAAATACAAAACACCAAAAAGAATCTTCTTTGCTCATCCCCACGTTGTACGTGACGTTTATGCAAACTCGCAACCAAGCAAGACGTGCACGTAAACGTAGAAACCAAAAGGAGTCAACACCTACTCCTAATCTTTCTAGTGAGGAGTCTCCTATCCTTGCGGAAAATTTTGAAGTGAAAGTTTACTTTTTATGAACACAAGGCACAAGTGTTTTCTTCACTTATGCAAATATGGATCAAGAGGGCTTGATCCTTGGCTGTTGTGGTGTTTTTGTTGGACAAAAGGCACCCTTATACTCTTTGGAGTATAAGGAGTCAAATTACTCACAAAAACAGGCAAGTATAACACACAAGATCACACAAAATGGCAAATTTAAGTTGCTGATGTACTATGCAGGTCTGGTGGGTGTTTTACTGATACAAAGTGCACACAAGTGACTTTTAAAAGCCAATATCTTGCACAACAATCATCCAAATTACATGTAACCAATACTCAGTCCTCAACCAACCTAGATTTAAGCTGTGATCAAAATTTGGTGGTTAAATTTAACTAAATGAGCAGAAAAGGCACTTAATTGTTTTCAAGCTATTTTCAAAACTTTTAACATGCAAACTTGCTTTAAACTTGTTCAAACTAAAAGCCAATCACACTAAACACCAAATAACAACCTAAGAGAAGTGTCTAAACAGGTTTTAAGCTAAATTCAAAATATTAAACCCAACTTATACCCTAATCTAACACCCCTTAAAAATTGAAAATCAAATTTTTTCAAATAAATCCTAAACAAAACTTAACCAAACTGAATCAAATTACTTCTAGCATGCATACAAGACTTAAAATAAGCAATGTCCAACACATAAACAACAAACGAAAAACTTTCAAGCAAAATCATACAAATCACACAAATTTTTTAGAAAACTGAAAAATGAAATGAGAAACAAGGAGCTACCTTAAGGGACCCACATCCAAGTCCCTTAGTGGCTGCTTAGCCACCTCCAAATAGGCTGGGGCCTATGTAGAACCTTGGATTTGAATAAGTAAGCAAGACAAAGAGAGGGTGGTGGTGGTCACTGTTGACACAAACACCACATGTATCTTCTAAAAGGATTATGAGCTTTTGGAACCTGCTAAGAGAAAAGGAAAACACAAGATTGCTGTTTCACAATGCAAATAAGCTATAAACAAGCTTATCAGTTAAGCTATTTATGGCTTATTTGAGAAATAAAGGAAAACTGATTTTTTTTATTTTTTATTTTGAAATACTACTAACAACTAAATCAACAAAAGCTTAAACCCTCACTTAAGCTTGATAATCTACAAGATTATCAGGCTTATGATACAAGCTTAAACCCTTGGACCAAATTCTGAAATATGAAAACTTAAATCCAAACAGAAAACTTAAAATGAAATTTAACTTGGAAAATATAAAATTGCAATGAAACGTAAATGGGCTATTTTTTCTCGTCAACAACTCAATACCAATGTTATTTCATCAAATAAACTGGCTTTACAAGGCTATGACCAAGGAGAAAGAAAAAGCTAAAAAAAATGAGCTAAGTCCTAATGGCTTTATATAGCCTTACACTTGTTCTAGAAAGCTGAGAACTATTGAAACCCTAATGAATGTAATTCCAAACTTGCCCTTCAAGATGCCAAGGAGATGCTATTTAGATGCCAAATTTTGAAAATATCAAGAACCCATGTGATGATCTTGGCTTGTAGCTGAGATGCCAGTTGTGAAACGTTCATCTTGGACGTTCATCCATCCTTTGGGAGCACGAAATCCTTCTGGCACGTTGGATGAGTTGTACACATTTGGAGTCTTGTTCAAACTTGATCAGGGGAGGGTCCCATGGCCATGTGGGGAGGTCGGGTGATGGGTTTCAAGGTGGGAAAGGGATGGGGGGTTGATTAATTAGCAATCTGGAGGGTTATGGCTTAAACCCCTTTGGTTTATGTAAATGGGGATTAGGGTTTATGTGTAAAGATTAGGGGGTGATTAGGGATGGAGGGTGAATAGTAGACGTTTCCCCCCAATTTAATTAATATAAAATCAGTTTAAAAACTGATTTATATAAATAAAAAGATTAAGGGGGTGGGATCTGACGTGGTAAGGATGGTGAGGTGTAAGGATGTGAGTGGTGGAGTGGGTGACATGGCAACCTGGTATTGGGTGGGTAGGTTTAGATGTCTGGCAGGTTTACCCCCTCATGTTTCATTCTTTGTTCAAGTTGTTTTAAATGGCTATCAACGCCTAAATAACACATGACAACTTTTGGGCAGTTGTCATTTTTGGCACAAATACTTCCAAACTTGAAACAAGGACTAAACATGCAATTTCTTCATTCTTCAAGGACTGTCTTGACATGTCTTCATATTTTAAGGCTTTGACTTGTTTGTTGACTTCTTGGAGGACCATTATCGACAATTTAGTTTTGTTGAGGGACTAAATTTGCCAATTCTTCAAAGTTAAGGGTCCTTTTTGTAATTTTGACAAACTTTAGGGACCAAACTTGTAATTATGAAGATACAAGGGTATAAAGTGTCAATTCTTCAAACTTAGAAGACCAATCTTCATAATTCTTCAAATCTTCAAGGGTTGACTTTGGAAAATTCTTCATTAGGGCTTGGTTCATCGTACGGCTTCGTTTCCCGTGTTCGTTTTTGCGTGATTCTTGTGATCTTTTGTCATTTTCTCAATATCCGTACCTAAAATACACAAGCAACAAACACAAGCATATATTTGGGTATTTTGATGATATTTAATGCATTTTAAGCCCGTTTTGGACGATGAGACCATTAATAAAAGCAGTCTCATCAGGCTATAAGTTGATCATAGCACCCTGATATTGTGATATCAAGGTGTTGTGAGGCTTATAACTTGGGGATAATCAAGTGTGGGGAACTAAGGTTGCATTAATCAAGTTTACCTCTTTTTCTGATTTTGATATTTTTGCTTATAACTTTGTTCCATCTTAGCAGCTTGATATTGGAAGCTTGTACTTGTTCTTGCTAGCACATAAGCTCAAACATACGTGGGTGTGGATGTACATCTATGAGGTTTGAACCCTTAATCTCAAAATCTGTTAAAAAATTGGATATTTGTGATATTTGTGTTCTGCTATTGTATGTGTTGTTCTTGGGCTCCAAATCTTGTTGAATCTGTTCATGTTTGATGTTTTGATGCTTATGTATGCATGTGCTAACCTGTTTCCTACTTTTGATTTGAAAATCTTGTTTTGAAATTATTAAGGGGTGTTTGGGTTAACTGCATATTGAAGTTGTAGAGATATTGGTTAAGTGTTTGCTAGTGTGCTTTGCTTGTTCTTGTTTGAGAAGTGTTATTGAGTGAATATCTGCAAGTTATATGCTTTTGAACACCTAAATCAAACATTTGCTCATAAAATCTTGATTAAGTGATATTTTGACTTGTGATTTGGTGCACACCTATTTCTAGGATTAGACTTAGGATAAAAAGTGATAAATCATACTCAACATAACCTATCTAAGAGATTTGAGTGTTTGAATTTGGCTGTGTGGTCAAGTATATCAGCAAGTGTTCATAACTGCTTGTTTAAGTGTTCATCAGTAACTTTTTGTGCTTGAATCTTGATTTAGGCCTTGAACCAATGCATGTAACTTGTTAATTTATGTTTATATGAATTAAATATAGCTTGTGTATGCTTTTGGTGCAACTTGGTTGGCTGAAATTTCCTTAAACAGCTTATTAAGTTCATAACTGCTTATGTTCATGTCTGGGCTAGATTTGCTGATGTTTTGAATTAACTATGCTAATTGGCTGATTGTGATTGTGTTTTTGTGATTGCTATTGACTCCTTATGATTAACTGATCATTTGGGTGCCTTTGTGAAATTTGAATCCACAAAAATTCACTAAAGACAAAAAGTCAATTAAGTCAAGCAGTGGAAAAAGTTTTCACTGCTCAACACCCAAAACTAGCCACTGCTAGTGTAATTTGTCACAGCTTATTAATAAGCCATATTGGCTTATCCAGACTTGCAACAACTTATTTTTTGTGATCAATCTTCCTTATTTGACCCATTTGTTTGAACTAGAGCTTATCAGACCTTGGCTTTGACTTTTTGCTAGAAAACTCATAAAGTTGACTTTTAATTAAGTGCTTATTTGCTTATTTAAGCTTATTGAGTGTGCTTATTGAAAAACTTTTTATTGATTAAGCTTAGTTAAGTCATTTAAAAGCTTTTGAAAGTTGAATCAGCTCGTGGGGTGGTCTAGAACTCGAAAACGACTATTTTGTCGTTTTGTGAAGATAGCTTATTGCTTATTCAGGCTTATTCCTTGTGCTTTTTCCAATTTTCTTTTTACATATCTCTTAGGTAACTCAAAAGAAGCTTGTGTGTCTAATTTGAGCTTATGGCATCAGCTTATAGCTTAATGGGCCAAAAAGCCCATTAAGAATAAGTTGCTTTGAAATAAGCTAGCTTAAACACATTTTCAGCTTTTAGGCCTTCAGAGTTTTGTTCTTAAAATCAAATTTTGAGTCAGATAGGAGCTTCTGGGCTTATTTGGTTGACTTTTTCTTATTGGGCCCAAATTAAGCCCATTAAGGTACTGTTTTGTCTTTTAGCCCATTTCTAGGCCCATTAGGGGTGTTTTGTAATTTCAACTTCATTTCTGTGTTTATTAGGTTAAAATAATCTAGTTTACAACTTTTTAGAATTTTTTATAAATTTTCGATTTTTAATATTATTTTATTATTAAAAATTAAAATTTCGATTTTTCAAGTTTTTATATTTTTCTTAGGTTAAATACATTAAGTTAAGAATTTTCCAATTTTTAGAAATTTTTATTGTCATTAGATTAATTTTTAGAATTATTTTAAGTTTAAATGGTCTTTAATTGTTTTTAAATAGTTTTAATTAGTTTTAAAATTTTCAAAAATAGTTTTAAATTTAGTTAAGTCATTTTAGAGGTTTATAGTTGAAAAAAATCTCATTTTGGGCTTTTTGTTAATTAAATTGATTTTTTGGGCTTTAATTAGCATTAAAAAATTATTATTTAATTAAATAAAAGGTTTGAGTGATTTTTGATTTTTTGTAAACTCTAATTACATTTTTTAGGATTTATTGTAATTTTCTAGGAATTTTTAGGGTAAATTTTTAATTTTGTCACTTTTTACGGTTTTACGTGTACGACTTATCGTCTTAGTTTTAATCATAATTGTAACCGTCATTCTTTTCTAATCTCATTTCTATTTTCTTTTCTCATCAATATAATCACAAAGTTAATCATCTCTTAACACAACGCACTTGCCTCCTTCGGAAACGAACTTGCACTTCATTGGTCATTAATGCTTGGTTTTCCTAAACCGACACTTAATACTTTCCCTATTTTGCTCTCTTTTCCTAAAGAGTAGTAAAAACACTACATCAATTTTGGTGCCGCTGTCGGGGAGGCGTGTTGTGTTTTGATTTAGAAGTTGTTGTTTTTATATATAGCCATAATATCTATTTGTATTAGTACCACTCTACTAATACGTATTATCGGTTTTCATTTTTTATGTGAATATTATTAGTATATAGTATACGTAGAACAATAAATTCACAAGTACTCCAAAAGTGTGAAAACACAACCTTGACTTGGGAGGTTATTACCCAATCATTGTATTCGAATCTCAAACAAGAAAGAAAAGGAAAAAATAGATAAATACTTTCGTGAAGCTCGATTTTGAAAAATACAAACTATAAGGTGGGTATAAGGCGGGTATTATAAAATATACCCTAAGGAAAAAGGATCTTAAGTGCTTCGTGCCACCTCGTTTCCCCGCTTGCTTTTGAGTATTTTGAGATTGAAAGCTAATCGAGGGTTTTGCCGTCCAAAGTATTATTAAGTATCATATATACTTGCTTGGTTTTATTTGATTAAACCCTCTTGAACGTTTTGGTGTTCCACCAACGTTCTAAATTCATCGAAGGCGTACACTTCACGTGATCGTTTTCATTCCTTGAGGTTTCTTTAATCAAGAGATTTGATTAAAGAGGTGATTTGTAGATTTTGTCCTACTTAATACAATCACAAAAATCCAAAAAAAGTAAAAACAATCAAAAACCACAAAAAATTGGAAAAATACAAAACACCAAAAAGAATCTTCTTTGCTCATCCCCACGTTGTACATGACGTTTATGCAAACTCGCAACCAAGCAAGACGTGCACGTAAACGTAGAAACCAAAAGGAGTCAACACCTACTCCTAATCTTTCTAGTGAGGAGTCTCCTATCCTTGCGGAAAATTTCTAGTGAGAACCAACCATGGCGAATCGAACTATGATGGAGTTACTTCAAGCACCCAGCGAGGGTTATGGAGAGGCTATTGTGATTCCCGCTATCCTTGCGGAAAATTTTGAAGTGAAAACGGGTTTGTTGTCGATGATCCAAAACAACAAATTCCGTGGTGATGAAAAGGACAACCCGCACAACCATATCCGCCAATTCAATCGTCTTACCGCCACTTGCAAATTTAAGGATGTTGCTAATGACTCGATGAAGATGATGCTTTTTCCGTATTCCTTAGAGGTGCCCGCTAAAATTTGGTTAGAGAAAGAGTCACCCAATTCTATATTGACGTGGAAGGATCTCGTTTCAAAGTTTGTGAACCAATTTTTTCCGCCCTCTAAGACTACGCATTTGAAAAACGAGATTTCAAAATTTTCACAAGAATTTAATGAAAGTTTTTCAACGGCTTGGAATAGGTTTAAAGAAATGTTACATGAATGTCCTCATCACGGTTTTTACGACTTGCATCAAATTGACACGTTTTACAATGGACTTAATGATCATGAAAGGGATTATCTAAATGCCGCCGCGGGTGGTAATTTTTTGTGTAAAACGGTTGAGGAAGCTTTGGTGATAACTGAGAATAGATCTAAGGTGTATCGTCCTCGTAGCACGTCGAGTGTTCGTAAGGCTTCGTCTTCGGCTTCGCCTTCTTTGTCTAATACCATCGATGCTTGCCAAATTGAGGCGAACTTGGAAAACAAAATCTTTGATAAGCTTAAAGGACTTTTAATTGAATTCAAAGTTGGAGAACAAAGTGCTCCCGCTACGGCTAAAGCGGTTGAGGTTTCATGTATGTATTGTGGTGGAGGTCATGATTTCTCCGAGTGCATTACCAACGGTGGTAACACATCGAGTGCCTACACGGCCACGGGAACTTACAACCAAAATGGTCAAGTTACCCGCTCTAATCAATTGACTCCACCGGGTTTTGCTCCTAATCAAAATGCTAACAACAACTATCGAAACAATCTAGTTGGTTTTAAAAACAACTACAAAGGAAACTATGCGAATCAAGGGGCTAATAATCAAGTTTCAAACAAACATCAAAATAATGATTTTCAAAAAAAACAACAAGGGTTTCCAAACTTTGAAAGATCTTCCAAATGAACTTGTTAAATACGCTAATGGAAATGATGCTAGGTTTGACAACATTTAAAGAGAAATCATTAGCCTAAGATCCGAGTTTAAGAACGAGTTGAACAAGGAGTTAAAAAAAGAGTTAGAAAATGAGCTTAAAATCCATACAAACAAAATGGAAGGGAATGTAACTAGGTTACAACAAAACCAACAAAAAATGGAACAAAGGGCAACATGAAATAAAACAAGAGATGATTAAGGCCCAGAAGAGGCAATCCATGTTTGAGGACAAAATTTCATCTATGTTTGAGGCTATTATGTGCAAACCATCTTCGAGTAGTCTTCCTAGTAACACCATATCGAACCCTAAGGGAGAGATGAAAGTGATTACCACACGTAGTGGTAAGACACTCAAGGAACCGACTCCTCAACCAATTGCTCCTACGGAGGAAGCAATTGAGGAAGAACCCGAGGTGGTGGTCGAAAAGGAGCATGTCCAAATCCCACGAAGTACCGCTCATACCAAACCTACGGTTGACCCATTACCACATTTGGATCCTGAGATTCTAAAGGCTATGCCTATGCCTCAACCCACACCACCTTTTCCCTCTCCATCGAGACTTAGAAAGGAGAAACGTCAAGAGCGCGACAATTACCAATTTGAGATTTTTATGAAAATGTTTCGTGACGTTCATTTTAATGTGAGTTTCGCCGATGCTTTGGTCATGATGCCTCGATTTGCCGCTAACTTTAAGAGTATGTTGAACAACAAGGAGAAATTGCAACAATTGTCTAGTTGTTCATCGGTTTATCTTAATCGCATACCTCAAAAAGTCGGTGATCCAGTTAAATTCTTGATTCCTTGTACTGCCACGCATGTAGCTGCGTGTAGAGTAAAGAAAAAAAAATCAGTATTATGTTCAAATCGATTGTACAACTACTTATATTTAGTAAGCTGCAGCATAAGTGCCACGTCTCTTTCTTTTGCTTGATCTATACGATATGTATCATCTTTCTATTCAAACGTCACATACACCAACATTTGTTTCAACTAATGGATTTGTAAACATATGATCACAAGTGGTGATGAAATGATGCTTAAAATTACTTCTCCGAATTCCAAGCGTTGATACTACGTTTGTAAATGGCTGCTACAACACATGCTAGAATGTTGCAATTCATGTAGTGAAGAAGTACATGTTAAGAATATTTGGAAAAGCACGATTCACACAGTTACGTTCTTGCGCCACCATCCCTCGAATGAGAGAAGTAACTGATGTACCAGTCAAACTTAAGAATCATCTTGGTAAAGATTATAACGAGAGGAGGCAATTCTCGACATGATAGCTTATTATGTCGATAACGAACATGTTAGAACTTCCTATATAATTGCTATTCGGGTTCAGTCATGGTGTTGGTTCAATTCAGTATGGTTCGAGCTTTGGTTTCTTAATCATTGGAATTTGATTCGTTAGCCGCGGGTTTGAGTTCATACTCTAGCTCGAGCATATTAAACTTTGTTAGTATTCGTGTTCGTCTCGGTATTTATACCCGTGCATCGCGACTCCGAATCACTCGCATATCTCGGCGTAAAGTTAAGGTATCACTCGATAGCAACTTTCTACAATAGTTGGTTTTACTATTCTAGTAGAGTACCGAATATAAGAAGTGATTTGTAAATTTCGAATGAAGATGGAAACTCTTCACGTCAAAACAGTACACAAACGTTTTTCATGCATTTCATATGAACATTTACATGTTTGGTCCTTGATATATTAAGCATTATACATGTAAATGTTATAGATTTTCTAATATAGCACTATTGGTCCTTTTTCATTTATTTTTTTAAAACTAGTCCAAAGTGTATTCTTAAGTAAACCTTTATAAAACAACTTTATTATCTTACGTTGTCGTATATATTTCTAAGACGCGCCACTTTATTCTAGGTCTTCGTGAGAAGCCCGAGATTTCTCGACTTATCTTATTTCTTCATTTCACTCCTGTCACTATTATATTGATCGGTATCGTCTTTGATATCGCTATGGCTAAGGTGAGTTCATAGCCTCGCTTTTACTTATTTAATTACTTTATGAAACCCGCGAGGGGGATACATGCTACTTTTTACGTATGGACGCAAGTGCTTGAACTGCTTGAACTGTATGCTTATCATGTCATTATCATTTACACTAAGGAACACTATTTCCAAGAACAAGTCCCTTTTAGTCATGAACCGTTAATTACTTGGACCGACTGTACTGGTCGAGTAAACACGAATGCTGTGAATAGATCTATTTGGGATTGACATCCCTGTTTGGGTAAGTCGCGCTTACTTGACCGACCGAACTGGTCAAACGGACACGCTGTATTTGAGAACTCTAGGTAATATGGTAAATTACCTACTAAGGGAAAACTTATATGAACTCTGTTAACGTATCGGTTTCATGAGATTAGTGCGATAATGGATGCTATCTGACTTTGGAAACTGAACTCTTGAAATCTTGTGGTCCACTGCTTTTATTTGCAAACCTATGAATTCACTCAACCGTTGTGTTGATGATTTTAGCATGTATTTCTCAGGTACTTAGATTTAAGAGTAGCTGGAGCATGGAGTCACACTGGATATATTAAAGGCAATAAAATACTGATTACCATTCGATAAACTTTTTGAATCTGTTTATTATTAAATTATTGTTGGGACCTCTTTCTTCTTGTAAACTCTGATTTTTAATTATCGAATGTATTAAACTTTTCAAACGCCTCTTTTTGAGTCGGTTTCTGTAACTTGTGTGTTGTGCTATGAAGTAATACTCCTAATGACCCTTCCGCTGCTATTCGAAATTTGGGAGTGTTACATGTGCAATCCAAGATATGGAAGAATGTTATGCCTTGGCCGATCTTGGTGCTAGTATTAACTTGATGCCACTTTCTATCTTCAAGTCGCTCAATCTTCCTAATCTTACTCCTTCACTAATGTCTATCGAGTTGGCCGACCATTCCACGATTCCCGCATGTGGATTGGCGGAAGACGTTTTTGTGAAAGTGGGAAAGTTCTATTATTCGGTAGACTTTATCGTTGTCGATATTCCCACGGATCCTCAAGTTCCTCTCATTTTAGGTCGTTCGTCTTTAGATACGTCTATGGCTTTAATCGATGTGCATGCTAAAAAGATCACCTTACGTTTCAAGGACGAGGAACTTGTTATAGACGCAACTCAAAACTCTCAAATTTCTCATGTTTATTCTGTTGCAACCATAAACCTCGTTGATATGATCGACGTTGTTTGCGAGGAATTTTCACAAGAAGTTCTAGGTTTTGGTGATGATGAAAATAGTGGCAATCCCACTATGTTAGATCCCATTCTTGATAATTCGACACCAACCTTCACTCCATTTGAAGGTGGTGGTTTTACGTTGGAAGAATTCGATGTTCCACGTACTTGTGACGAAGACCTCGACAATGATGAGGACTTCTCGATTATCAAGGATTTTCTTAACTATTTCCTATTCCCTCTACCCGAGGAGGTTATGAGTATCGAGCCCAAATCTTCAATTGAGGAGCCACCTATCCTCGAGTTGAAAGAATTACCTCCTCATATCGAATATGTCTTTTTGGAGGAGGGCGACAAGTTGCCGGTTATTATTGCGAAAGAAGCCCGCAATCCAATGTCAAAGGAGGGTGAACCCCAAAATTCACGACGTCATCAAAAAGGAAGTCCTAAAACTCCTTGACGCGGGAATGATTTACACTATTTCCGATAGCCCTTTGGTGAGTCCTATTCATTGTGTCCCTAAAAAGGGAGGAATGACCATTGTGCCAAACGATGCCAACGAGTTAATTCTCACTAGACTCGTGACCGGATGGAGAGTGTGCATTGACTATCGTAAGTTGAATGACGCCACTCGAAAAGACCATTTTCCCTTGCCCTTCATGGACCAAATGTTGGAGCGTCTTGTGGGAAACGATTTCTATTGCTTTTTAGATGGTTTTTCCGGTTACTTCCAAATACCCATCGATCCTCGTGATCAAGAAAAAACTACGTTTACCTGTCCATATGGAACGTTGCCTATCGTAGAATGCCATTCGGACTTTGCAATGCACCGGGAACCTTTCAAAGGTGCATGATGGCTATTTTTCATGATATGATCGAGAAGACGATGGAAGTCTTCATGGATGACTTTTCCGTGTTTGGTAGTTCGTTCACTTCATGTTTGTCGAATCTCGAGAGAATGTTGAAGCGTTGTGAGGAAACCAACCTTGTGCTTAATTGGGAAAAATGTCATTTTATGGTTAAAAGTGGAATCGTCTTAGGGCACAAGGTTTCGAAAGAGGGGATTGAGGTAGATCAAGCTAAGGTAGACGTCATCGCCAAATTACCTCATCCTAAAACCGTAAAGGGAGTTAGGAGTTTCCTAGGCCACGCGAGCTTTTATCTTCGATTCATCAAGGATTTTTCAAAGATCTCTCGACCTATTACACATCTCCTTGAAAAAGATGCACGTTTTGTCTTTGACGAAGATTGTGTACGAGCCTTTGAAATCCTTAAAAGGAAACTTACCGAAGCTCCCATTCTTTTTGCTCCCAATTGGAACCTCCCCTTTGAGCTCATGTGTGATGCTTGTGACTACGCTATTGGGGCCGTATTGGGGAAACGTCATGATAAACACTTCTTGCCTATTCACTATGCAAGCAAGACGATGACCGAGGCTTAATTAAAATACACTACAACGGAAAAGGAGTTCCTTGCTGTGGTGTATGCAATTGAGAAATTCCGACCTTATCTCGTCTTGACTAAATGCATAGTGTATACGGATCATTTGGCTATCAAGTATCTTATGGCTAAACAAGATGCAAAGCCAAGATTACTTCATTAGATTCTCCCCCTTCAAGAATTTGATCACAAAATTGTTGACAAAAAAGGAGCCGAGAATCTAGCAGCCGATCATCTTTTTCGTTTGGAAGATCCTCACTGAAGTGTTTACGAGCCCAAGGAAATCACCGAAACATTTCCGCTCGAGACACTTGGTGTAGTGAATTCTAAGATTGATTCTTCCACCCCATGTTTTGCGGACATCGCAAATTACCATGCGGGCAATCATCAAGGGTATGACGACTCAAGAAAAACGAAAATTCATTCGTGACGTCAAGTTTTATTTTTGGAACGACCCTTACTTGTTTCGAACTTGTGCAGATCAAATTATTCGACGTTGTGTCTTTGGTACCGAAGCTTCTAACATCCTTAGAGCTTGTCACGAGGGACCCACGAGTGGTCACCACGGTGCTAATCTCACGGCTAAGAAGGTCTTTGATGCCCGTTTCTTTTGGCCTACTATTTACCGAGATGCACATGAGCTTGTGAAGTCGTGTGACTCATGCCAACGACAAGGAAAAGCGTCACAAAAAGATGAAATGCCACAAAATATCATCCAAGTGTGTGAGATCTTTGACGTTTGGGGCATTGACTTTATGGGGCCATTCCCATCATCTCGTGGTAATAAGTACATCCTTGTCGCCGTTGACTACCTATCTAAGTGGGTGGAAGCTAAGGCTTTGCCCACCAATGATGCTCGTCTGGTAGTCAAGTTTTTGAAAAGCTTGTTTTCTCGGTTTGGAACCCCTCGTGCGATCATAAGCGATCGTGGAACCCATTTTTGTAACGACCAATTCGAAAGGGTCCTAAGGAAATATGGGGTTACACATCGTCTTTCTACGGCTTATCACCCACAAACGAGTGGCCAATTCGAGGTTTCAAACCGAGCTTTGAAGAGGATCTTGGAGAGATCTATTGGGGAAAACCGACAATCTTGGTCGGATAAGTTGGACGATGCTTTATGGGCCTTTAAGACCGCTCATATAACGCCCATCAGGTGCACTCCCTATAAGCTTGTGTAAGGGAAGAATTGTCACTTGCCAATTGAACTCGAACACAAAGCTTATTGGGCCCTAAAGCATTGTAATGATGATATAGAGACCGCGGGAAAACACCGGAAAATGCAATTAAATGAATTGGATGAATTAAGGGATATTGCTTATGAAAATTCATTGATTTATAAAGAAAAAACTAAAAAGTTTCATGATTCAAAAATTAAAAACCGGGTTTTTAACATTGGGGATCAAGTTTTGCTTTTTAACTCTCGTTTGAAAATCTTTTCCGATAAGTTGAAATCCCGTTGGTCCGGTCCATTCACCGTGACTCAATTCCATATGGGACCATCGAGCTAGCTCAAAATGATGGCCCCAATTTCAAGATGAATGGACATAGTTTGAAGCACTACTTTGGCGGGGAAGTTCCATCCTTGAACTACCTCGACCAAATCACCTTCCCCAAAGATAATTAGTATTGAGGGGATCTAGTCGAGCTCATGACTCGGTAATAAAAAACGAGGTGCCTCGTGGAGGAGTCCCATGCTTATCCTATGTACATATTATCGCTTTCTAAAGTAGTAACGTGTGGGGATATTTGCCCTTCCAACCTTTGTTCCGTGGTTGTTTGTGAATTGTGGATTTTAGATGATCATTATCATCACGATTGGAGCCTCTCGTGTTCATTTTATGGGAGCACTCGATCGTTTGATTTGAAGACTTTCTCAATATCCATGATATATCCTTTGATGTTCTAACCTTAGGTTTATAGCACACTTCATAAACGGCTTTAAATTTAACGGTTACACCCTTTCCATGCTAGATTAGGCATTCGACTACGTCTCTAGTATGGGGGTTTTCCAACCCTTAGACTCGAAACATTGAGGACAATGTTTAACGTTAGTATGGGGGGTGAATAGATACTTTCCTTGCCAAACCTTCACGCTTTCCAAAGTTTATCTTTTTGTTTATCGTTTTGTTGCAAAATAAGGCTAAAAATAGCCAAATTTTAAAAATTTTCTCATGTTTTATAAGTGTTTAAAGACACGAATGTAAATTTTCCGATGGCGAGAATAAGAGTAATTTTTTACTCGACCGTGCGTGTTGCGCACTTAGCTTTGATTCCTTTACTTTACATTAGGCTAAGTGATTGCAGTGTTTTACCACACCTTTAGGAAAAGGAGAGTAATTAGGGAAAAGTATTAAATACGACGGTTTAGGAAAACCGTGTACAAATGACCCTAAGATGAAGTTCCAAGTTCGTTTCCCAAGGAGGTATATGTGTGTGGATAATTCGTAATTGGTTTGAGATTAATATTGGTTAGAAAGGGATGAGAAAAGAGAATGACGAAGACGTGAAATTAATTACTACTACGACTTAACGTAAAACCGTAAACTAACCTAAAAAAAATTAATTCTAAAAATTACCAAAAATTCACCAAAAATCAAAATAAATAAACTAAGAGTTTACCAATGATCAAAACGTTTTCAAACCTTTTAATTAATTAAAAATTCAACTTTTAAATGCTAATTAAAGCCCTAAAAATCAAATTAATTATCAAAAAGCCCAAATAAAGATTTTTCAATCGGTAAACCTCTAAAATGACCTAAAAAGATTAAAAACTATTTTTAGAAATTTTTAAACTAATAAAAATATTTAAAATGATTTAAAAACTATTAAAATTTAAAATAATTATAAAAAGTAATCTAAAGATGATAAAATTAATCTAGAAGTTGCAAAATTCCTATTTTAATGTATTTAAGCTAAGAAAAATGTAAAAAGAGCCAAAATGTAAAATTTGAAAAATAATAATAAAATAATATTAAAAATCCAAAAATTATAAAAAATTCTAAAAACTTGAAAACTAGTTTATTTTGACCTAATTAAACAGAAAATGAAAGTGAAATGACCAAAATACCCCTATTAGGCCCTCAAATGCGCCAAAACCAAAAACGGTCAAAACTAATGGGCTTTTTAGCCCAAAAAGTCAAACTTGGCCCAATTGACTTGGAAAAGCCCAATCTGACTCGAAATTTAATTCTAAACACAAAACTCTAAAGGCCCAAAAGCTGAACGTGAGCTTATCACAACTTATTAAGCAACCAGCTTATCCTTATTGAGCTTTTTAGCCCATTAAGCAATAAGCTAATGCCATAATCTCTAATTTGACACACAACCTTCTTTTGGGATACTAAAGAGATCTATAAAAAGAAATTTTGAAAAAGCACACTCAATAAGCCAGAAATAAGCAAAGTACAAATCCACAAAACGACAAAATAGTCGGGTTTGAGATTTAGGGCACCTCAGAAGCTCTAGTTTGTTGCAAAAGCTCACAAATAGCTTAACTAAGAATAATCAATAAAGAAAATCACAAAAAGCCAAGTAGAATAAGCTGTGAGAACCAATAAGCATTCTGAAAAAGCCAAATAAGCTAGTTTCCTAGCAAAAGCTTAACCAAAAGACTTGTAACCTTCCAAACTTGATATTAAGCTGAGAAAAATGAGTTCTATTACAAAACTAAGTTGTTGCATGTACCAATAAGCAAAAAAGATTCAATAAGCTTATGTGATCAAGTTTGACCAAAAGTCAAACACTGACAAGTGAAAATCAAACGCTGACAGGAACAAAATGGACGTTGACAGACTTAATGAAGTGTTTAGACTTGTTTTTCACCCTGCTGGTCAAGGTTTGAGTGCAAACCTTGTGAATCAAAGCCTACCAGTTGAGTAGTCTTGACAAGTTTTGGCATAAATAAGCCAATAAGCCAATAAGCCAATAAGCTTATAAGCTATGAATAAAAAAATCCAAGTAGCCAAATAACCTCACAAGCAGCACACAAATAGAGTCCAAGCAACAAAACAACAATCCTTATACTAGAAATCACAATGCAGACACCAAATGAGGTGGTCACTTTGCTGATACAAATGACCACTTCAGCCAACTTTGATAAGCTATAACAAACACAATAAGCCACCAAATTCAACAACCAGATAACCAATAGATAGCTTATCACCCAAACTATTCCCAAACCTGATTTCAGACCTTAGATCCAACTAACAAAGAAGTTATTGGATCTAATGTGTTTGACCAATCTCAAAAACACTTTTATTAGGTTTTAGCAAAACTTCCAATCCTTTTTCCAAACTTTAAAAAACTTAACCAATGACTAAAACTTGTTCAAAATGACTTGTTTAAACTTCCCAAACCCTAGGAACCAAGGGCACAAGGCCACAAGGCCTTATGAACCAGTAAACCCAAACAGACCTTAATCAACCACTTTTCAAAGCAACTTGTGATTTTTAAACACAACCTATTGATTTTATCATTCAAACAGCTACACTAGGTGACAACTAACAGATTGCAACCATAAAACACAAAGTAAAAACACATAATCACCAAATCATATACAAAAATGCAAAACAGGAAGTAACATGAAAATTTTTAGAGGAATCTTAAACAAGGGATTATACCTGCCCTCCACAACATCCTAGGATGGCCAGCTATGCTCCTTGGACCTTGTTCAACAACTAGAACAAGACCAAGGTTCTTCAAAAAAGGAAGATCAAAACCTTCTGATGTTCAAAGTAGAACAGGTTTTGATTATGATATATCTTCAACACAAATCAGCAAACAACTCAACCAAGTGCTCAAAACTCTTCTCAGGCTTGGTGTCAACAAGCTTGAAGGAGCTTAAGGCCTTTGGCTAAGGGTTAGTACACAATAATAAGCAAATTCAGAAACCACTTTTCAAGCTTTTTCAAACTTGAAAAACTTACCAAACATAAACGTCCTTGAACCAAATGATTCAAGCACACTTATAACAACAAATGGAACTCAGAATCATCTTTAAACAACACCAACTTTCAAAAACGTAAAAAGGAATTACAATTTTCTCAAAATACCAACTTTTATAAATTTCAAAAAGGAATTACAAGTTTAAAAGGTAAAACTGGAACAAAGGGACTCTCACATGTTGAGGTCTCCTTTTATAGGCAAATGTTATGCTAACACTATTCACAAACCCTAGAAGTGAAATTCCAATATTATCCTTGAGGTCTTCTAGACGATTCTTTGATGTGAGCTGTCCAAAATGATCATAGAGGTTCATTTTAGCTTACTTGTTAAGCAGGGAGTCTAGGCTGTTGATCTTGACACGTGGCTTTACTTAGAGAGAAAGTTGTCACACGATGGGTGAAACGGTTTTGGGTGTGGGACCCTTTGGTGAGTGGGAGTGAGGGTTTTAAGGTTGGGATGAGTTTCTGCTTGTGTGAATCACACGTGGTTGTAGGTAATTGAAAATTACCCTTTGTTTTAAGTGAGGTAAATTCTGGGTTCTTACTTGTTACAGTAACACATTTTGATCCGGTTTTGGTGGATTGTGTTTGTGTTTGGCGCATTTTCTTTTTGAAAGTTTCAAATGTGGAAACTTTAGCCCTTATGTTTTGGCAGGAAGTGAATAATAAGTTTTTCATCCATAAAAACTTATTTCCTTTGTTAATAAACTTTCCATCTTCACACTTTTGGCACAAAACTTTTCCAAAAAGGTTTAAAGGGTTATTTTGCCATGTTTTCATAATTGAAGGACTGATTTTGGACTTTGTTGATCTTCAAAGGTCTTCAATGTAACTTTTACTTCATGAGGGACCATTATTGACAATGTTGAATAGTTGAGGGACTAATCTTGCCATTTCTTCAAAGTTGAAGGACCTTTTTCCAATTTTGACAAACTTAAGGGACCAAACTTGTAATTATGAATTCACAAGGGTTTTAAGTTTAATTTCTTCATTGTTTGAGGATCAATCTTGCATATCTTCAAGTCTTCAAGGGTAAATGTTGGATAATTCATAAACTAGGGCCCGGTTCTTTGTACGGCTTCGTTTCTCGTGTCCGTTTTCCTTGTTTCTTGTGATCTTTTGTCTTTTTCATGATATCCATACCTAAAATACACAAGTAAACAAACACAAGCATATATAAGGTATTTTATGACATTTTTGTGCATTTAAAGCCCGAAAAGAACGATGAGATCATGTATAAATGCCATCTCATCACTCCCCCATACTAAGCCATTGCCGTGCCCTCACGCAATGCTAGAATAAAGTATCTAAGCATCACCAAAGTTCAATTTTATTAACCTATATTGAAAAGTAAAAGACTTGCAACAATATTACGAAGATGTGTAAAGACATAATGTATGATCTTCATCACGAATGTGACTTTTAGGGTCAAAGAATAGAAACAAGTAAATGTCCCTTAGAGTAAATTTCGTCATCCTTGATTGTCATACATTCCATGCTAAGTGCAAAAACGAGATCATTGTTGGTACAATTCACAATGCTAACACTACTCATACGTCCAAATTGTGTAATACGTTTTCTCTCCGCAATCCTAGTTATTATAAAAGGAAATGGGTTACTAGCATTTTTTAACTATTTGTCATGGATCACAAGTGATTCATATTGACTTATTTGAGTAGTTATTAATCCGAAAGCAAAGTAGCACGACTTAATCGATAGTTAGCCGAAGGACAAAATCTTTTAAAACGACTTCTCGTGTATCTCCTTAAGTTCATATCTTGGCATAACGCGTTTCACGATTTGAGACCTTTCTTGGACTGATATTTGGCATGTACTTCATACTTCAAATCTTGGGAAGACGTTCTTGAAATTATGGTCTTCTCTTCATATATTTGGAATTTCTTCACTTGACGTTTTTGAGAGATTCTTCATATTTGGACCACGACATCATCATTTTTCTACAATCTTTATTTTGGACTTTGATATACAACGATCCTCCTCCTTTTCGGACTTGGATATATTTAGCCTCATACCTTGTAAGGGTCTTTTCGGATAGACTTTCTCCATGATCTTTAGGGGAGTAATTGCTTTTCGTCGTGTGTCTCGATCCTTCATATTGATTTAGGAATAATGATACTTCACATCATCTTGGATCTTTAGCAACATAATAGAGCTCCTCATGCCTTGTTAGGGCCTTTTTGGATGATCACCAATCTTCGCGTCCCGCTTCAATAAGTTATGCCTTGGCTATGAACTCTATTCAACCCCGAGCAACTTTTAAACGATCTTGCCCTAGAGGCTAAGTAACCTTTCAAATCGTACGACCTTACTTATTGCAATTATTTTTATTCCTAATGCATTGATCTTATGGGAAGAAAAAACCACAATTAAAAACATATGAGTTTTTGAAAGAACATTTTCATGTTCTACGTTTAGCATGATGACTTGTCTAACTCTATCACTTCTCGTTCTTCACTATATAAAGACCTCTAATTAAAGAGACTCGTGAATACTTAGCCATGCAAGTCAAAATTAAGCCAAATTTGGATTAGCTTTCATTAAGTCTATATCAAATCAAAGTTTTGGGTTTTCTAGCCACCTATAGGATCTTGCACTTTCTTGGACTTTTTCAAGTTTAGAGAATGCATTTTATAGTTCCCTTGATAAGTGACTTTCTAGGATCAATTATTGGAACTTGCGAAAAGTTCTTGTTCTTAACCCGAATGAGCTAAGACTTTCGCGTTTTAAAGCTCCCTACATAAAAGTCTAGCAAAACTTGAATTGTGCGGGTTAAGGAATGTAAAGGGCTCCAAATGCCCATCAAGTCAAAAATTAGCTCTTATTCTACCTATCAGAAAATATACATTCGTGTCTCAAAAACACTTATGAAAACTAAGAAAATTTTTAAAATTAGGCCATTTTTAGCCTTATTAGCAACAAAACAAAACACTGAAAGTTGGAAAACGTGAGGGCGTAGCAAAGCAAGTATCTATTCACCCCCCCATACTAAAAGTAAACATTATCCTCAATGTTTCGAGTCTAAAGGTGGAGCACCCCCATACTAGAGACGAAGAATCGAATGCTTAGGATCTAGCATGGAAAAGGTGATCAACAATATATCTAAAGCCGTTAATTAAGTATGATAAAAGATAATTGTTAGAACAATAAAGGATATGTCATGGATTCGGAAAAACTTCTTCAAGCAAACGATGGAGGCTCACGTAAACGAACACGAGAGTCTTCAATCGTAGATGATGATGATGATCTAGATAACACAATCACAAACAACCATGAGACAACGAGTTGGAAGGGTACAAGTCCCCTTATTAGTGAGTAGTAAGCATAAAAGGATAAGCATGGGATCTCCCCCACGAGGCACCTCGTTTTTAATTACCAAGTCATGAGCTCGACTCGATCCCCTCAATGCTAATTATCATTGGGGAAGGTGACTTGGTCGAGGTCAACCATTGAAGGAATTTTTCCACCAAAGTAGTGCTGAAGCCTATGTCCATTCACCTTGAAGTTAGGACCATCATCTCGAGCTAGCTCGATGGTCCCATAAGGAAACACTTGTGTAACGGTGAAAGGACCCGACCAACGAGATTTCAATTTCCCGGAAAATAACTTAAGTCTAGAGTTAAAAAGTAACACTTGATCACTAACGTTAAAAACCCGGTTTTTAATCTTTTCATCATGAAACTTTTTTGTATTTTCTTTGAAAATCAGTGAATTTTCATAAGCATTGTCTCTTAATTCATCTAATTCATTCAATTGTATTTTCCGGTGATCTCCCGTGGTCTTCAAGTCAAAGTTTGCATGCTTAAGGGCCCAATATGCCTTGTGCTCCAATTCAATGGGCAAATGACAATTCTTACCATAGAATAACTTATAAGTAGTGCAACCGATAGGTGTCTTATAAGCGGTCCTAAAGGCCCATAAACCGTCATCGAGTTTGTCGGACCATGAAGCACGGTTTTCTCCAATCGACCTCTCTAAAATCCTCTTCAAAGCTCGGTTCGAAACCTCGACTTGCTCACTCGTTTGCGGGTGATAAGCCGTAGAAAGACGATGAGTAACTCCATATTTCTTTAAGACCTTCTCTAATTGTTCATTACAAAAATGGGTTCCACGATCGCTTATAATAGCACGAGGGGTTCCGAACTGAGAGAATAGTGTCTTCAAAAACTTCACTACCACACGAGCATCATTAGTAGGTAAAGCCTTAGCTTCCACCCACTTAGAAAGGTAGTCTACCGCGACGAGGATATACTTGTTACCATGAGACGATGGGAACGGCCCCATAAAGTCTATGCCCCTAATGTCGAAAATCTCACACACTTGAATTATGTTTTGCGGCATTTCATCACGTTGAGACGATTTTCCTTGACGTTGGTGCGAATCACACGACTTCACAAGTGCGTGTGCATCACGATAGATAGAAGGCCAAAAGAAGCCGGCATCGAACACTTTCTTAGCCGTGAGATTAGCACCGTGGTGACCACCCGTGGGTCCCTCGTGACAAGCTCTAAGGATATTAGAAGCTTCGGCACCAAAAACACAACGTCGAACGAGTTGATCCGCACAAACCCGAAAGAGATAAGGGTCGTCCCAAAAATAGAACTTGACGTCACGAAAGAATTTTCGCTTTTTTTGTGTCGTCATACCCTTGATTATGAAATTCCCGCATGGTAATTTGCAATGTCGACAAACCATGGGGTGTTGTCTTTAGAATTCACTACACCGAGAGTCTCGAGAGGAAATGTTTCGGTGATTTCTTGTTCTCGAAAACATCTTTGTGAGGATCTTCTAGACGAGAGAGATGATCGGCCGCTAGATTCTCGGCTCCTTTATTGTCAAGCACAGTGACATCAAATTCTTGGAAGAGGAGCATCCAACGAAGCAATCTCGGCTTAGCATCTTGCTTAGCTAAGAGATACTTGATAGCCGAATGGTCGGTATACATGATGCTTTTAGTTAAGAAGAGATAAGGTCGGAAATTCTCAAAAGCATAGACCACGGCAAGGAATTCCTTTTCCGTTGTGGTGTACTTTAGTTGAGCCTCGGTCATCGTCTTACTAGCATAATGGATAGGACGGAAATGCTTTTCATAACGTTGCCCTAAAACGGCCCCTATAACATAATCACTTGCATCGCACATGATTTCAAAGGGTAATTCCCAATTAGGAGCAACAAGAATGGGAGCTTCGGTAAGTTTCCTTTTAAGAGTTTCGAAAGCTCTAACACAATCCTCATTGAAATTAAAAGGAGCATCCTTCTCGAGAAGGTGTGTCATAGGTCGAGAGATTTTCGAAAAGTCCTTGATGAAACGACGATAAAAGCCCGCGTGGCCTAGGAAACTCCTAACCCCCTTAACGGTTTTGGGATGAGGTAACTTGACGATGACGTCTACCTTAGCTTTATCGACCTCAATCCCCGCTTCTGAGACCTTATGTCCTAAGACGATTCCTTGTTTACACATAAAATGACATTTTTCCCAATTAAGCACAAGATTGGTTTCTTCACAACGTTTTAACATTTGCTCGAGATTAGATAAACACGACGTGAACGAATTGCCAAACACCGAAAAGTCATCCATAAACACTTCCATCGACTTCTCGATCATATCGTGAAAAATTGCCATCATACACCGTTGAAAGGTACCCGGTGCATTACAAAGTCCGAAAGGCATCCTACGATAAGCGAACGTTCCATAAGGACACGTAAATGTAGTCTTCTCTTGATCATGAGGGTCGATAGGGATTTGAAAGTAACCGGAAAAACCATCTAAAAAGCAATAGAATTCATTTTCCGCAAGTCGCTCCAACATTTTATCCATGAAGGGCAAAGGAAAGTGGTCTTTACGAGTGGCGTCATTTAACTTTCGGTAGTCAATACACACCCTCCAACCGGTCACAACACGAGTGGGAATTAACTCGTTGTTTTCTTTAGGCACAACGGTCATTCCTCCCTTTTTAGGGACACAATGGATTGGGCTCACCCATGGGCTATCGGAGATAGGATAAATCATTCCCGCATCAAGGAGTTTCAACACTTCCTTTTTAATGACATCGTGAATTTTGGGATTCACCCTTCTTTGATTTTGAATTGCGGGTTTGTAGTCATCCTTCATTAAAATCTTGTGAGTACAAAATTTTGGGTAAATGCCCTTAATGTCGGAAATTTTCCACGCAATTGCCCCTTTATGAGCTTTAAGAACTTTCAAGAGCTCGGTTTTTTCATCATTAGCAATACCTCTTGCAATAATAACCGGCAACTTGTCATCACCTTCCAAGAATGCGTATTCAAGGTGAGAAGGAAGATCTTTCAATTCAAGTATAGGTGGTTCCTCGATTGAATATTTTGGTTCAACACTCATAACTTCCATCGGTGGAAGAAATGGTGGAATAGAAGTATCATCACTAATCAACACCTCATCTTCATTGTCAATTTCATTTGAAGTGAAATCGCCTCCTTGGAATGGAGTGAGATTTGGTGTAGAATTAGCAAGAATCGGATCCAAAATAGTGGGATTGCCACTTGACGAGCTATCAGAAAAACCTAACACTTCTTGTGAAAACTCATCGCAAACCACATCAACTAAGTCAATGTGATTGATGGTAGCGATTGCATAAACATGAGAAGGTTTTGAGTTTTGAGTAGCGTTTATAACAAGTTCCTCTTCGTTGAATCTCAAAGTGATAGTTCTTGCATGAACGTCGATAAGCGATCTCGAGGTGTCTAAAAATGAACGACCTAAAATTAGAGGAACTTGAGGATCCGCGGGGATGTCAACTACTATAAAATCAACGGGATAGTAGAACTTCCCCACTTTTACGAAAACATCTTCGGCTACTCCACATGCTAAAATCGTAGAATGATCGGCCATCTTGATAGACATGTTCGAAGGAATAAGAGCGAGAAGCGAAAGTGATTTCCAAATGGAAAATGGCATCAAATTAATGCTCGCACCAAGATCGGACAAGGCGAGGCATTCTTTCATATCTTGTATGTCACAAGGAATGAAAAACTTTCCAGGGTCACCAACTTTTTCTAGTATGCGGTTAAGATAAACCGAAGAACAATTAGCAAGCTTTGAAAGCTTTTCCTTATCGCTCATCATACTTTTAAAAGTGGAAGCGAAACGAGGCATATATAACAACACGTCGGCTAAACTCACATCAAAATGCACTTGTTGAAACATTTTTATAAAAAGCTCGATTTGTTGTTTGTTACGTTCTTGCAATTTCTCTTTGTTTCGTCTCGAAGGGTAAGGTAAGGGTGGTGTGGGTTGGACATTAGGCAACGGCCTTGGAATATTGGGTTCCACAATTGGTATTGGTTCAACCGTAGGTGTGGTATGAGCGGTACTTCGTGGGCTTGTAATATGCTCCTTTTCGACCATCACCTCGGGTTCTTTCTCGATTTCCTTCTCCGTAGAAGTACTTGGACGAGAGATTGGTTCCTTGAAAGTTTTACCACTTCGTGTAGTAATAACCTTCATTTCTCCCTTCGGGTTTGCAATGGTATCACTAGGAAGACCACCCGAGGAAGAGGGTTTACACATGATTGCTTCAAACATTTTTACCATTCGGTCTTAAAATTTTGATTGCCTAGCATCCGCTTTTAACAATTCTTGCTTAATCTCATGTTGTCCTTGTTCCATCTTTTGTTGATTTTGTTGAAGACGTTGGACATTTCCTTCCATTTTATTTGCATGAGTTTTAAGTTCATTAGCAAGTTCGTTTTTAGGCTCGTTTTTCAACTCGGATCTTAAGCTAATCATTTCACGTTGCATGTTATCAAATTTAGCATCATTTGCTTTAGCATAATCCAAAAATTCTCCTTGAAGATTTTTAGTGTGAGCATTTTGAAAACCTTGTGTAGTGTTTTGAAAATCATGGTTTTGGTTTTGATTAGTGACTTGTCCATTCCCACTTTGATAATTCCCTTTGTGGTAGTTACGTGAATTGCCTTGATAATTACCACCTTGGTTGTTGTTTCGATAGTTATTAGCATTTTGATTTGGTGGAGCTTGATTTGGGCGGGAACCTTGGCCGTTTTGGTTATAAGTTCCCGTTGCTACGTAAGCACTCGAAGTGTTACCATCCGCGGTAAATGATAGTTGTAAAATTAGACACTTGCTTTAGGAAAAACAAGCACCTAAAATATAGGGCAAGCAAGCACGACGATTTAGGAAAACCGTGTGTGAATGACCCAATGAAGTGAGTTCGTTCTCGAGGAGGCTAGTGCGTTGTGTAATGAATTGATTAATGGTTTGTGATTATATGATTGAGAGAAAAAGAAAATAGAAATGGGGTGAGAAGAGAATGACGGTTACGAAGACGGATCGAGCTAACACGAAAAGGTCGTTGACGTAAAACCGTAAAAAGCTACAAATTAAAAATTTTAAACCTAAAAATTAATTAAAAGTTAAACTAAGTCTAAAATAATATAAATAAGAATAAAAATCCAACAAAAATATTTTAAAACCTTTTATTAATTAAATATTCAATTTTAAATGCTAATTAAAGCCCTAAAATTAAATATAATTAACAAAATGTCCAAAATATTATTTTATTGAACTAATAAGTTACTTATATTATTTAAAGTCTAAAAAGTATTTTTCCTAAATTTAAAAATCTATTTTTCTATTTTTAATAAACTAAAATAATTATAAAAAAATAATAAAATAATGCCATAAAGAATTTGACAATTTTAAAAATCCTAATTTACTCTAATGAACAGTAGAAAAATGAAAAAGTTTGAAAAATATAAAATTTTTCACTAAAAGACAAAACAGTTAATAAATAAAACCCTAATTAATCTAAATTAATTCTAAAAAATAAATAAAAAGTGAACAGTAAAAACTTTTTAGACCAAAAATCTTAAATTATTTTTCTAAATAAAAGAAAAATTTTAAAACTGAAAAATACTGATTTTCTTACACTAAATGCCAAAAACATAATAATAAAAAGTATTTAAAATAGCTATTAAATGTAAAAAATAGCAAATGAACAGTAATAAAAAATCTAATTAAACAGAAAAGTCCAAAATAAAATAAGAAAAATATAGAAACTAGTTTCAAGTCCTAAATCCAATTTTCACCCACTAAAGACAAAAAACCCTAGTTTCTGATAGTGACATGTGCTTGTGTTTGTCTCGTAGTGAAGCAGTACTAACCAATACACTAGCAGGGGTAACTTTTTTCCCACTGCTAGTGTAAAATTATGGTCTGGTGGATTTTTGAGCTTAGGAAAGCTATTGCTTGGTTTTTGCTTGGACAATGGGGCACTCCCACAACCAGTTGGGTTGTGGGAAGTCAATTAAACAAGAAAAAAAACACAAGTCTTTCACAAAAATCAAGCAAAAATAGCACACAAAGTTACTGATTAAGCATGCAATGTTTCTGATGAACAGTTGCTGATGCACTTTGCACAAAAATGATTTTCAAAGCTCACAAATTTGCAAACAACCCTACCAACTAGCATATAAGTGATGCGCAATCCTACTTAGACCTATCTTCTAACAACTTGCAAGATTTGATGCACAAATTCTCATGAAAATAGTCAAAAAAAGGACCTTGCTGTTTTGAGCTACTTTTCCAAATTTTTTAACATGCAATTTGCTTTGAAACTTTACCAAACTGAAAATTAACTAACATACAAACTATTACTAACCTAATGGGTGTGTTGAACCAGTTTTAAAGCAAAATGCAGTAGCTTATATGAGCTTATCCTGTATTCCCAAACACCCCTTAAATTACTGAGTATGAAATTTAACAAAGCACACCTATTCAAAATCAAACCAAACTGATTACAAATACTTCTAACATGCATACAACCCCTAATTGAGCAATATCAAACAACAAAATCACACTTAAACAACTTTCAGTCAAATTCATGCAAATTCATACAATCTCATAAATCACAATTTTTTGAAAACTCAAACAAGGAACAAGAGTGTTACCTTGTGGGACGCACATCCAGGTCCCACAATGGCTGAAAAGCCACCTCCAACAAGCTCGGGCTTGTGCAGAACTTTGTTGAGATGCTTGACAAAAAATGGATAAAAATGGATGCTTGTTTCTTCTTGCTTCCTGCACAATCACAACAAACCAGGACCAAACTTCAAGCTTCTATAAGCCAGTGCTCATAAGCTAGTGTCAAAATAGCTTATGAGCAAGTCTTATACAAACAGTTAGCTTAGAACAACAAAATAAACAAAAAATCTTTTGAAAAACTGATTTTCCTTCAAAAATCTTTTTCAAACCTACAAACCAACAAACCTTGAACCCAATGAACACGTTTTAAAACAAGTCCAAAATCAGAAAACCAATAATCCAAATCCACTTTCACTTCATGAAATCTTGGATTTCTGAAATCTAAAACCTTTTTAAAACCCAAATTGTGAAAACTGAAACTTCACAATGTTAACCAAAAAGAAATGATGGAACTCAGAATTTTTGTTCAAACAAACACCAACTTTCAATATATAAAAAGGAATAACATTTGCTAAGAAAAAACCAACTTTTATAAAAATTAAAAAGGAATTACAAGTTTGGCTAAAAAATCTGGAACAATGATACTTGTGACATGCCACAAGTATTTATACAACTGAATAGAAGAAACTAGAAGCTAAAACCCTAATGGGCGAATTTCCTGAAAAGCCCTTGATTGTTGACTGAATTTCTTGGTCAAATTCGTGCCCATGTGATGGAAAGTGATGGCCAGCTGTTTCTTTTGATCTTGGGACGTTCATTTGGTGTGGAGGACAAGTAGAATCATGTGGGACGTTGATCCTGTCCCCTCCTTAGGTTTGGGTGAAAATGATGGGTGTAGGGGAATCTCATGGGGGGTCCAGGGGTGCATGTGGTCGCATTTTTGGGTGTGGGATGGGTTAAGGGTTAGGTTAATCATTGATCTGGAGCAGCTTAACAAAAACCCCACTGATATGATCTTAATTCGACCTGAGTTTTGTTTAGGGTTTATGGGGGATTAGGAGGTTATTTAATCTGATTTGGGGATTAAGGATTTTAAATAAATGTTTTGGTGGGAAATAATAAACTGATTAATATAATCAATTTAAGCCGTGAGTGGGGTGTGACGTGGGTGGGGAGTGTGAGGTGGTGAGATGTGAGTGGATGGTGGGGGTGATGTGGATAGATGATTGGTGGTGGTGAGTTTGATTGTCTGGCTAAAATGGTCCCTTAACTCCTTTGTTTTGTTCACTTGCATTTAAACAGCCACAAACTTGAATTCCCTTTATAATCAACTTTTCCAACTTGTCAAATTCAGTCCTTTTGTTTAATTAAACTTTAGGCAAGGACTACAAATGCAATTTTATCCAATTCCAAGGGCTATTTTTGACATTTCTTCAAACTTTAAGGATTTTTCTTGTACAAATGACTATTGGAGGGTCATTTGTGACAAGTCTTCAAAGATGAGGGACCAAACTTGTATTTCTTCAATTCTTCAAGGACCATTTTGGAAATTCTTGATTCGGGTCCGGTTCATTGTGCGGCTTCGTTTCCCGTGTTCGTTTTTGAATGATTCTTGTGATCTTTTTGTCTTTTCCTCAATATCCGTACCTAAAATACACAAGCAACAAACACGAACATATATTTGGCAGTTTCAATGATATTTAATGCATTTTAAGCCCATTTTGGACGATGAGACTATGTATAAAAGCAGTCTCATCACTCCCCCATACTAAACCATTGTCGTTCCCTCACGTAATGCTAGAATAAAGTATCGTAGCATCTCCAAAATTCATTTTTATTCACTTTATTGAATGATAAACAAGCTACACTACTACTATTACTACTTGCGTTTTAGACATAATGTATGATTTTCATCGCAAAATGGGACGTTTAGGTTCATAGAATAAGAACACGTGAATGCTTCGTTAGAAATAATTTCATCGTCCTCGATTTTCACCCCAATTCCATGCCAAGCGTGCAACGAGATCATTGTCATTATAAGTTAGTAATGCTAACACTACTCATATGCCCTAATCACGTACTTATCCTCCCATTATTCCTAAGTTGTATCTCTTATATTTTATTATGTCTTGAATGTTTCACGAGGATACATTGTTTGACTTATGCAATAATAGAGATTTAGGTCTAAAAATAGAGTCTTAACGGTGTAACCAAGACCATTAAATCAATAACCCCTCCTAATAGACAACGATGTTAAAAAATTAAGTTGACAAGAAGAATCGATAAACACGGTTTTATAACGGTTTTGAACATGAGACTTATTACCAAGACTTTTATACGCCCCCTAACGGAAGGGCCTTATTATCTTTGGTTTACCTCCATCTTTTATTCAACTTCGCCATGAAGCTTTTATTATGACTTCGGTCTTGCCTTGCCTTTTATTATCCGCCTCATCGGTGGTTTTATTAGCCAAAGACTTATATTCTCACGCTAAGGCGAATTTTGGATCTTTAAAGCTTCGAAGATTAAGGCTTGATTCACTATCAATTTTGCATAGATTTTTCGGCCTTGTGGGGCTTCAAATTTTTGCTTAATTTAGGTGAGCACTTGAAATCTTATTATTGGGTGAAGCTTTCGATTATTCGGGTGCCAATACTTCAAAACCGTGACGCTGGCGATACCTTAATGTCTTCCCAATTTATTACACGGAAGCTACTAGAAAAGACTAGAAACCCAACAATCCTAACTAAATCGCTAAGTCAGTATTTATTAAGAAAAAAATATTTACATGCGAAGGGAGAATAAGCAAACAACGAGAACACATGAGTTTTTGAAAGAATACGAGTACCCTACGTTTAGCATAGTAACTTATAATTAACTCTATCATTTCTCGTCCTCATTTAAGAGACTTAGCCTAATGTAAAGTTAAGGAATCAAAGCTAAGTGCTCAACACGCACGGTCGAGTCAAAAATTACTCTTATTCTCGCCATCGGAAAACCTACATTCGTGTCTTCAAACACTTATAAAACATGAGAAAAAATTTAAAATTTGGCCATTTTTAGCCTTATTTTGCAACAAAAACGATAACAAAAAGATAAACTTTGGAAAGCTTGAAGGTTTGGCAAGGCAAGTATCTATTCACCCCCCATACTAAAGTTAAACATTATCCTCAATGTTTCGAGTCTAGGGGTGCAAACACCCCCATACTAGAGACGTAGTCGAATGCCTAATCTAGCATGGAAAGGGTGTAACCAATAAATTAATAGCCGTTTATTAAGTGTGCTAATAACCTAAGGTTAGAACATCAAAAGGATATATCATTTGGATATTGAGAAAGTCTTCAAAGCAAACGATCGAGTGCTCCCATAATACGAACACGAGAGGCTCCAATCGTGAAGATCATGATCTAAAAACCACAATTCACAAACAACCACGGAACAAAGGTTGGAAGGGCACAAATCCCCTCACATTAAACTAATTAGAAAGAAATAATATGTACATGGATAAGCATGGGTCTCCCCCACGAGGCACCTTGTTTTTGATAATCGAGTCAAAAGCTCGACTCGAATCCCCATAAATGTGATCATTTAGGGATTATCATGGTTCGGTCAATTTTTAGTAGGGCTTACATGATAAACAAGGCCAAAAAACAACAGGTATTAAGGACTAAGTCCTTTGATGATGCAAAATACCGGGGTCGAAGATGGCTTCTCGTTTTCATTGGAAAAACAAATCAACTCCACTTCATCGTGTGTCAACACAAACCCAAAGGGTTTCAAGAAAATAGATGTGAAGAAATAGAAGGGTGGGACAATGGGTAAGTCATACAAACATTGAGCTACTCGAGGTAGACTCGCACCAATCAAATAGAAAGATTTTCCATTTATTGCATCGGTGGAAGACCGAGATTTCCCTTTATAAGCAATTCCGGGATCAAATATCTCGTCCTCGGTGGAAAAAGGGGAGGGAACATAAGGGGATTCCCCCACACTAAGTCCACAAAGCATCGTCAAAAGGAGAAGACGAGCTTGTAGCACTCAATACACGTGGTGATGACGGAGTTAGAGTTGTAGAAAAATCTTTTAAATCCAATTTAAAATCTTTCCCTTTTTCATCTTTTAAACTCTCCTTATGAAAACCCGACTTAATTATGTCAAAAATATTTGGTGTTTCTAAAGCAATGTTAGTCACACGAAAAATTCTCACATTTGAAAACCGTTTTGGCAAAGGTGGTGGTAAGTTCTCAAAACGTTTGTCAACAAAGAAAACTTCCCCATCGGGATCAACATATTCATCATCCGAAGAATCATTCGTGATTGGAATCGTAGGCTTAACACTCTTAACCTCCACCGGCGGAGGGGACAAAACTTCATTTTTATCATCAACTCCTAAAACTCTTTTTGAAATCCTTTTACAAATGTTTTTGATGGGACTAACATTGTTCAAAGACGTGATAGAATACACATGAGAAAGTGTGGAGTTTTGAGTTGCATTAATGACGAGTTCTTCCTCATTGAAACGAAGAGTGATTTTCCTAGCATGCACATCGATAAGTGCTCTCGAGGTATCCAAAAATGATCGACCTAAAATTAGAGGAACTTTAGGATCGATGGGAATGTCAACAACAATAAAGTCTACGGGATAGTAGAACTTTCCAAATTTCACGAAGAAGTCCTCGGCTACTCCACAAGCTAGAATCGTAGAATGATCGGCCATATCGATTGACATTCTTGAAGGAGTGAGATTGGGAAGATTGAGCGACTTAAAAATCTCAAGAGGCATCAAATTAATACTAGCACCAAGATCGGCCAAGGCGTAACATTCTTCCATGTCTTGTATAGCACATGGGATTAAAAACTTGTCGGGATCACCGACTTTTTGAGGTATGCGGCTAAGAAAAACCGATGAACAACTAGACGATTTTTGCAATTTCTCTTTGTTATTCAACATACTTTTGAAGTTCGCGGCAAATCGAGGCATCATGACTAAGGCGTCGGCAAAACTTATATTAAAATGCAAGTCACGAAACATTTTCATAAAAAGTTCATATTGATAATTATTTCGTTCTTGTGCCTTTTCCTTGTCTCGTCTTGAAGGGTAAGGTAAGGGTCGTGTGGGTTGGGGCATAGGCAAAGGCCTTGGAATCTCGGGTTCCATGATTGGTATTGGTTCAACCGTAGGTGTGGTTTGAGCGGTACTTCGTGGGCTTGGAATTTGCTCCTTTTCTACCACCACCTCGGGTTCCTTCTCTTTTAAATATGTAATCTTGTATTTTCTTTATTTATGTATATTTATATGATGATTAATGATGATCAAAGTATTGTGTGGGGATCATGTGTTGATAAACTTGCTTAAAAAGATTGAAAACTACATGTAAAAGTGGTAAATTCTTACTTAAATTAGTAGGTTGTATAAAAACAGTAAAGAACCTTATGTTAATCTGATAAAATTGCATAGATGAATTAATATACAGTAAGTTATAAGACTAGTACACATGTGAGAGTTGGCCATATAATAGAATCTTTATAATGAGTGAGATATGATCAAAACAAAATTGAAGTGCAAATCTGAGTAGTCTGTTTTGGACGGACTGTTAGGGACATTCCGATTTAGATTGAGCAGTAGCTAAAACTAAGTTAATTGTAGCACATAGTATGTAGTTTATGGTATCCAAAAATGAGCTTCTATCTCCTTGTAAAACTCATGATATGGTAAAAATGGTGAAAGTGAAAATAATAATCAAATTTTTGTAAAATAAAGTATATAGTATAATATTAGCACTCAAGTAAATATAATATAAAAAGTATACTTAAAACCCACTAACTTATATATTACATATAAATAAGTATGTACTTTAATAAATAAATGTGACATTTTATAAAAATGACAATTTGATAAGTTTATAAGTTATAAAACTATAAACATGAGTTTTATGTCTTTTCGGCTAAAACCGTAAAATTAACGTTTTCGTCAATTAAAATATAGATGGTCGGACCCGTCTAATGTAAACATTTTATAACTCATATACTGATATATAATTACATAATACAAGTAAAAACCGATAAAACCCAAGCTTTATAACATATGAACATTAACGGGCCAAATTTGCCTTATTGGACTATTAATCCAACTAATTTGGCTAAACACTTATGAACTTACTCATTGGGCTTAACCAACTTGGGCCCAACATATGAGTGTAGGCCTGGTATAAAAAGTATAAATGGGCTAATATAAAGTATTGGACTTTAATGGGCTTATTGGGCCTTGATATGGAATTGGATTGAAACTAGTGTAACTAGTCAAAAATTTGACTAACACATAACACTATAATGTGTATGAAGATATAAACTCCCACATGAATATCATCATACTCATGATATCATCATATATACATAGCCATTATTTTTATAAATTCATTGGAAAAGAGTCTAAGACGAGTATTATTTGTCTAGGTTTCCGTGATTGAAGCACGTACCGTACATCCAAATCGCCGATAACCGCTATCCCACATCAACGTGAGTTCATAACCTTGCACTCTTTTAAATGTTTTATGAAATGTTTTATAAACCCGCGAGGGAGATAACATGTTAGTTTTAATAAAATAGGACACTAGTTGTCCCGATTGTTTGTTTATTGATTTGGACCCGAATGATTGTATGACCCGATGAATGATTCTATGACCCAATGTATGAAATAAAATGGATTATTAAAGTTAGGTTATGTCACTAAAAGTCCCATTAGCATGAATTGTGAACTATCGGGATTTGGTAGACGCTTATGCATATAATATTACTATTTGGGGACGATCACCCCTGTTCGCGCCTTGACGGTTGATCCCCGTCGTACCACATTGATTGGTAAGCGAATTTATGTATGAGAAGATTTATATAAGCGTGATTATTGTGACGACACGCTGTTTTAGATGGGCAAATGAGTTTCGGGTTAGCTACCTTTTGTTTGTTATAGTAAGGTAGCAATGTCATGTGGCTTATAATAATCCAAATAACGAAAATACTGCTATACGCATTGAATTACGATATATTGCCTGACTAGCAATACGGGGTCTTATTATTGATATTATGTTCGTCTTTTGGTTTTACATTACCATATTCATATAACGGTTTTTATTTAACTCTATACAACGTTATAAAACGTATTGTATGATGTTTTTACGACATTGGATCGTATAATGGTTATGAAAGCAAAAGCCTATAGTATGATTTACGACAACGATTTGTATAAAATGTTTTTGGCTTATTTTATGGCCTACGACAAAGAATTGTACAAAATGATTTTCGGTAATAATTTTACTCCAATTATATATTAATGGATTTGATTAAACCCTATGAATTCACTCGGCGTTTTCGCTGACCCTTTTCTTTTAACATGTTTTATCTCAGGTACTTGAAGGTAATTCTCGGGAAGACGACAAGAATTTATGACCCGCACTTAAATAAAAATTTCCATTCAAATGTTTTGTAAAATTGTATGAAATACTATGACTTGGGACCTATGTACATTTGATATTCATGAATGGAAAATGCTTTATTATTAAACGATGGGATTTTAAGCGTTGTCTATGATTGGAGTAATATGCTATCCCTTAACACCAACGACTCTTCTGATGAACTAAAGTATGAATATTTGGGGGTGTTACAGTTTGGTACCAGAGCTCTTGTTATAGAGAACGAAAGATTTTTAAATCCAAGGTTTTGAATAAAACATTTCAAAATCTTTTAACTATAAACATTTTTCTCAAAATGTCTAAAAATCTTTTGACTATAACGGTGCCGAAGAATTCCCGAGTTACCGACAAGGCCAGACTGAGAAGTGTTATTTTAATATATATATAACTTGGATTATATATATATGATGTAATTTGATTACATGATTGTTTGATGATTATTTTAATATTTATACGAGGTATTTATACGACGTAGATTGTCACAAGAAATCCTAACTCCCCTAGCAAATCAATCGAAGCTATTTCTGTAGGAAATTCTAGCTATTCTAGATCTAAACCAAGTTGTGGATAGTTATGATCCCAACAAAATGGTTGATATTCGTAGAGATTTTGATAGTAGTTGATTATGATATTGAAGAAGAATTGGCGAGATTAAATCTGATATCGATGTCTTGACGATCTTTCCTTATAGAGAGTGGAGTTTGATAAAACCTTACCACCTGGAATGGTGTCATCTGATTCGTTGTCGCCCAATTCTTAAATTTGAAATCGAAAGGGTGAATGTTGCACTTGAGGCTGTCATTGGAACCATTACCCAAAAGCCTCATGCCATTAGTACCTTTCCGAGAAGTCTAATTGAATGTGTCACACTCCCAAAATATCAGAGTATAATGGCGACAAGGGAGTGGTGACGTCATGATTATCATACACACACAGTTACAAAGAACGACCTCTAAATGAGACGTTCGGAAAATGGATCACTTGTAATTGATAAATTAAATAGTTTTAACATACTGCGGAAGCATAAAACTGGTCACTGTTACAAAACATAGTTTTCCAAGTAGTACAAATGATCTTTGTTTCAAAGAAATGACGGCAATGCATGAGACCTCACTTAGCATCTTCCTTCTTAATACCTGAGAAAAACATTGCTAAAGTGTCAACATAAAGTTGGTGAGTTCATAGGTTTAGTTAATTTGAAATGTTTAATGAACCACAAGATTTAACCAAAAGTTATGACAATATAACAAATACAAAGTCATCTCAAAAGTATTTATTACAGTCTAAGCTCGTGACACCGAAGCGTTAACAACACCGGCAGTATAATCATATAAATGTAGCCCAACTAGATGCCTAAACCCACGACATCCTATCTCAGACTCAAATGAAACTGTGCCCGCTTGTCCCCTTGTTGGACAAGACAGACAGGGACGTCAATCCCGATAGATCTATCCATAACATTCGCGCTTACACAAAGTAATTAACGGTTCACGATTCACGGGCCAAAGCAACTGGGTTTTTAGTGGGACTTAGACTAATATATAAATCAGTAAATGCACTTGTGTTCATACGTTAAAATCAAGCAATGTCTCACCCCAAAAAGCAGTAAAAATGGTTAAGTATGGGGCTATAAACTCACCTCGTAATTCAGCAAAAAGGACGAAGGAAAAGGTAGCTCGAGAGTATGGTTACGCTAGCCGCGACCTATTTAATTATAAGGATCGTGTTACGTTATGAAAATTTATACTAGTAAAAGACACGACACCCTAGTTGTGCTTGACAATACCTTTCGTTTACGGAAAGACACGATACATAAAAGTCGGTTATTAAACGATCGAAGTTTACGGGTTAAATTATACATTTAAGTTAAAAGTTTTCATTTTGGGCTTTAAATAAATCCATACACCAACACTGGCCCAAACAAATACCCAATATACCCACCATGATCCGGCCCAAGGGTTTATTAAACCCGGCCCATGCCCAGGCGATACAAACAAGGAACAAAAGGGGTAAATACGTGTGTTTCACACACAAATATCAAAAACACAGAGTTATCTCTCTCTCTCTTCTCTCGAAACACACCCACCGCCCCACTCTCTCTCTCTTTCTAAAAATTGGATCGGATCATCACTCTCCCATGGCTAATCATGTTTTCAGTTTAATACATCAATCATTTGGGATGGTTTGTGGTGAATAAATCGCGTGGGATGTGGGGTTTCATCCCCACATCAAACCGATTCGGTTTTTGATGGTGTTCTTCCCCAGGGTTAAAATTATTCATCTCAAATCAAAGATAAGTTGTTTATCCTTCTTTTCTTTTAATAAAAATGGTTAAATGATTTTCGTTTATAAAAGATCTGTGGGTTTAAATCACTTGTATAAACATGCTGAGAACCAAATGGCTCTCGGATTTGATAATAAATAAATTAGGGTTTCGAAATTATTTGGGGGTTTTTCTAAATCTCGTGTTTAAATACAATTAATTAACGTTTTCTTTTATAAAAACATGTTAATTTCAACATATAACGATTTTGTAAAAATTAGGGTTTCGGTCAAAATTGGGGGTTTTTGCATATCTTGTTTCCAGTCAAATTAATTATTAGATTCGTGTTTGGATTGGGTTTAATTAGGGTTTTAATTAATAAAATCAAATTAGGGTTTATATAAATTGGGGGTTTTTGCATTCGGTTGATTAATCAAAATTAAGTGGCGTTTTTGGAATATATGAAATATTAATTTCATAATTAAAAAGGTTTTCAGTTTTTAGGGTTTCGATTTGAAAAGGGGTTTTATACCCGCGGCATATTTGGGGGTTTTATAATGTTTCTGTAAAATGCAATGGTTAAGATTTTTGGATTATGGTGACTTTGAATGATAAGGGTTTCGGTAGAAAAACAAGGACATTGATTGTCTTGGTTTGGTTCTCGGTTTGGCCTCGGTTTGGGTCTCGGTTTAAGTCTCGGTTTGGTCTCGGTTTGGTCTTGGTTTAAGTCTCGGTTTGGTTGACAGAAATAATGGGGTTTTGGTCATGTTTAAGTAACAATTGATATGGTTTATCTTTTCAGTTCTTGATTAAAATAGGACCGTGACAAAGACTAACATATTTGTTTAATTTTCGCAGGTTTGGTCAATGACGAGCACAACTAGGAATTTATTCAGAAAATGAAGAGATGATTTGAAAGACTCACAATTGGATGCTTAGGTTTCGGTTTGCAGGTGTGGACGAGAAGGATGGATCGGCTTGACACTTTCGGTCGGACGAGAAGGATGGATCGGCTTGACACTACACTTCACTTCACCCAGGAATTGTGTTTGAAAACTTGTCCAGAAATTGTTACTATAATATTTGGACTGTGAATACTTTGTGTTATGTTCGGACATTTGATAAACTTTGTATTGTATTTAATCTTGTATTATTAGTTTAGGGTTAGACTCAAACTGAATTTGGTAAGCTTGTGATATACCCAATTTGGGTAAACTTGGCATGTGTGCTGGATTGTAGTGCTTAGTGGATGAATAAACTATAGAATTAAGTTGTGACTGAAAATGGACACTTGCTAAGCAAGCTTTTGAAATAAAAGTGAATAAAGGTTTATAACTTAAATGTTTGTACATGATGCACCAATATACTACTCGGCTCAGGTTTGTCGGGTGTTTAAGTTTAGACTCGAAAACTGAATATACACGACTCGATAACAACTCGATACACGATCCAAATCAAAGACAATTATGCGTGACCTCAAGGGATTTAGTAAGTACTTCAAATAATCATACGGCAAAACATAATACGTTTAACAACTCGTGTATTGCATTCATAATTTAATAGACGCGAAAACTCGAGATGTCACATACGCTCTCCCTAAAAAGGGCTTTGTCCGCAAAGCAAAATAAGTAACACATTCATGTAGACAACTCATCGGTAAATAATTAAAGTACTCCTACTATATGAAGAATTTAAGATGAAAATTTGACGGATGTCACAGTATTCCCATGTTTTAGAGATTTCGTCACGAAATCAAGACGTTGTTGTAGTAGGATGATTAGCGAAAAGATGAGGATACTTGCTCTTGAATTGATCTTCACGTTCCCACGTGTATTCTGGACCTCTACGCGCATTCCAACGGATCTTTACAATAGGTATACGGCTTTGCTTGAGTTGTTTGACTTGACGGTCCATAACTTCTACTGGTTCTTCTACAAAGTTGAGTTTGTCGTCGAGTTGAATCTCTTCTAAAGGAATAACGAGTGTCTCGTCGGCTAAACATTTCTTCAGATTGCAAATGTGGAACACATTATGCACTCGGCTAAGTTCTTGGGGTAATTCCAAACGATAGGCTACGGGGCCAATCCTCTCTATAATCTTGAAGGGTCCAATGTAACGAGGATTCAACTTTCCACGCTTTCCAAAGCGAATCACACCCTTCCAAGGTGAGACCTTCAACATGACTCTATCACCAACCTCAAACTCAAGGGGTTTGCGTCTCATGTCAGCACAACTCTTTTGTCGATCTCTTGCGGCTTGCATACGGCTCTTGATCTTAAAGATCTTCTCAGTAGTCTCGTGTATGATCTCGGGTCCAGTGAGTTGTGCTTCACCAACCTCTGCCCAACACACGGGTGAACGACACTTTCTACCATATAGTGCTTCGAACGGCGCTGCCTTAATGCTAGTGTGATAACTATTGTTGTATGAGAACTCCACCAGAGGTAGGTGTCTATCCCATCTATTTCCGAAGTCAATCACACAAGCTCTCAGCATATCTTCTAAGGTTTGAATGGTTCTTTCACTTTGACCGTCAGTTTGGGGATGGTACGCAGTGCTCATATCCAACTGCGTTCCCAATGCCTTCTGCAGTGACTTCCAGAACTGCGAGGTAAATCGGCTGTCTCGGTCGGAGATTATAGAAACAGGCACACCATGCTTCGTGACTACTTCCTCCAAGTATGTTCTTGCTAACTTATCCATTCCATCGGTCTCCTTGATGGGTAGGAAATGAGCCGATTTGGTGAGTCGGTCGATGATTACCCAAATCGTGTCAAATCCGGCTGAGGTTTTTGGTAACTTGGTAATGAAATCCATAGTGATCCTTTCCCACTTCCATTCTGGCAGTTCAGGTTGGACCAACAATCCTGATGGTTTCATATGTTCGGCCTTGACCTTGGCACAAGTCAAGCACTTGCTAACGTATGTAGCAATATCCGCCTTCATGTTCGGCCACCAATACAACATCTTCAGATCATGATACATTTTGTCAGATCCCGGATGTATGGAGTATTTTGACTTATGCGACTCATGCATAATCAAAGATCATAGGTCACCATGGCACGGTAACCAACTCCTATTATCAAGGCATAACGTTCCATCCGAGCGAGCTTCTAACTTCTTTATCATTCCTTCAACATCTTCAGTCTTGAGAATTTCTTCCTCGACTGCCTCTTTCTGAGCCTTGAGAATTAAGGATGGAAGGTCTAAGTCAATGGTCATCACCAAGGCCTTCACCCTAAGAACTCTCTCCTTTCGACTCAAAGCGTCGGCCACGACATTTGCCTTGCCCGGGTGATAACGGATCTCGCAATCGTAATCACTGAGCAACTCTAGCCAACGTCGTTGTCTCATGTTGAGTTCCTTTTGATTCAAAATGTGTTGTAGACTCTTATGATCAGTGAATACAACACACTTAGTACCATAAAGGTAGTGTCTCCAAATCTTCAAAGCAAACACCACTGCTCCCAACTCTAGGTCATGAGTTGTGTAGTTCTTCTCGTGCACTTTTAGTTGTCTTGATGCGTAAGCTATGACCTTATTCCTTTGCATCAGTACCGCACCTAACCCTTTTATGGATGCATCATAATACACCACAAAGTCTTCATTACCCTCGGGTAGGGCTAGTATAGGTGCTTCACACAACATCTGCTTCAATGTCTGAAATGCCAAATCTTGATCCTCTTTCCACTCAAATTTCTTGTCCTTTTGAGTCAACTCCGTCATTGGTTTAGCTAACTTGGAGAAACCTTCAATGAATCTCCTATAGTAACCAGCAAGACCTAAAAATTGGCGGATCTCCGTGGGTGTTGTTGGAGTCGCCCAATCCTTCACGGCCTCGATCTTAGCAGGATCAACGTGAATACCACTGCTGTCGATTACATGCCCAAGGAATTGCACTGTGTTTATCCAAAACTCACATTTGGAAAACTTTGCATATAACTTCTCCTTCCTTAGCAGCTCTGGTATGGTCTTCAAATGTTCCTTGTGTTCTTCTTCATTACGAGAATAGATGAGAATATCATCGATAAATACAATCACAAACTTGTCCAAGTATGGTTTGCAAACTCGGTTCATGAGATCCATGAATACCGCAGGCGCGTTTGTCAAACCGAAAGGCATAACTTGGAACTCGTAGTGTCCGTACCGGGTTCTAAAAGCCGTCTTATGAACGTCTTCCTCTCTAACCCTTAGTTGATGATATCCTGACCTTAAATCGATCTTCGAGTATATGCTAGATCCTTGCAATTGGTCGAAAAGATCGTCAATTCTTGGCAATGGGTAACGGTTCTTTATCTTCAGCTTATTCAATCCTCGGTAATCGATACACATTCTAAAGGATCCATCTTTCTTTTTGACAAATAAGACCGGTGCTCCCCAAGGTGAGGAACTTGGTCTAATGAAACCTTTGTCAGAAAGTTCCTTTATCTGTTCAACTAACTCTGTCATCTCGGCCGGTGCTAGGCGGTATGGGGCTCTAGCAACAGGCGCGGCTCCTGGTGTAAGCTCGATGTGAAACTCCACTTGCCGTGCTGGTGGTAGTCCTGGTAAGTCCTCTGGGAATACGTCCGGAAAGTCTCTAACGATCGGTACATCTTCCACCTTCTTCTCGTGATCTTCTTCTCCTTCCTTTTGTGTTATTTGAACCAAGAATACTGGACATCCCTTCTCAATGTATCTTTGGGTCCTAATACATGAGATGACTTCCAGTCTGGATCCATTCTTCACTCCACTTCTTTCGCCTTGTATGATTAGTACATCGTTTCCATAAGGAACACGGACGCACTTCTCATGACATACAATTTCCGCGTGATGCTTCGACATCCAATCCATTCCAATGATGACGTCAAAACTTCCCAATTCTATGGGGAGTAGGTCGATACTGAACGAACGACCTTGTAACCTTACACTACATCCTTTCAGAATAACGTCGGTGGTTACTGACTTCCCATCGGCTAATTCTACATTATACTTAACGTCTAACGCAGTAGGGGTAATATTTAGGCGTTCACTAAATACAGATGACACAAAACTCCTATCCGCACCAGAATCAAATAGTACTGAAGCATAGTTGTTATTGACTAGAAACGTACCAGTCACAACGTTGTTGTCTTGCACTGCAGCTTCAGCACAGAGATGATACACTTTGCTAGGTGCCGTGAATCCTCCAGGAGTACTAGTTATGGCTCGGTTATTCCCTCCCCAGTTACCCTGATTCTGCCTCTGGTTTCCTTGGTTGTGGTTTTGATTTCCTCGAATCTGGTTACCACGACCTTGGTTCCCACTGCTTGGACACTTGTTCTTGTAGTGGCCTTTCTCTCCACATCCAAAGCAAGTGACATTTGCTCCTTGGCCACCTTGTGTTCCAGGTCCTCTTTGGTTAGTAGGATGAGGTGGTGCTCGACATTCCTTTGCCTTATGTCCGGCCTTCCCACAATTGTAGCACGTAGGGGGACATGCTCCTTCGTGGTGTCGGCCACACTTTCCGCAGAAAGGGAGTCTTCCAGCGTAGTTTCCAGTATTTCCTTGTCCAGCAGTAAACACCCTTGCTACTTCTTGTCGCTTGTTCTGGTTGTAGTTGTTTGTGTTGTTTCTGTTGTTGGTATTGTTGGTATTGTTGTTGTAGTGGTTGCCAGACCACTTCCTCTTATCCCCAGTATTTTCTCCCAACTCTTGTACCGCTTGGTACATCAGACTCTGAGCCATGTCGATTGCCTCGTGCAAATCAGTTGGCTTGGATGAAGTCACATTCCCTTTGATGCTCAAAGGTAGTCCTTCAATGTATCGCTCCAACAATCGGTCGTCGTTGGGCACCATTTCAGGACATAACAAGATCAGCTCTTGAAAGCGCTGGTTGTAAGCAGTAAGTGCACTACCCTTGACCTTCAGGTTCCACAGCTCAACCTCCATCTGATTGACTTCATTTCGTGGGCAGTATTTCCTCACAAACATAGCTTTAAATTCACTCTAGGGCGTCGCTTGGGCAACGTCAATGGTCACTGCACGAGCATAGACGTTCCACCAAGTCAAAGCACCATCCACTAACGTGCTTGACGCAAACTTCACCTTATCAGCTTCAGCAACATTGCTAATCCCAAATTGGGATTCTAGCTTCTCAAACCATCTGGTTAATCCTACTGCTCCTTCTGTACCGCGGAAACTTACTTGCGTAACTGCACGAAATTCCTTGTAGGTACAAGTCCGTGCAATAGCATTAGTAGCTCCTTGGTTGGTCTCCTCATGTGTGCTAGCTGTACGATTTGCTTCGGCTGTTGCGAGTGCCTCGGCCACTCGTTCGGCTATCATTTGACTTAGCATGACGGTGTCAATTCCGCCGGTAGCAGCTGGTGGATTCTGCGTTTCGGATCTTCTAACTGGCGCCATAATCTAAAAAGGTAATAGGACAATGAGTTTTGCCAGACATAACATGCATGGCACGCACAATACAATTATGAAATGCTCCAGGGTATAATACACAATATATAATGATCTCACAATTTTTGTAACCCATAATATCATTCATAGAATTGTTTGGTAGTACATCATAGTTTGTTATACATAATATAATAAAAGGAAATAAAATGCCAACTAGCTAAGATAAAATTCAAAGCTTAGTGGTCATACAATGATAAGTCAATGGTACAAGATAAATCTAGCTAGTGCCCTCACGGCGCTGATGGAGCTCTCTCTCCAACTCTGCTAACCTTCTCTCAACCACGATCTCACGAGCCTGGGAATCTCTAAGTCTAACATCGGTATCATAACAAGCGGCTCTAAACCTCTTATCCAAGTCTGCAACAGGGTCCTCCACCGGTGCCTCTAGTCCGCCTGTCTCAACCAATGGCTCTACTCCCCAACGGGTCATCAGGCTCTCGATCTCCTCAAGACGAGCATTCGCATGGATTCCATCTGATCAAGAACAGTATGAAGTTGTCCTCGTAGACGGGTCACACAAACCGTCAACACTGTCTCATCCCTAACTGGACTCTTCTTTGCCAGTGCCTCCATCTTATCCTGCACCTCATTATACTCTTCACCTAAAGCCTCTACAGCATCCTCCAACCTGTTTAATCGTGTCGTCACACATCCATCTGCTGCCCCAAGCATCACCACCGTTGATGTAGCTCTCCTAGGAAGAGGAGTCGTAGCTCTCGGCCCAGTAGAGATACCAGCATCAGCAAGCATCTCCTGGTACACAGTAGGTACAGTCTCTGGTGGTGGTAGTAGTAGTGGTACCTCTGGGACAGGACTGGCAGGTGTGCGGGCTGCATGCCTGTCAGTGGCAGTGAAGGGTATGAGGGGTCGGTAAGGTGAAGGTGGTGGTCGAGCAGCTCTCCCCCCAAGGCGTCGTCTCACATAGTAGAAAGGTAGAGTACCTGGAGTAGGAATATCAGTCCTCTCCCCTTCGTCTTCGGATGAAGATGAGGAGATGTGTGCTAGGGAAACCTCAGGAGTAGAAGCATATGTAGTAGGAGGGTCTTCAGTGTCTGTGACCTCCATGGGCTCTCCTTCCCCATCTGTGAACTCCATATCATCATCCTCTGTCTCCTCTACCGTCTCATCCCTAGTAACTGATGTCTGACCTGGTGACTGCACCACATCAGCGTCTAAGTCATCCTCTCCTCCGCCTCCTAGGCTAAGTACGTCGTCAGCTGAGGCATCAGGAATACGGATCGGTGAACGATGAGCCTCCTCAGCCTCTCTCTCAGTATCATCATCTGAAATCATCCGGTACCACGGATATCCTGATGGTGATCCTCTAGGTAGTCCTACTGATGAACTGATAGTCGACTGTGAACTACGGTTGTAGTACGCTCATGTAGACGTGGAATCATCAGAAGAAGTCATCGCTGTAATCATAAACAAAATAAATGTGTGTAAATATCTTATAAAATTAGTCCGTAAAAAGGGACATTAACATAACATAGCAATCATTGTTGAATCCACATGTATCCCATATAACATAATTCAGATTTTGTTGTTGCACATGTAACCCATGTAAATATACCTCGTATCAGAGTATAATGGCGACAAGGGAGTGGTGACGTCATGATTATCATACACACACAGTTACAAAGAACGACCTCTAAATGAGACGTTCGGAAAATGGATCACTTGTAATTGATAAATTAAATAGTTTTAACATAGTGCGGAAGCATAAAACTGGTCACTGTTACAAAACATAGTTTTCCAAGTAGTACAAATGATCTTTGTTTCAAAGAAATGACGGTAATGCATGAGACCTCACTTAGCATCTTCCTTCTTAATACCTGAGAAAAACATTGCTAAAGTGTCAACATAAAGTTGGTGAGTTCATAGGTTTAGTTAATTTGAAATGTTTAATGAACCACAAGATTTTCCCAAAAGTGATGACAATATAACAAATACAAAGTCATCTCAAAAGTATTTATTACAGTCTAAGCTCGTGACACCGAAGCGTTAACAACACCGGCAGTATAATCATATAAATGTAGCCCAACTAGATGCCTAAACCCACGACATCCTATCTCAGACTCAAATGAAACTGTGCCCGCTTGTCCCCTTGTTGGACAAGACAGACAGGGACGTCAATCCCGATAGATCTATCCATAACATTCGTGCTTACACAAAGTAATTAACGGTTCACGATTCACGGGCCAAAGCAACTGGGTTTTTAGTGGGACTTAGACTAATATATAAATCAGTAAATGCACTTGTGTTCATACGTTAAAATCAAGCAATGTCTCACCCCAAAAAGCAGTAAAAATGGTTAAGTATGGGGCTATAAACTCACCTCGTAATACAGCAAAAAGGACGAAGGTAAAGGTAGCTCGAGAGTATGGTTACGCTAGCCGCGACCTATTTAATTATAAGGATCGTGTTACGTTATGAAAATTTATACTAGTAAAAGACACGACACCCTAGTTGTGCTTGACAATACCTTTCGTTTACGGAAAGACACGATACATAAAAGTCGGTTATTAAACGATCGAAGTTTACGGGTTAAATTATACATTTAAGTTACAAGTTTTCATTTTGGGCTTTAAATAAATCCATACACCAACACTGGCCCAAACAAATACCCAATATACACACCATGATCCGGCCCAAGGGTTTATTAAACCCGGCCCATGCCCAGGCGATACAAACAAGGAACAAAAGGGGTAAATACGTGTGTTTCACACACACAAATCAAAAACACAGAGTTATCTCTCTCTCTCTTCTCTCGAAACACACCCACCGCCCCACTCTCTCTCACTTTCTAAAAATTGGATCGGATCATCACTCTCCCATGGCTAATCATGTTTTCAGTTTAATACATCAATCATTTGGGATGGTTTGTGGTGAATAAATCGCGTGGGATGTGGGGTTTCATCCCCACATCAACCCGATTCGGTTTTTTGATGGTGTTCTTCCCCAGGGTTAAAATTATTCATCTCAAATCAAAGATAAGTTGTTTATCCTTCTTTTCTTTTAATAAAAATGGTTAAATGATTTTCGTTTATAAAAGATCTGTGGGTTTAAATCACTTGTATAAACATGCTGAGAACCAAATGGCTCTCGGATTTGATAATAAATAAATTAGGGTTTCGAAATTATTTGGGGGTTTTTCTAAATCTCGTGTTTAAATACAATTAATTAACGTTTTCTTTTATAAAAACATGTTAATTTCAACATATAACGATTTTGTAAAAATTAGGGTTTCGGTCAAAATTGGGGGTTTTTGCATATCTTGTTTCCAGTCAAATTAATTATTAGATTCGTGTTTGGATTGGGTTTAATTAGGGTTTTAATTAATAAAATCAAATTAGGGTTTATATAAATTGGGGGTTTTTGCATTCGGTTGATTAATCAAAATTAAGTGGCGTTTTTGGAATATATGAAATATTAATTTTATAATTAAAAAGGTTTTCAGTTTTTAGGGTTTCGATTTGAAAAGGGGTTTTATACCCGCGGCATATTTGGGGGTTTTATAATGTTTCTGTAAAATGCAATGGTTAAGATTTTTGGATTATGGTGACTTTGAATGATAAGGGTTTCGGCAGAAAAACAAGGACATTGATTGTCTTGGTTTGGTTCTCGGTTTGGCCTCGGTTTGGGTCTTGGTTTAAGTCTCGGTTTGGTCTCGGTTTGGTCTTGGTTTAAGTCTCGGTTTGGTTGACAGAAATAATGGGGTTTTGGTCATGTTTAAGTAACAATTGATATGGTTTATCTTTTCAGTTCTTGATTAAAATAGGACCGTGACAAAGACTAACATATTTGTTTAATTTTCGCAGGTTTGGTCAATGACGAGCACAACTAGGAATTTATTCAGAAAATGAAGAGATGATTTGAAAGACTCACAATTGGATGCTTAGGTATCGGTTTGCAGGTGTGGACGAGAAGGATGGATCGGCTTGACACTTTCGGTCGGACGAGAAGGATGGATCGGCTTGACACTACACTTCACTTCACCCAGGAATTGTGTTTGAAAACTTGTCCAGAAATTGTTACTGTAATATTTGGACTGTGAATACTTTGTGTTATGTTTGGACATTTGATAAACTTTGGATTGTATTTAATCTTGTATTATTAGTTTAGTGTTAGACTCAAACTGAATTTGGTAAGCTTGTGATATACCCAATTTGGGTAAACTTGGCGTGTGTGCTGGATTGTAGTGCTTAATGGATGAATAAACTATAGAATTAAGTTGTGACTGAAAATGGACACTTGCTAAGCAAGCTTTTGAAATAAAAGTGAATAAAGGTTTATAACTTAAATGTTTGTACATGATGCACCAATATACTACTCGGCTCAGGTTTGTCGGGTGTTTAAGTTTAGACTCGAAAACTGAATATACACGACTCGATAACAACTCGATACACGATCCAAATCAAAGACAATTATGCGTGACCTCAAGGGATTTAGTAAGTACTTCAAATAATCATACGGCAAAACATAATACGTTTAACAACTCGTGTATTGCATTCATAATTTAATAGACGCGAAAACTCGAGATGTCACATACGCTCTCCCTAAAAAGGGCTTTGTCCGCAAAGCAAAATATGTAACACATTCATGTCGACAACTCATCGGTAAATAATTAAAGTACTCCTACTATATGAAGAATTTAAGATGAAAATTTGACGGATGTCACAGAATGTGTGAGTCATTTCATACTAGTGACTCATTTGATAACTATTGTTGTAAGAGCTATAGGATTGGAATTTAAGTGTTGTTCATATTGAGCTTTTATTGGCCTTTCAAGGTCTATTTATAAGGTTGAAAGTATTGGAGAATGAGGTAGGATGTCGTATTGAGTATGATTTGGTTGAAACTTGAATAAAGTAAAATTTAACTCGTATGAAATATGAAATTGTTAAGAGGAAGTCATTAATTCCCGTGATTGAATTATAAGGTTTTAAATGATTGTTAGTTTGTGTTAAGTCTTGTTCCTAGGCCATTGTCCACTAACGAGGATGCCTAGTGTCCAAGAAATAAATTGAAGAAATCTTCTTCTGAATTGGGACCAATGGATCTTCTGGGACAGGTGGAGCACCTAATGACTATTGTAGATTCGTATTCATTATGGTATCTTTTAAAAATCCCTAACTTAACTGAGACATCAGTTGGTAGGATGAGTTTTTGGAATTGTATGACATGGCAACACGTAATGTGTTACGGTACAATTTTGACTTATTTGTGGTTAATGAAAAGACTACATTTGATTGCTAAATCCTACATGTATCGATGTTATCTATCTTTTATTGCTTCATCCTTGATGTAGAAATACGTGTTTTAGGAAAAACAACGTATAAATGCGGCAAGTATTAAACTCGACGATTTAGGAAAACAGACAAGTCGAATAAATGCGGGTTCGTTCTCGAAGGAGGTGTGTGTATTAATGTGCCAATTATATAAAATCAAGTTTGGATTAGTGACGTTTTTGGTTTAGAAGAGAAAAAGGTAAAGACGAGCTACGACTACGATTACACTACGACGTAATGACGTAAAACGATGACGTAAATACGTAAAAACGCGAAAAAATTAAAAATTAAACCTAAAAATTAATTAAAAGTCTAAACTAAGTCTAAAATAATAGAAATAAGAATAAAAATCCAACAAATATATTTTAAAACCTTTTATTAATTAAATATTCAATTTTTAATGCTAATTAAAGCCCTAAAATTAAATATGATTAACAAAAAGCCCAAAATATTATTTTATTGAACTAATACATCACTTATATTATTTAAAGACTAAAAACTATTTTTCCTAAATTTTCAAAACTATTTTTTTTATTTTAAAATCACTAAAAACAATTTTTAAACTAAAATAATCATAAAAAATAATAAAATAATGCCAAAAATAATTTAACAATTTTAAAAATCCTAAACTACACTAATGAACAGTAGAAAATTGAAAAAGTTTGAAAAATGTAAAATTTTTCACTAAAAGACAAAATAGTTTGAAATTAAACCCTAATTAAACTAAATTAAATTCTAAAAAATAATTAAAAAGTGAACAGTAAAATAATTTTTAACTAAAAATCTTAAATTAATTTTCTAAATCTAACAAAATTCTTAAAACTGAAAAATAATGATTTTCTGCACTAAAAGACAAAAACAGCCTAATTAAAAGTAAATAAAAATGCAATATAATCTAAAAATTATCAAATGAACAGTAACTTAAAAAATAATAACAGAAAAATCAAGATTAAAATAAGAAAAATAATGAAACTGATTTCTAGTCCTAACTCCTATTTAAGTTCACTAAAGACAAATTAGTTGGTTTCTGAAAGTGACACCTTGGTCACTTTTGTCTGCTTGTGTAGCAGTACTAACAAAAGCACTAGCAGGGGTAATGGTATTCCCACTGCTAGTGTAAAAAAGAGGTCTGGGCACGTTTTTGGCTATAACTTGAGCTTGAGTTGGTTTCTTGGACAAGGATTGGCACCCCCACAACCAGTTGGGTTGTGGGGAGTCACAAAAATTATAAAAAACACAACTTGTTAACAAGAATATCACACAAAGAAGCCAATTCAGTCACTGATATAGCAATGGTGTGTCTGTGAACAGTGACTGATATACTATGCACCAAAACGAATTTTAAATGCTAAATACTTGCACAAAAACTTATCAAATCACACACAACTGATTACCAACCTAGGTGGACTTATAATCTAACATTTAACAAAATTTCAAGGAAAATGTTACACTAAATCTAACAGAAACAAGGATTTGCTGAGTTTGACTGTTTAACCAAAAATAAGCATACAAATTCTTACCTAATGTTACCAATACTAACAATGAAAACTGATAACACCTACCTATTTCATATAAAGTTTGTTTGGACTGATTTAAAACCAAGGATTGATCTATTACTTACTTTTCAACCTAATCCCAAACACCCCTTTATAGAATTGTTAACAGATTCATCGAACTCAAATCATGAAAATTAACTAGAAGTCATATAAATCAAACACAAATGAGTCTCTAAACTTTTATCTAAGCAAAGAACAAGCTATAACAATCTAAGATTCAATAACCAAAGCAAGTTCACACAAATCACATACAACTCGAAAAAGATAACAGGGTTCAAGCCTTACTTCAAGCTGATGCCGTCCATTAGAACTCTTGTGAGCTGATGCAAAAATGTAGAGAACCCCTGCTGAGGTTCAACAACTGAACCAGGGGTGCGCAATATCTTCAAGGTGAGAAGAAAATGAAATGAAATGGATGATGGACTTGAGATTTTCTTGTTATGCTTGTAACCTGCACATCCACCACAAAACCAAAAGCAAACTTCAAGTTTGAATCAGCTAAACACCAAAAAGCTTGTCAGGCTTATTGGTGTTGGCTTAATCAAACAGTAAGGTTAGAAAAAAAAGAGACCAAAGATTTTTGATAAAATCTTTAAAACTGAAAATTTGAAATCAATAAAAATTTTGACAAAAGCTTGACTCTATGCTGAAAACAATCCCACATTCCACTTTCACTTCATGTGTGATTGGAAATCAAGCTGATGCAAAGTTTTTTTTATCAAGAACTACTTAACACCTTTTCTGAAAATACTTAAGTAAACTGAAAACCTTTTAAAGACCTTAAAACTAATTTGCTTAAAAACAAAGTTTAAACTAAGAAAGCTGTAATATGGAACACAATAATTGCTCAAAAGATTGAAGTTTCATTTTCATTAGTAATTCAAATTATTACAAAATACTGGAACAAGAAGCTTATGCCACAAACGGCTTAGCTTTTATAAACAACTAAGGAAGAATCTAGAAAAAGGGGAATACAATGAAACCCTAACAACTATAAATTTCCCAATGTGCCCTTGCTTGACTGATTTGAAATTGGTCAAAAATCCTTCACGTGAATGATGTTGATATGCTAGCTGTTGCCTTAATCTTGGACGTTCATCACATGCCTTTGGGACCAAGTTTGGACCCTTGGTCGTTGGATCTCTGAAAGATACCATATTTGCTATAAAAAGTGTAGCAGGAGAACATGGGGAGGGGACCAAGTGACTAGCTGGCAAGGTTTAAGTGAGTGGGTTTGGTTTAGGGAAGTGTGAATTATCAATCTGGAAAAGTTTGGGTAAAACCCCTTTGTTTTTCACCCTAATTAGATTATGGTTCTTTGACTGGGATTAAGGTATTTTGGGGAAGATTAGGTGAACAGGACATGTTTCCCACCAAAACAAATACTAATAAACGTTTTTAAAACCGTTTAATAAATATTTGTTACGTTTAAGTGGGTTGACTAGAGTTGACCAGGTGAGGTGGAGGGGGGATGAAATGTGATTGGTGGAGGGAAGTTAGTGGGTGACGTGGCGTGTTGGGAGTGGAGGGATGAAGAATGTTTGTCTGGTCACATTAGGTCCTTGAACTCTCTTACTTTCATCAATTTGTATAAAACAGCCAACAAACCTCTTTTTCCTTATATCAAGTTTAGGCAACTTGCTGAAAATGGCACAAGGGTTTTTCCAAACTTATAACAAGGACTAAACTTGCAATTCCTTCAATCTTCAAGGGCTTATCATGTATATTATCCATACTTTAGGGACCCCATTGTATATAATGATAGATGAGGGGTATAAAGTGACAATTCTTCAAACTTGGAGGACTAATTTTGCAAATCTTCAAAACTTCAAGGGTAATTTTGGAAATTCATGACTCGGGTCTGGTTCTTTGTGCGGCTTCGTTTCCCGTGTTCGTTTTTGCTTGATTCCTTTGATCTTTTGGTGAATTCACGATATCCGTACCTAAAATACACAATGAACAAACATAGGCATATATTTGGGTATTTTGACGATATTTTAAGCATTTTAAGCCCGATTTGGACGATGAGACTATGTATAATTACAGTCTCATCACTCCCCCATACTAAACCATTGCCGTGTCCCCACGCAATGCTAGAATTAAGTATCATAACACTTCCAAAATTCATTTTATGATTACTTTTATTGATGACATAAACTTAAATAAACTACTACACGCGTTTTAGACATAATGTATTGTTTTCATCACGAGAAAGTGACTTTTGGGATCATAGAACAAGAACACGTGAATGCTTCGTTAGAAATAATTTCGTCGTCCTCGATTTTCACCCAATTCCATGCTAAGCGTGTAACGAGATCATTGTTATTATAAGTTAGCAACACGATCACATCTCATGAGTGTTAATTACACACCTAAACTCCCTTATTCCTACTTGGTATCTCTTATATTTTATTTTGTCTTAATGATCACGAGGATATATCATTGACTTATGCGTGAATAGAGATTAAGTCTAAAAATAGAGTTCTAACGGTGTAACCAAAATCATTAAATTAATAATTCATCCCAATAGACAACGATGTCAAAAAAATTAAGTCAACAAGAAGGATCAATAAACACGGTTTTATAACGGTTTTGAACATGAGACTTATTACCAAGACTTTTATACGCCCCCTAACGGAAGGGCCTTATTATCTTTAGTTTACCTCCATCTTTTATTCAACTTCGCCTGAAGCTTTTATTATGACTTCGATCTTGCCTTGCCTTTTATTATCCGCCTCATCGGTGGTTTTATTAGCCAAAGACGTATATCCTCACGCAAAAGCGAATTTTGGATCTTTAAAGCTTCGAAGATTAAGGCTTGATTCACTTTCAATTTGGGCACAGATTTTTCGGCCTTGTGAGCTTCAAATTTTTGCTTAATCTATGTGAGCACTTGAAATCTTATTATTAGGTGAAGCTTTCGATTATTCGGGTGACAATACTTCAAAACCGTGACGCTGGCGATACCTTAATGTTTTCCCAATTTAATTACATGGAAGCTACCAAAACAAATTAGAAACCAACAATAGTGACTAAACTGCCAAATCAATATTTATTAACAATTTATTATGCAAAAGTGTTGGGAGAATAAGCTAATAATCACTACACATGAGATCGTGATGAATACGAGACTTATAAATAACTCTATCATTTCTCGTCCTCATTTAAGAGACTTAGCCTAAAAAGTTAAGGAATCGAAGCTAAGTGCTCAACACGCACGGTCCAGTCAAAAATTACTCTTGTTCTCACCATCGGAAAACCTACATTCGTGTCTTAAACACTTATGAAAAACTAGAAAAAATTTAAAATTTGGTCATTTTTAGCCTTATTTGCAATAATATGATAACAAAACGATGAACTTTGGATTGCGTGGTGACGTAAGCAAGGTGAAGTATCTACTCGCCCCCCCATACTAAAACTAAACATTGTCCTCAATGTTTCGAGTCTAGGGGTGTAAACACCCCCATACTAGAGACGAAGTCGAATGCTTAATCTCGAGCATGGAAACGGTAAAACGAATAACCTAAAAGCCGTTTATGAATTATGCTAATAACATAAACGTTAGAACATAAAAGGATATCATCGGATATAGGAATCTCCAAAGGCAACGATCAAAGCTCGAGTAATCCGTAAAACGAACACGAGAGGCTTCAATGGTGTCGATGAACCTAATAAATCACAATCACAAACAACCACGAAACAAAGGTTGGAAGAGCACAAGTCCCCTCGTTACATTAAACTAAGAAAGCGATAATATTTACAAGGATAAGCATGAGAATCCCCCACGAGGCACCTTGTTTTTGATAACCGAGTCAAAAGCTCGACTCGAATCCCCATAAACGTGATCATTTAGGGATAATCATGGTATGGTCATTTTTGGTGGGGCTTACATGATAAACGAGGCCCAAAAGTACATGGAGTACATTAAAAACCCGATACACATATACCGGGGTCAAAGATAGCGTCCTCGTTTTCGGATGAAAGACGAAACAACGCCACTCCAACTAGAACCCCAATGGGGTAGAAGAAAAAAGATAAGAAGTAGAAAGGTGAGGCAATGGGTAAGTCAACATAATGAGCTACTCGAGGTAGACTCACACCAAGCAAATAGATACGATTTCCATTTATTGCATCGGTGGAAGACCGAGATTTCCCTTTACAAGCAATTCTGGGATCGTAAATCTCGTCCTCGTTGGAGAAATGTGAGGGAACATTTGGGGCTTCCCCCACACTAAATCCACACCAACAGTCGTCAAAAGGAGTAGACGAGGTGGTAGCACTCATAAAACGATGTGATGACGGAGTTAAACACGTAGAAAAATCTTTTAAAACATTTTTAAAATCTTTTCCTTTTTCATCGTTCAAAAACTCTTTATGAAAACCCGATTTGATAATGTCGAAAATATTTGGCGTGTCAAATTCAAAATTAGTCGCGCTAAAAATCCTCACATTTAAGTCTTTGGTGGGAGGGGGTGGCGGATTATATAAGTTCTCAAAACGTTTGTCAATAAAGAACACCGCCCCCTCGGGGTCTACATACTCGTCATCCTCATGAACGTCGATCTCATCGATTTCTTCATCAAAGATAGGCTTGTCAAACCAAGGTTTGTCATTCCCCTCCTTGAGTATCTTAGAAACTCTCTCGAAAAGATCACGATCAAGCACGAAACCATCATTCTTTTGTGGGGATTGTTGATAAGTCAAATCCTCATGAATGTGGTAAACGTAATTCTCATTTGAGGAGTGTTGATTAGGTAACTCCTCGAGAATTGGATTCTTAGTGGTCACATGAGTTGGTTCGCCATCGAAAATAAGACGTTCCAACTCATTTAGTTCATCCTCGATTTTGGAAAGATCGACCTTACTCGTAGGTGGAAGTGAAGGCATAAGAGCTAGCTCTCGTTCAATGATTTCCTCAATCTCGGGATCAAACTCATAATCATCGTACTTCACATGTTTCTTCTTAGGAGAATAAAAAATTGCATGTGGATTTCGAAGTACGTGATCAATCTCGGCAAAATCGCCATCGTCATCGTCAAAGGAAGAGTCGATGTGAGCACTCACAACCATGGACTTACAAGTCGAATGACTATGCTTAGGTGACTTTTCTTAGACGAGAGGATCGATGTCGATAAACCCTTTAGCCTCAACGGGTGTTGGGCTAGGCAAAGGAGGCACTTCGATGGAGTTAGAAGTTGAAGCCTCAAAGACGTGGTCCTTCGAAGGTGGTGAAGACGAGCCCATATTGGTCTTTGTCGTGATGGCACTAACGTCGCCCTTCGGAATTGGTGTTTCACTTGTTTCGCTAAAAACATCCCAAAGTGAGTTTTCATCCATAAATTTACACATACCCTTTTGAATTAGGTACACGTATTCTTTATCATTAAAATCATCATCTTTAAAACCGTTTTTCTTAATTCTTTCAAAACATACATCAAGCTTCATTCTTTTCGCTAAAGTGAACATTTTGAAATCATTAGGATTTGAATCGTTAGGTTTTGAAACCTCGGTTTTTCATTCTCATAAAATCCTTGGGATTTTCTAGCGAAAAAGTCTATTTTCTCATCCCCATATCTCATAGTAAGTCTCCCCTCGTGAACGTCGATTACGGTTCGAGCCGTCGATAAGAATGGTCGGCCTAAAATAATGGGACATTTAGGGTCACACTCGTAATCGGATATAACGAAATCCGCGGGAAAAACAAACTTTCCAATTTTCACATAGACATCCTCGGCTATTCCAATTGGTATAAGTGGAGTACAATTTGCAAGCTCGATTGTCATGTTCGTGGGGGTAAGTGAAGGCAATCTCATCAATTTCCAAAGAGAATGAGGCATAAGATTGATGCTAGCACCTAAATCGGCAAGGGCTAAACATCCCTCAATCTCGGAAAAATCACAAGGTAATAGAAATTGGCCCGGATCCTTTTCCTTTCTCGGCATACGCCTTTTGGGTTTTTTAAGAAGGATCGAAGCACAAGTTTCTTCAAGGGTTACTTTGGTAAGGTCGACAAAGCTCTCTTTTTGAACCGTGGATGGAATTTGAGGTACACGAGGGTGTGCACTCTTTTCCTTGGTCGCCACGTTCACCCCAGCGACTTTAGAACAAGAAGACGTCTTAGAAGTCGAGGGTTGAGAAGAATAAACAACACGGAATCCTTCAAGGTTAGGGGTAATCACACGACCTTTCTCATGAGACGAGCCGGCTTTACATTGTTCCTTCGGATTTGCAACGGTGTCACTAGGTAACGAACTCGATGACGCACCCGAGGTCTTGTTCATTATGGCCGAAAACATCTTTTTTATGTCACTTTGCCCTTGCTCGATCTTCGTGTTTTGCAATTTCAATGTATTAGAAAAGTCGTTTTTCAAAGTACCAATTTCTCCCTCTAATCGTCTCATATTAGCCTCATTCGTTTTCATGTAATTTTGAAAATCGTTTGACTAACTATTTTGATTTGAATTAAAGTTCCCTTGGTTTTGATTACTTCTTTGAAAATTTCCTTGATTCCCACTTGAAAATTTGTTTCCTTGATTGTTGTTGTTTGAAAAATTCGAGTTTTGATTATTGTCTCGATTTTGCCAAGTTATATTACGACCTTGATTATAACCTCCTTTATTTTGATTCGAAAAATTTCCTTGTTGATTATTTCCTTGAAAATTGTTTCGGTTTTGATTAAAATTGTTGCCTTGGTTATAATTGCCTTGTTGTGATGGACCCGCGTTATTTTGATTTTGAAAAATTGTTGTTTCCATTTAACGCACTCACATTCGACGTTTGGCCATCCGTAGCCGCACACTCGTAATAATTATGAGGTCCACCACAAAACGTACACGAAACCTCAACCGCTTTCACCTTAGCGGGAGCGTCTTTCTTTTGCATTTCAACGAGAAAAGACGTAAACACATTCGTCAACTTGTCGACTTTCGCATCAACTCTCTCAATGTCGCGATTAGAACTACTAACATTGGCGACATTGGCAACACTCGGTGCATTGCGGAGTTGGTAAACCTTGGATCGGTTTTCGATAATTATCAATGCATCTTTTGGAGTTTTACACAAAAAGTTGCCACCGGTGGCGGAATTCAACGAATCTTGTTCTTGAAAATTAAGACCGTTGTAAAACGTATCGATTTGGTGCAAATCGGAAAAACCATGGTGAGGACATTGCCTAAGCAATTCCTTAAAACGATCCCACGCGTCTGTAAAAGATTCATTCGGTTTTTGCTCAAATTCCGTAATTTCATTCTTGAAAAACGTCGTCTTAGACGGTGGGAAAAAATAATTAACGAACTTGGAGACGAGATCCTTCCACGTATTAATGGAATTAGGTGGCTCTTTCTCGTACCAATCCTTGGCGGCACCATCGAGCGAGTACGGAAAAAGCATAAGCTTGACGACATCGGTGTCGACGTTCTTAAACTTGCTCGTGGCTAAAAGACGATCAAAATTCCGAATATGGTCGTGAGGATTATCGGCTTCACGACCTCGAAACTTCGTAGCTTGGATCAACGAAAGCATTCCGCTCTTTATCTCAAATTTCTCCGCTTCGATAGCGGGAATTACGATCGCGTCTCCATAACCCTCGGTGGGCGCTTGGAGCAATTCCATCATCGAACGATTGTCGGCCATCTCCTCTACGGTTTCTTCAACAACGATATTATGAACGTCGGTTTCTAATTCTCGTCTACGTCGTCGATTCCTTCGATTACGATTGCGTCGATTCGAAGCGTCGCTAGAATTAGAATAATCCTTCGATCGAGTGCGCATGCACTAAGCGTAGAATGGGTGGTAGCAAAGAAGATTCTTTTTGCGATTTTTCGATTTTCAATTTTTTTGGTTTTTGATTGTTTTTAATTTTTTTGGATTTTTGAAAGTATTACGTAGACACAAATCTACAAATCTCCCCTCGAATCGACTTTCTCGATTAAGGGAGCCTCAAAGAATGAAAACGATCACGTGGAGTGAACGTTCTCGATGACTTTAGAACGTTGGTGGAACACTAAAACGTTCAAGAGGGTTTAATCTTGAAAACACAAGCAAATATAATATACGTAGATAATACTTGGGTGGCAAACCCTCGATTAGCCCTCTTTCTCAAAACACGCACAAGCAAGCGGGGGAAACGAGGCGGCGCTAAGCACTTAAGAGCCTTTTTCCCTTAGGTCGTGAAATACAACCGCCTTATACCCACCTTATAGTTTGTGTTAATTGAAATTAAGCCTCACGAAAGCATTTATCTATTTTGCCTTTAAACTTTTGCTTTAGATTCGAATACAATGATCGAGTGATGAAATCCCGAATCAAGGTTGCGTTTTCACGCTTTTAGAGTACTTGTATATTTATTGTTCTTACGTAAATACAATATAGTAATAATATTCACAAAAAAATACGAAAACCAATATATCTACAATATACTAAAGATTGATTTGTGTTTAATTTAGGAAAACTAAACACGTTTTATTTGGATATTATAATATAATAAGGAAAAATAACAAAAATGAGTATGTGCGATATGTACGCTTTCCAAAAATTGAAAAGCAAAAACACACTACTCACACAAACACGATACTAATAATAATGGCACACTAAAAACACCTCCCCGACAGCGGCGCCAAAAATTGATGTAGAAATACGTGTTTTAGGAAAAACAACGTATAAATGCGGCAAGTATTAAACTCGACGATTTAGGAAAACCGACAAGTCGAATAAATGCGGGTTCGTTCTCGAAGGAGGTGTGTATATTAATGTGCCAATTATATAAAATCAAGTTTGGATTAGTGACGTTTTTGGTTTAGAAGAGAAAAAGGTAAAGACGAGCTACGACTACGATTACACTACGACGTAATGACGTAAAACGATGACGTAAATACGTAAAACGCGACAAAATTAAAAATTAAACCTAAAAATTAATTAAAAGTTTAAACTAAGTCTAAAATAATAGAAATAAGAATAAAAATCCAACAAATATATTTTAAAACCTTTTATTAATTAAATATTCAATTTTTAATGCTAATTAAAGCCCTAAAAATAAATATGATTAACAAAAAGCCCAAAATATTATTTTATTGAACTAATAAATCACTTATATTATTTAAAGACTAAAAACTATTTTTCCTAAATTTTCAAAACTATTTTTTTATTTTTAAATCACTAAAAACTATTTTTAAACTAAAATAATCATAAAAAATAATAAAATAATGCCAAAAATAATTTAACAATTTTAAAAATCCTAAATTACACTAATGAACAGTAGAAAATTGAAAAAGTTTGAAAAATGTAAAAATTTTCACTAAAAGACAAAATAGTTTGAAATTAAACCCTAATTAAACTAAATTAAATTCTAAAAAATAATTAAAAAGTGAACAGTAAAATAATTTTTAACTGAAAATCTTAAATTAATTTTCCAAATCTAACAAAATTCTTAAAACTGAAAAATAATGATTTTCTGCACTAAAAGACAAAAACAGCCTAATTAAAAGTAAATAAAAATGCAATATAATCTAAAAATTATCAAATGAACAGTAACTTAAAAATAATTAAACAGAAAAATCAAGATTAAAATAAGAAAAATAATGAAACTGATTTCTAGTCCTAACTCCTATTTAAGTTCACTAAAGACAAATTAGTTGGTTTCTGAAAGTGACACCTTGGTCACTTTTGTCTGCTTGTGTAGCAGTACTAACAAAAGCACTAGCAGGGGTAATGGTATTCCCACTGCTAGTGTAAAAAAGAGGTCTGGGCACGTTTTTGGCTATAACTTGAGCTTGAGTTGGTTTCTTGGACAAGGATTGGCACCCCCACAACTAGTTGGGTTGTGGGGAGTCACAAAAATTATAAAAAACACAAATTGTTAACAAGAATATCACACAAAGAAGCCAATTCAGTCACTGATATAGCAATGGTGTGTCTGTGAAAAGTGACTGATATACTATGCACCAAAACGAATTTTAAATGCTAAATACTTGCACAAAAACTTATCAAATCACACACAACTGATTACCAAACCTAGGTGGACTTATAATCTAACATTTAACAATATTTCAAGGAAAATGTTACACTAAATCTAACAGAAACACGGATTTGCTGAGTTTGACTGTTTAACCAAAAATAAGCATACAAATTCTTACCTAAAGTTACCAATACTAACAAGGACAACTGATAACACCTACCTATTTCATATAAAGTTTGTTTGGACTGATTTAAAACCAAGGATTGATCTATTACTTGCTTTTCAACCTAATCCCAAACACCCCTTTATAGAATTGTTAACAGATTCATCAAACTCAAATCATGAAAATTAACTAGAAGTCATATAAATCAAACACAAATGAGTCTCTAAACTTTTATCTAAGCAAAGAACAAGCTATAACAATCTAAGATTCAATAACCAAAGCAAGTTCACACAAATCACATACAACTCAAAAAAGATAACAGGGTTCAAGCCTTACTTCAAGCTGATGCTGTCCATTAGAACTCTTGTGAGCTGATGCAAAAATGTAGAGAACCCCTGCTGAGGTTCAACAACGGAACCAGGGGTGTGCAATATCTTCAAGGTGAGAAGAAAATGAAAGGAAATGGATGATGGACTTGAGATTTTCTTGTTATGCTTGTAACCTGCACATCCACCACAAAACCAAAAGCAAACTTCAAGTTTGAATCAGCTAAACACCAAAAAGCTTGTCAGGCTTATTGGTGTTGGCTTAATCAAACAGTAAGGTTAGAAAAAAAGAGACCAAAGATTTTTGATAAAATCTTTAAAACTGAAAATTTGAAATCAATAACAATTTTGACAAAAGCTTGAATCTATGCTGAAAACAATCCCACATTCCACTTTCACTTCATGTGTGATTGGAAATCAAGCTGATGCAAAGTTTTTTTTATCAAGAACTACTTAACACCTTTTCTGAAAATACTTAAGTAAACTGAAAACCTTTTAAAGACCTTAAAACTAATTTGCTTAAAAACAAGGTTTAAACTAAGAAAGCTGTAATATGGAACACAATAATTCCTCAAAAGATTGAAGTTTCATTTTCATTAGTAATTCAAAATTTTTTACAAAATACTGGAACAAGAAGCTTATGCCACAAACAGCTTAGCTTTTATAAACAACTAAGGAAGAATCTAGAAAAAGGGGAATACAATGAAACCCTAACAGCTATAAATTTCCCAATGTTCCCTTGCTTGACTGATTTGAAATTGGTCAAAAATCCTTCACGTGAACGATGTTGATATGCTAGCTGTTGCCTTAATCTTGGACGTTCATCACATGCCTTTGGGACCAAGTTTGGACCCTTGGTCGTTGGATCTCTGAAAGATACCCTATTTGCTATAAAAAGTGTAGCAGGGGAACATGGGGAGGGGACCAAGTGACTAGCTGGCAAGGTTTAAGTGAGTGGGTTTAGTTTAGGGAAGTGTGCATTATCAATCTGGAAAAGTTTGGGTAAAACCCCTTTGTTTTTCACCCTAATTAGATTAGGGTTCTTTGACTGGGATTAAGGTATTTTGGGAAAGATTAGGTGAACAGGACATGTTTCCCACCAAAACAAATACTAATAAACATTTTTAAAACCGTTTAATAAATATTTGTTACGTTTAAGTGGGTTGACTGGAGTTGACCAGGTGAGGTGGAGGGGGATGAAATGTGATTGGTAGAGGGAAGTTAGTGGGTGATGTGGCGTGTTGGGAGTGGAGGGATGGAGAATGTTTGTCTGGTCACATTAGGTCCTTGAACTCTCTTACTTTCATCAATTTGTATAAAACATCCAACAAACCTCCTTTTCCTTATATCAAGTTTAGGCAACTTGCTGAAAATGGCACAAGGGTTTTTCCAAACTTATAACAAGGACTAAACTTGCAATTCCTTCAATCTTCAAGGGCTTATCATGTATATTATCCATACTTTAGGGACCCCATTGTATATAATGATAGATGAGGGGTATAAAGTGACAATTCTTCAAACTTGGAGGACCAATTTTGCCAATCTTCAAAACTTCACGGGTAATTTTGGAAATTCATGACTCGGGTCCGGTTCTTTGTGCAGCTTCGTTTCCCGTGTTCGTTTTTGCTTGATTCCATTGATCTTTTGGTGAATTCACGATATCCGTACATAAAATACACAATGAACAAACACAGGCATATATTTGGGTATTTTGACGATATTTTAAGCGTTTTAAGCCCGATTTGGACGATGTGACTATGTATAATTACAGTCTCATCAATCCTAATGTTCGCATTAGTGATGCAACCATTGAACAAGTACTCATCTCGATTTGAGTTACGTTGTGGATTATTCTTTTTGAGCGCCATCGAGGTCATGAACCTCGTGATTAATTGGCTAAACTCATTTCCTATCATATTGTAGTTACTTCTTGGTGAACAACTTTTCATCACACTTTTGCAGATCACTCATTGTTTTTATAAGATAAAACTGTATCCCTTGAGAAAAAATTGAATTTTCATCATGATATGAGCTTAAACTCATATCCTTTTATCAACAAATAACCCTAAAACATGAAGCAAAATACCCTTTTATATTGTAAAAAGCAGTGTTATGTGGTATGTTTGTGTTTGTGTGCTCTTATGTAGGTAAAAGGATACAATTTCAAGCAAACAAGGAAAAACCAAGCTCAAATGGATGAAAAAGACAAAAGAGGATCAAAAGTGACAAGACTTTGAAGTCAAAGGACCTATCTTGACAATTTGTGAAAGTTGAAGGACTTAAAGTGCAAATTATGGAAAGTCAAGATTAAAGTCAAATTTGGTCAACTACAAAGTCAACTCAAGTCAAAAGGCCATTTTGTTGAAGAATCAAAGTTGAAGGGTCAAAATTGTCAAAGGAATGAAGATATTAGCTTTAAATAGCAATCTGCCAAGTCAAGGGACCTAATCTGCCAACTTTGGAAAGTTTTGTAATGTTTAATCCAAGTGAAAGGCTATAGACCAATCAGAAGCAAGAAAGGAGTTCACACGGATCAAATAATAACTTCCCACTTACAGCCGCCACATTTAATGCAAGATCACAACAGTGCAATCCGCAACATACTTTTTCAACCAATAAGAAGCTGCCACGTGTCCTTCTCTTTCAACAAAATATTTTCCAGGAACGGGATTTTGATAGAGGGCATTTCAAGAGAAGATCAAAACATCAAAGTTGCTCGTTTTGAAGAGACGAATCCAATGGTGTTATCCAATTAACAAATAATCCATTGAATCAAAAACCCCCAAAATGTGTTCATCACCTTCAAAGAGGATTTGCAGAATTCCTCCACGTGTCAAGTGATGATTGGCTCAAACACGTCACAACTCCAACAGAATCTCCCTTTCTTGCCTATAAATACTTAGCTAGTTCTTCATTTGTCAATTGTAGCTTAATTTTGTAAACACATAGTTCTCTAAATTTCACTTTTCCTTTTTCCCTCCTTTTCACCTAACTACTCAAGAGTCTGACAAACTCTTGAGTCAGTTAGTTAGTTAGAACCTTGTAACTACTTTCGTAACTGATTTCATCAATAAAATTTCAAATTCAAGCTTTCCCGCCAAATTCTGTTTCTCAAATTCCTGTTGAATCTTGTTGATCTTGGATATACTAGTTGCTGTTTGATGTTAGTTATGATCAACCATTGATCATAGCTTACATTGGTGGAGTTTTGTTGCTGCTTGATCAGAGTTCAAGTTCTTTCCATTGTTCTTGAAGTTTTCATGGCAGATTGATGAATTGTAGCTGTTTAGATTGTTGATTTGAGTTGATAGCTAGTGATAGGTGGTGGTATCACTAGGGCAAGAGAGCTCAGCGCTCCTCTTCTACCCAAAGGATCTCTACAATAGGTTCTAAGGCTTCTGTTTTATGTTCCTCTAAATCAGTACTTGCATGCTCAATTTCTTAGTGTAAACTTGATGGCTACATGTTATACTTGATTAGTTGCTGTTTGATTGTGTTTGAGTGTTTGTAATTCAGATATTTCATACTTTTGCACTTGTGTTCAGTCTTGTAGTTTTAAGCTGAATTTCAGTACTTTTTAGTGCATTAGCTACTTGCAGTTCTAGACTTGGTTTTTACTTGTTCTTAGTTTGAAAACATTTCATTTTGTGCATTAAAACAAGTCTGCTATAGCTCTTTAATCAGTCTTAATCATTACTCAAAAAGTCTTTGAAAAAGTTTGATCATAACCTTTTAAGGAGTGTTTGGGAGTAGTTGTTAATCAGTATTCAAGTGTTGTTAATTGGATTTTAAGTGATCATTTGCAGTCCTTAGGAGTTAACAATTGATTCTAAGTCTTTTACAAGTCAATAAAATAGTCAAAAAGGCAATTGGTTAACAAAAAGTTTGGGTCATACTTGTTATCAGCTTTGAGTTCAAAACTTGTCAAATTCACTTGCTTATTTCTCCTTCAATACTTGATGAAATTTGTTCAAACCAGTTTCCAGTCTTAGCTTATAACATAATCTTTCAGTCTCTAAGAGGAAATTCTACAGTATTCAGAAATAAGCTAGAAAACAGCTTTTTAGCTCAAGCTTGAGCATTTTGCATTCTCTGATATAAGTAGCTTACTGTTTCACTAGATCTCTTAATCCACTTCATAAAACTAGCTGTTTTCTTTCACAATTCTGTTTAGTAAGTGTTGGATATGAGTTTTTGAAATTTTGAGCTTTTTCCAAAATCTGGTCAACGTTTGGTCAACATAAGCTCATTTGAGCTTATTTTCAGATATCTAGCTTATTACTGGATGAAATTTGTTCTAATTTGATTTCCCCTTCCTTAAATCAAGAGCTTAATCAGATTTGACAATAAAATCAAGTTGTGGATGTTTGGATTAGGCTATAGCTTATTTTGAGCTTATTGATAAGCACTATTTTGCTTATTTTGGACTTTTAGCTGAAATCCTTGAACACACGTAGTTGTAATTGGATTTGAAGTTGTTTGCAAGTTGTTTCAGCTTATTTGGTTGAGAAATAAGCTCAAACGAGCTTATTCTTTCTTAGTGCCCGTTTTTACTTAAAAGTTTGGTAAAATTGCACTTAAGTCCCTGGTTTTCAATTAGAGTTAATTTTTGGCTAAACTTGCTAGAATTTAGGGTTTGCAAAAGTTAGTCCCTGGAATTTGTTAGTTGTTAAATTTCAGTTTTAAAGTTTGTTAGTTTGTTAACATTTGGTTAGTTTGTTAAAGTTTTTACAAGTTAAGTCCTTATAGTTAACTGTTTTACATTTTTAGTCCTTATAACTTTTAGAATTTACATTTCAAGCATTTTCATTTCATAGAAATTACATTTTCAGTCCTTATAGTTTTATATTTTGCATTTTAATATTTTACTTGAATAAAATTTGGAATTTGCAACTTGTTTTACGTATAAGTAGGTCTATACTTTTCATTTTTAGATAGCTTTGTTTGAATTAGCAATAGATTACCAAGCAAGCTTGAACAACCAAAAACAATTATAAATTTGATATTGATTGGACTTTCTATTAGTTAAGAACTGAGAAAACGAACTTGCATTATACACATATCAAATGGCGCCGCTGCCGGTTCTTTGACTACACGAGAGACTATCGATTGACGGTTTTCATTGGCTTTTGGGATCCGTTCACTTTGTGAACGTTATTTTTACGTATTATAAATCAAAAACAAATAAAAAATCAAAAATATAAAAATATATAAAAACTAAAAATTAACAAAACAATTCTTTTCCTAAAGAATTGATCAAAAAAAATTAAAAAATCCAAATAGCAATCTTTTTCCTAAGAGATTGCACCCAAAAATATATATTATTGGATTCTCTCGGTTTTTATGTACATATAGTATTTTCCTTTAAAAAACTCATAAATACAAAAATATTTTCCATATATTATTATAAGTAAATACGTATACGTATAAGAACAATCAATCTACATATCTTCCATAAGTATTGCCGAGGCAATACACCGTGTTGAGGGGCGTTCCGGTCCTTGACACGCGTATCGATCAAACAAAATAAAGCAAGAATAGATAAATACTCTCAATAAGCAATAATTCAAAGAATACGAACATTTAAGTGAATAGAAAGGCGATGTGCTATAAAATGCCATCTAAGGGTCAATAGGTACTTAAGTGCTTCGCGCCACCTAACCCCCCGTTCACTTGGGAGTATTCTAAGAAGGAAAGCTTCATTGAGGGTCTTGCACCCAAAGTAGTATTACATATATTGTTACTTTCTTGTGGATATTTAATATCGAAACTCGAAAAGGATAATCTTATTCTTTTCAAAGTCACACGAGAGCTTCTCTCTCATTCCTCGTATTGAGTTGCATGCTCACTCGCGGGCGTGCACAAATACCGATTGGTGTACAACCTCTTCCTCCGAAAAGGAAGAAAAAGAGAAAGAGTAAGACCACCACCGTCCACCAAGCCGATCACGAGAATCGTGCTTTGTCACCACCACAAGGAGCCATGGCTGTTGATAACCGTACTTTGTTTGAACGTATGCAAACCAACATTCATGGATTTGTTAGTGCCATTAAGATTCCCGACTATCCCGCTAACACATTTGAGCTACATACATCTATGATCAATATGGTTGCTGCATCACCTTTCTATGGAAAACAAAATGAGGATCCCCATGCTCATCTTAAGAGATTCCTTTCACTTTGCAATACCATTAAGCATAATGGGGTTCCACCGGATGTCATTAGATTGTTGTTAGTGTCATTTTCACTAGATGGGAGTGCTAAGCATTGGTTAGACACCCAACCACCCGATAGTATCACCACATGGGATGAGTTTACCACTAAGTTTTTGAACAAATTCTTTCCTCCACAAAAGACTATGGCTTTGAGGAATTTGATTATGGGCTTTACACAAAAACCTAGTCAATCCTTTGGTGATGCTTGGGAAGAGTATAGTGAGTTGTTGAGGCGATGCCCTAATCATGGAATGGATGATCTAAGCCAAATCAATACCTTCTACAATGGCCTTAAACCTCACCACCAAGATTCACTAAATGCTTCCGCGGGAGGGAGTATTCATTTCAAGACATACCAAGAGGCTTTGACCATTATTGAGACTAAGGCAATGGTTCAAACAAATGATCCATTTGAAGAAAGAGTTCATGTGATCCAAAATACTTCTAAAACCCCTTGTGAACTCCAAATTCTTCAAGAGATTCTTCAACAAGTCAAACAAGGACAAGAAATGACTCAAGGCATGATTCAAGATTTTAAGATCATGACATTGAACAATTCCTCAAACAATGTGAATGCCATCACCATTTCTTGTGTTACTTGTGGAGGTCCTCACTCTTATGAACAATGTGACAAGGTGCAAGGGTATCAAGGGGAATGCTATGCTTACCAAGAGGAACACCGTGAACACTTCAAGCCTAACATCAATCCAAACAACCTTTCTTACAAATCCCAAAATTACCTTACTCCACCCGGCTTTCCACCCCAACCACCCACCCAAATTCCACAAAATCCTCCTCAAATTTTAGCAAGGAATCAAGGGCAAAGACAACCATACCAAGGAAATAACTACAAGGCACCCAATCAATTTCAACCTCAAGCAAATACCCTTTATCCACCAAATCAAGGATTTAACTCCCAACCTTTACCTTTCCAACCTCAAGGTTTTCAAGGTTATGTTCCACAAGAGTTAAACACAATGGATCTTTTGCAAAAGATGAATCAAGAGAATGAAAAGAAATTCCAAGCTATAGACAAGAAAATGAATGACCAATTCAATAAGCTTTTCATGGCATTAAATCAAAGACCACAAGGGGCTTTACCTTCAAACACACAAACAAATCCTAGGGCCAATGTCAATGCCATTACAACAAGGAGTGGTACCACAACAAAGGATCCTTCACCTCCTAAACCTACTATTGTTCAACCCACTTGTGCTCCTACTTGTGACAAGCCCTCTACTTCTACTTCACCACCTCAAAATGCTCCCATTGCTCCACTTTCAACGCCTATTCATGAAATACTCAATAAGGAAAATCCTTCATCCACACCTCAATCACAACCAAAACCAAGTCTTCCTTATCCCTCAAGATTGAGAAAAGAAAAGCTTAAGAACAAGGATGACATCCAAGTTTCTAACTTTTTGAGGATGTTCAAGCAACTTAACATCAACATCTCCTTTGCGGAAGCTTTAGCCAATATGCCTAAGTTTGCTAAGATGATTAAGGATTTGCTTTCTAACAAGGAAAGATTGGTGGATTTGCCTAATGCTTCTTTGAATGAAAATTGTTCCGTGGTGTTGCTTAAGAAGTTGCCTACTAAGCTTGGAGATCCGGGGCGGTTTTTGATTCCTTGCAATTTCCCGGGGGTGGAAAATTGTATGGCTTTAGCGGATTTAGGAGCAAGCATAAATCTTATGCCATTATCGGTTTGGAAGAGACTTTCACTTCCCGAGCTTACTCCTACTAAGATGACTCTTGAGTTGGCTAACCGTACTATAGCTTATCCGGTGGGAATTGCGGAGGATGTTTTTGTTGGGGTTGATAGATTTACATTTCCCGCGGATTTTGTGGTAGTTGATTATGATGTGGATCCTAGAGTGCCTTTGATTGTTGGTAGGCCATTTTTGAGAACGGGTCGTACTTTAATCGATGTGGCGGAAGGAGAACTTACAATGCGGGTAGGAGATGAGAGAGTGGTGTTTAACATGGGAAAGTTGTCCAAAAAGTCTAATGAGCCCGAAGCGGTAAAACATATTGATGTTGTACATGAGGAGGAAACACAAGATGATCTTATTGATGAAGTTTGTGATGAGTACTTTTATGAAGCTTGCTCAAGTGGAGACTTTGATTACCCTCATATTGAGACCATTGCTTCCATTACTTCCTCTTTGGATTTTCATGAACCTCAAGAGCTAAACTTTAGTGAAATTCCATATGACACCCCATTTTTCCACCATACTAATCACTTTGATGAGGACTTAAGTAATGAGGGATCTTTTCTTTGTGATTCACCAACATATGATAACTATAGTGATGATGAGCTTTCTACTTGTGACTCTCCATTTGTTGATGGTCATACTTCCTTTGGTTTTGAGGGATCACCCATCTTTGATAGACCAATCTATGATGTTTATGGTGATGAGGCGGATTCTATCATTGATGAGAGTGATGAGTTTTTATTGGAGGATATATCTTTTGAGTATACTCTTGGTTACCTTGATGAGGAGGGGGACATACTCTATCTAGAATCTTTATTGCTTGAAGATCCTTTACCTTCTTTGGCCACCCAAACCTTTCTACAATCAATCACTCTACAACCTTTCTCTCACCATGTGACCTACAAAGGAGAATCTTCTAAGGCAACCATCACTTGTTGTTTTCCCATCAAGGAACGGATTTTTGATCCTGGCATAGAGCTTGCTAAACCATCTCAGTATCCACCTGATGCAACAAAAGGAAACCTTGTGAAAGATTTGAGAACTTTACACCATCACCTTGGGAAGAACATATGGGAAACTATTTTAAAGAACTACACCTCATTCTTTTCACCATTGCTTGGGAAGCTAGTTGTTAGCTTGTGTTATAAGTGGGAGGGTAATTATGTATTTGATCCTGGTGGATATTTATGGAGTTTTGATAAATGAACACTTGTTTTACCTCATCATGGAGATGTTTCTTAAAAAGGGCAAACATTTTCTTCTCCATGATAGGTTTTAGACACTTTTAAGTGTGGGACGAGTCGAGCTAGAGACTCATTAACTCAAGCATCGTATAACTAGGTTAGAGTGTTGTAGGTTAGCAATAAAGGCATAGAATTGGAGATAAGTGTAGGGGAGACCTTCTTTTGTCTTCATGCTTGTTTGTAGGGTTGCTCACTCATCTCATGCTTTGGAGCTTATGGAGGAGGCCCTTGTATCCGGTTCACTTCGTTACTTTAGTGATTTTTCATTGACACGTTGTGCTTAAACTTGATTTCACTAATAGTAGTCCTTTCCTTAACTTAGGTTAAGCAAAGTCTATTCATTGTCATAAGTGTAGGGGAAGTTTTTATACTTCCATGCTCTTAAACATTGAGGACAATGTTTAGCTTAAGTGTAGGGGGGTCTTCTGTCGAAGTGACCTTACCTAGAACTTGTCATTGTCTTTCATGATAATTGGGAAAATTGAATTTTCAACATTTTTCAAATTTTTGATCTACTTTGGCCACCAAAAATATGCATTCATAATTTTTGCATCAATCATTTTTCATTTGCATAACACATTTGCATTGTATATATTTCTTCTTTTATTTTTCATCAAAAATATATAAAGAGAAAAAATATAATAAAACATGGTTTTAACAAGTTTAGACTTCTTTGACAATATTAGGCCCGCCATGGATATTTTGACTCAACCCGAGATTGCTATTTTAGCATTCTCTAGCTAGTATCCTTAACCATGTAGTCCTTCATTGGTCTATTAGGCTAAGCTTCCACCAATTTCATTCTTTGAAATTTTAAATTTATGGAGAATGGGAAATGATAGAGTTGAAGCAAGTGTAAAAGAGCTAGATAGACTTCATGGCAATTACTTGTGGCTTAACCCTTCTCTTCTTGACCTCTATTTTCTTCGCATGTATATAATTGTTAATAAATAATCAAGTACGGTTTTAATTGGTTTGTAATCTCTTATGCATTTTTGGCTAATCATTTATGGTTGATATGAGTACGTCTTAAGATTCTAAGTTAGCACGTTTTATGTGTACTAAACTTGTGTCATGCTCCATATTTAGCGGGTGTTTTTCCTTTTCTTCTTTGCAAATTTCTTAGTGAGGAATAAAGAAAAATAAGAGCGGCTTATGAAAAAAAAATGAGTGGCTAGAAAAAAAAAAGAGAAAAAGAAAAAAATAATGCAAGACTCCCAAGAGGGGCAGTGTGGTGTTAATTATAGTGACTATTGAGTTCCAATATTACCTTGACGGGTTGCGGGGATTCAATAGATTGCTCCAATCCAAGATTACCTTGACGGGTTGCGGGGTTGAAGATCCAAAGTCTCAAAAAGATGCGGATGTAAATTATTGCGTGAGTTTTATTTTTCTTTCCTTAGCGAGTGTGTAGTTACTTATGAAAGCATGGCATGAGGATTTTACACATAAGGCGAATGACTTATTATTCTTAATACGGACTTGTATTAATTGTGAGCGGTTTTTCAAGTAATGGATGAGAGGATTACTTAGGATTAAAACCGTCCTTCCTTATTTTTGGATTTTACACTTCTTATATTTCACGCTTGAATAATGACAAATTTGCCCACAAGCAATTTGCTCAAATAATAACCGGTTCCACATTTAATTGTCATGAATAAGTTGATGCACTTTTTACTTGTGAATGCAATGATTCCATTTACTAGCTTGGTTTGGGGAAAGTGAAACTTGAGGGTGATAAGTGTTCATGGTATCCAAGCCCTAATCCAAGTCATTGAGTTCTTTATGAGTTATTTCCATCAAAACCATGTTAAGAAAAATCAAAAAGAATAAGATAGAATTGTATTTTAATCCATTGCATTGTTAAAAGTCAAAATCATGCATCATCTAGTTTAGAGTAGTGTAGATGCATCTCATATGGCCAAGGTGGATTAATTATGAGGGAAATGTAAATTTTTTTTTTTAAGATTTGAAATATAATATTGCATGAGGACATGGCAATGCTCAAGTGTAGGGGAATTTGATATGAGCTTAAACTCATATCCTTTTATCAACAAATAACCCTAAAACATGAAGCAAAATACCCTTTTATATTGTAAAAAGCAGTGTTATGTGGTATGTTTGTGTTTGTGTGCTCTTATGTAGGTAAAAGGATACAATTTCAAGCAAACAAGGAAAAACCAAGCTCAAATGGATGAAAAAGACAAAAGAGGATCAAAAGTGACAAGACTTTGAAGTCAAAGGACCTATCTTGACAATTTGTGAAAGTTGAAGGACTTAAAGTGCAAATTATGGAAAGTCAAGATTAAAGTCAAATTTGGTCAACTACAAAGTCAACTCAAGTCAAAAGGCCATTTTGTTGAAGAATCAAAGTTGAAGGGTCAAAATTGTCAAAGGAATGAAGATATTAGCTTTAAATAGCAATCTGCCAAGTCAAGGGACCTAATCTGCCAACTTTGGAAAGTTTTGTAATGTTTAATCCAAGTGAAAGGCTATAGACCAATCAGAAGCAAGAAAGGAGTTCACACGGATCAAATAATAACTTCCCACTTACAGCCGCCACATTTAATGCAAGATCACAACAGTGCAATCCGCAACATACTTTTTCAACCAATAAGAAGCTGCCACGTGTCCTTCTCTTTCAACAAAATATTTTCCAGGAACGGGATTTTGATAGAGGGCATTTCAAGAGAAGATCAAAACATCAAAGTTGCTCGTTTTGAAGAGACGAATCCAATGGTGTTATCCAATTAACAAATAATCCATTGAATCAAAAACCCCCAAAATGTGTTCATCACCTTCAAAGAGGATTTGCAGAATTCCTCCACGTGTCAAGTGATGATTGGCTCAAACACGTCACAACTCCAACAGAATCTCCCTTTCTTGCCTATAAATACTTAGCTAGTTCTTCATTTGTCAATTGTAGCTTAATTTTGTAAACACATAGTTCTCTAAATTTCACTTTTCCTTTTTCCCTCCTTTTCACCTAACTACTCAAGAGTCTGACAAACTCTTGAGTCAGTTAGTTAGTTAGAACCTTGTAACTACTTTTGTAACTGATTTCATCAATAAAATTTCAAATTCAAGCTTTCCCGCCAAATTCTGTTTCTCAAATTCCTGTTGAATCTTGTTGATCTTGGATATACTAGTTGCTGTTTGATGTTAGTTATGATCAACCATTGATCATAGCTTACATTGGTGGAGTTTTGTTGCTGCTTGATCAGAGTTCAAGTTCTTTCCATTGTTCTTGAAGTTTTCATGGCAGATTGATGAATTGTAGCTGTTTAGATTGTTGATTTGAGTTGATAGCTAGTGATAGGTGGTGGTATCACTAGGGCAAGAGAGCTCAGCGCTCCTCTTCTACCCAAAGGATCTCTACAATAGGTTCTAAGGCTTCTGTTTTATGTTCCTCTAAATCAGTACTTGCATGCTCAATTTCTTAGTGTAAACTTGATGGCTACATGTTATACTTGATTAGTTGCTGTTTGATTGTGTTTGAGTGTTTGTAATTCAGATATTTCATACTTTTGCACTTGTGTTCAGTCTTGTAGTTTTAAGCTGAATTTCAGTACTTTTTAGTGCATTAGCTACTTGCAGTTCTAGACTTGGTTTTTACTTGTTCTTAGTTTGAAAACATTTCATTTTGTGCATTAAAACAAGTCTGCTATAGCTCTTTAATCAGTCTTAATCATTACTCAAAAAGTCTTTGAAAAAGTTTGATCATAACCTTTTAAGGAGTGTTTGGGAGTAGTTGTTAATCAGTATTCAAGTGTTGTTAATTGGATTTTAAGTGATCATTTGCAGTCCTTAGGAGTTAACAATTGATTCTAAGTCTTTTACAAGTCAATAAAATAGTCAAAAAGGCAATTGGTTAACAAAAAGTTTGGGTCATACTTGTTATCAGCTTTGAGTTCAAAACTTGTCAAATTCACTTGCTTATTTCTCCTTCAATACTTGATGAAATTTGTTCAAACCAGTTTCCAGTCTTAGCTTATAACATAATCTTTCAGTCTCTAAGAGGAAATTCTACAGTATTCAGAAATAAGCTAGAAAACAGCTTTTTAGCTCAAGCTTGAGCATTTTGCATTCTCTGATATAAGTAGCTTACTGTTTCACTAGATCTCTTAATCCACTTCATAAAACTAGCTGTTTTCTTTCACAATTCTGTTTAGTAAGTGTTGGATATGAGTTTTTGAAATTTTGAGCTTTTTCCAAAATCTGGTCAACGTTTGGTCAACATAAGCTCATTTGAGCTTATTTTCAGATATCTAGCTTATTACTGGATGAAATTTGTTCTAATTTGATTTCCCCTTCCTTAAATCAAGAGCTTAATCAGATTTGACAATAAAATCAAGTTGTGGATGTTTGGATTAGGCTATAGCTTATTTTGAGCTTATTGATAAGCACTATTTTGCTTATTTTGGACTTTTAGCTGAAATCCTTGAACACACGTAGTTGTAATTGGATTTGAAGTTGTTTGCAAGTTGTTTCAGCTTATTTGGTTGAGAAATAAGCTCAAACGAGCTTATTCTTTCTTAGTGCCCGTTTTTACTTAAAAGTTTGGTAAAATTGCACTTAAGTCCCTGGTTTTCAATTAGAGTTAATTTTTGGCTAAACTTGCTAGAATTTAGGGTTTGCAAAAGTTAGTCCCTGGAATTTGTTAGTTGTTAAATTTCAGTTTTAAAGTTTGTTAGTTTGTTAACATTTGGTTAGTTTGTTAAAGTTTTTACAAGTTAAGTCCTTATAGTTAACTGTTTTACATTTTTAGTCCTTATAACTTTTAGAATTTACATTTCAAGCATTTTCATTTCATAGAAATTACATTTTCAGTCCTTATAGTTTTATATTTTGCATTTTAATATTTTACTTGAATAAAATTTGGAATTTGCAACTTGTTTTACGTATAAGTAGGTCTATACTTTTCATTTTTAGATAGCTTTGTTTGAATTAGCAATAGATTACCAAGCAAGCTTGAACAACCAAAAACAATTATAAATTTGATATTGATTGGACTTTCTATTAGTTAAGAACTGAGAAAACGAACTTGCATTATACACATTTCACATCACCATATGGATTATTCAATGTGAGACTTATAAGAAATCGTTATCGAAGTAGAGTTGTTTATGAAACACCTTGAAAAACCTAATTGTTTCCATAACAAAGAACATCTCTGTAAATTCATTTTGATTCTTATTCCATAATTAAAACATGAAATTAGTTTTTATTTTAAACATGATGACAAAGTTTTGACGAACTGAGTATTGCATCGTTAATCTTACAATTGTATATAGTTACGCGCCTACATACAATTTGGAAGGGACCATGCAAGGCTGATTAGTAGTCACCATAAATTTGTTAATAAGCACTACATTTTCTTTGAAGTTGTGAAAAATTAAACTTTATGAGATCTGCAGAAAGTGCAAAAATAGGGACATATTGTTAGGGATACCTACATATGTGCCCGTACCATTTATTATTTTGAGTAAAATTTACTCATCTGTGGATATTGTCTTACTTGACAATTGACAACTCTTTCTTTTCCAATTCTCTCGTAGTAAGATTCTTTAGAAAAGTATCTGATTACCGAGTGTTGATACCCGACTGGGTGTATCGACGTTCCTATCGTTTCTTTTGCTTAGATTTCATTTGAATGACCTGGCTAACGATCCGAGGAGCTTTCGAATGCGTACTTAAATTATGAAAACATGGAATATGTTCATATTCTTTAATATTTTCGTCTTGGTCTGCTTTGAAATTCTCTCGCGTAAATCATGCGTTGACCTTACTCTTTTAAGGTTAGCTATATCTCCAAATATCCTGGAATTTGTGAAAGGATTATGAGTTATTATTAGTCTTTTGAGAAGTTCACATCTTATCAACGGTAATGAAACTGGAAAGTTGATAGTGCCAGTAGAATGGATTGATTGATTATGACATGAGGTCATTGTCTTAATTGATGGGAACTCGAGTAGAATTCCCCTAAAAGATAAGATGTTGATTATCAAAAATGATCTAAATAATTCCTAATGGATGACCATATCCTGCATTTAGACTTGAAATTTAATACATAAGGTTTTCCCTAATTAAAAAGATTCGTTTTAAGTATGTCTAATCGAATTGATCTTAGCTCTCTATGTGACTTCGTTTTATTTTGGTGGGAACAAAGCTGTGTCGTTGTAGTGTTTTAAAATTAAAAGGTGTAAAACAATTAAAGTAAAAGTGCTCTTAAAGTAAATCTAAGTCTAATTAACGTAAAGTGCAAGTATTTAAAAACGTGACTAAAAGGCGCTAAAGTAAATTACGTGAGTATAAATCTATCTAAGGCAAACTTAAAGTGCGACTAAAACTAAGGCAAATAATCTAAAAGTGCAATTAAATAAAAGGAAAGAAAAATAAAGCTTGAGAGTAAAAATCAAAGACAAAAGCTAATAAGAACCTGAATACAGCTCATTCGGAATAAACCTTCGTTTGGAACAATCACTCGTCCTAAATGTCACCTTTGGTTGAAATGATTCTTCTTCACTTGGAATATTACCAAAATCCTTGATCCGGAACAAATTGGTCTGAATATGTCACTTATCCAAAACAATGCTTCATTCGGAACTTGCTGATTCGGAACTTGTAAATTCGTCCTTGATTCGGAAGTTTCTGGTCACCCCTTGATTCGGAAGTTTCCGAATGAAGCTCCTTGATTCGGAAGTTTAGAACTTCCGAATGAAGGCCCTTGGTTCGGAACTTTTGGAGTTGGTTCGGAAGGTTCCGAATGAAGCTCTTTGGTTCGGAAGTTTTGACTTCCGAATGAAGCTCCTTTATTCGGAACTTTTGAAGTTCCGAATGAGTTTCCTTGATTCGGAACTTTTTGAGTTCCGAATGAACAGACTTGGTTCGGAAGTTTTGACTTCCGAATGAAACACCTTGGTTCGGAACTTTGGACTTCCGAATGAAGCTTTCTATCCTTTCTTTGGTTCGGAACTTTTTCTGGAAAGATCAGAAACAAGGCAAAATCTTCCGAAGAACAAGGAAGATAGTAACAGTAGCAGATATAAACCAAAATCAAACACACGGATAGATTAAAACAGTAACGAATCAATGAATAAGCATCAACAAACAATCAAAAACATGAAATCAAACAACTTTAACCACAATAATCAAAAACCATTAAGATCAAACTAAAAGCATAAACATGAACATAACATAAACACATGAATCAAAGAATAAGAAAGGTAGATAAGAGTTTGACAAGATAAAATAATGATTTGACAAGAATTAAAATGAAAACTTACTTGGAATTAAATGGTAATTAAGGTGCATAACATGAATTTAAATGACATGAAAAGTAAATGACAAGATATGAAAATGGTGGAAGACTAATTGTCACACTTAGCCAACAAGAGTGAAAAATAAACATCCTAATCTATTTATAGGGGAGGATTAAGGAAGCTTCCTCCCCTCTTTCCTTTTCTCTTAATTGCATAATTAAGTCCCTCCTTCTTTTAATCTTCATTAATTGCGTACTTAGTCCTTTTCTTCTAATCCTTCTTTAATCTTGGACTTAAGGGACTTTTGACTTCGGGATTTCTTTTGAACTCGTCTTTAAATTCTTCAATAAAATAGACTTGAATTCTTCGGCTTTTGATAAACTTCCGTCTTTTGACTTTTTCTTCGATAAATCTTCAGAATTGGTCGTGGACTTCCGTTCTTTTTGCACTCTTGACTTCTTGACTTCGTCTTTCATCCTTTTCTTCAATAAAAGTCTGTAAATGCCCGTGAATGTCCGTGTTTTCTCCATTTTCACCTTTTCATCCTAAATCACAACAAAAACACAAACCACGCATAATTCCGACATAAAAGACATAAAATACACGTTTTGGTCCGGTTATTATTGTAATTAAGTGGTAGAAAAGATGGGTGTTAACACACCTATCAAATCCCCTACACTTGACCATTGCAATGTCCTCATGCAATGCATTAGTTACAAAGCAAGATTACACTTTTCATCATAATCAATCCACGTTGGCCTTTATTAAAGAGATAGAAAATTAAAGACATGCAAAATAAAGAAATCAAAAGCATACCTTGGGTTTTGAAAATGTTATGAATAATCATCATCCTCAAGTTTTCACTTTCTCCAAACCAAGCTTAAAAACGAGATCATTGTTATTATAAGTTAGTAAACTAACACGAACTCATGTGGGCTAATTACTCACTTAGACTCCCTTATTCCTATGGGTATCTCTTATATTTTATTATTTGTATTTGAATGATCACGAAGATGCATTGTTTGACTTATTTCGATAATTATTTAGTCTGAAAATAAAGTGCACGATTTAATCAATAGTTAGCTAAAGGACCAAATCTTTTAAAACTGCTTCTCGGGATATCAGAAAGTTCATATCTTGACATAACTTGGTTCGCGATTTGAGACCTTTCTCGGGCCGATATTTGGTAGCGACTTCATACTTCAAATCTTGAGAGACGTTCATGAAATAATGGTCTTCTCTTCATTATTGGAATTTCTTCACTTGAAGTTTTGAGAGATTCATACTTGGACCACGACTTCTTCATTTTTCTCCAATCTTTATTTTGGACTTTGATATACAACGATCCGCCTCCTTTTATGACTTGGATCTATTTATCCTCATACCTTGTTAGGGTCTTTTCGGATACACTTCTCCATGACTTTGGGGAGTTTTTGCTTTACGTCGTGTGTCTCGATCCTTCATATTGATTTTCGATAAATGATTCTTCACATCACTTTGGATCTTTAGCAACAAAACATAGCCCTCATGCCTTGTTAGGGCCTTTTCGGACTCGCCAATCTTCGCGCCCCGCTTCATAAGTTATGCCTTGGCTATGAACTCTCGTCATTACCGAGCAACTTTTAAACGATCTGGGGCTAGAAGCTAAGTAACTTTTCAAATCGTACAACCTTATTTATTAGCAGATAAATTTATTAGCAAGCGATGGGAGAATAGGCTTATAATTAACTCACATAAATTCACGAAAGAATACCGAACTTATAATTGGCTCTATCATCTCTCGTTCTCCACAGTTTAAAATCTCAAGTAATGAGACTCGTGGATACTTAGCCTATTAAATCAAAGTTTTGGGTTTTCGAGTCGCCTATAGGATCTTGCAAATTCTTAGACTTTTTCAAGTTTTAGAAATCGCGTTTTAAAGTTCCCTTGATAAACGACTCTCTAGGATCAATTATAGGAACTTGTGAAAAGTTCTTGTTCTTAACCCGTGAGAGTTAAGACTTTCGCGTTTTATAATTCCCTATATAAAAGCCTAGCAAAACTTGACTTAAACACGTTAAGGATACTAGCTAGAGTAAACTCGGATTGAGTCAAAAGATTCACAACGTTTGAAAATTAAAACCACTTATTAAACATTTATTCTAGCAGAGAAAGAAAATAACTATACAAAGATAACAACTAATAGGCCAAAATAGATCAAAAATTTTGAAAAATGTCGAAAAATTGATTTTCCGGTTAAAACGAGGACAAAAACAAGGAAAAGACCACTTAACTTCGATAGAAGTCCCCCCTACACTTAAGATAAACATTGTCCTCAATGTTTAAGCATGTGGGAGTAAGCTCCCCTACACTTAGGACATTGTGCACGTTGTTTAAATCTCGCTAAGGAAAAGACAACTACAGAGATTCCTATTTTAATATTGAGAAAATATAAAATAGTGAATCGACAAGAGTTTAGGATAGAACCGGGAAGAAGTAGAACACGGAATCACGGGTCGTCAAGAATCATCAAGAGTGGATCATTGAAGCTCGAATCCCTGATTAAGAAGTGAGGAGAGGAAATAGCAATCCAAAGGGTCCCCCCCTACACTTATGGTAAAGAAAGCGAAAGTATAGATGCATGGGTTGCCTCCCAAGAAGCGCTTGGTTTTTGTTAACCGAGTCGTGAGCCTGACTCGACCTTGATCATCAACGGAAGTAGCATGAAACAAATCCACCAGGATCAAAGACATAGTTTTCATCCATCAATAAGCAAGAGCTTAAGGCGAACAAGGCAAGCCAAAAGAGAAATGGCAGGGTTCCCTTAAGCAGCGATGGAGCACGGTAGAAGCAAGGATGAAGTGGTGCAAGCATGTCTTCAATGGGACCAAAGATTTTTCCTTTTATTTCATCAGGTGGATACTGAGATGGCTTAAAGACTTCAATACCGGGGTCGAACACCTTTTCTTTCAAGGGAAAATAGCACTCAGGCTCAGCCGAGTGTGAAGAAGATCCGCAAAGAAGCACAACCTTGTCCTCAGAAGTGGGACAAAGAGGTGTCAAATCATACGTGCAACGGATTTCGGTGTCGACCGGTTTCTTATCCTTTGACAAAATGCTCTTCAAATCCAAAGTAGGATCAAGACGATAATCTTCAAAGTCAAAAGGAGGAGCATCACTCTCATGAGGGAAGTATGTGTTGAGAAATTTAGAGAAATCTTCCTCAAATGAATAATCATCCGAAGTAGGATCGAGTGATGATGGAGGATCTTCATCATGTGAAGAATCGCTCGATAGAGTATCAGCCTCATCAAAATCATCGAAAGTAGGCAGCTCGGGATACTCAGAAGTAAAATCAAAATCATCCGAATCTGAGCTAGAATCATCATCATCATAAGCATCGAAGACCGGTGGAGAATCAAAAATGGGAGAAGCGTCCAAAGTAGGGAGAGAATCATCCACATTATCTTCAAAGAGTGGATTATCAGTGGAAGACTCGAATAGAGGATTATCATAGACGGTAAAGTCATCGAGCACATTTATCATATTCACTGATTCTCGGCCTCCAAAAGATTTGCCTGTAAGCTTCCCCATTTTAAAAACTTTAGAATCATCCCCGACTCTTAAGATTAACTCACCTTCGGCCACATCTACTAAAGCACGTCCGGTTCTCAAGAATGGCCGACCAAGTATTAAAGGAATACGAGGGTCCATTTCATAATCAACTACGACAAAATCGACCGGGAAAGTAAATGTGCCAACTTTGATAAACACGTCTTCGGCTATACCAACGGGGTAAGCGAGAGTGCGATTTGCAAGTTCGAGAGTCATCTTTGTTGGAATGAGATCGGGCAATGATAGTGTTTTCCAAACGCTGAGTGGCATCAAATTAATACTAGCCCCGAGATCAGCAAGGGCAGTAAATTCTTCAGTTTTGTTGAACACGCAAGGCAACACAAAACGACCGGGATCTCCAAGCTTTTCCGGAAGTTCTCTAAGAATGACTGCAGAGCAGTTTTCATTTAAGCGTGTGTTGACGAGTTCAATCAGCTTCTCCTTCTTGTTAAGCAATTCCTTAAATGCTTTAACAAATTTGGGCATGTGGACAAGTGCTTCAAGAAAGCTAATGTTGAAGTTCATTTGAGAAAGCATCTTAATATAGCTAGTCACTTGAGCATCATTCTTAGTTAGCTCGTTGGTCTTGCCTATGCGAGAAGGGTATGGGATTCTAGGTTGATAAGGGTTAGGTGAAGGTGTAGTTGGTGAAGGTTGTGATGTTGAAGGGTCCTTCCGAGATACATTGTCATGACGAGGCGAAGACGGTAATGGTGCACTAATACTAGGTGTAGGAGGAGTAGGGATACATGGTGGTGGAGGAGGTGTAGATGATGGTGGTGGAATAGGTGGATCGACAATGGTAAGTCCACTACGCGTAGTTATAGCACTCACATTAGCTCGCGGATTAGTGACGGTGTTTGAAGGTAGAGAACCCGAAGAAGAAGAAGGTTGAGCTTCGGGCAAGAAACTAGCCAACAGATTTTTCAATTCAGTTGTTTGAGTGATGAAGGAGGATTGAAGGTTTTCACGAACCTCGGTTCTGATGTCATTACCTTGCTTCAAGATATCTCCTTTCAAATTGATTATTTGGCTCTGTAGATTCTTGATTTGCTCACCTTGAGTTCTCATGATGGTGTCAACATCGGGATTAATGGGTGGGTGTTGTTGGGTGGGTGGTTGATAAGGGTTAGAAGCACGAGGTGGGATTTGGTTGCTTCTATTGTAGTTGTTGGCGGGGTTTTGGTTTTGAGGAGAAAAACCGGGTGAAAGGTAATTGTTTGAACGGTAGCTCAGCAGATTTCTATCCCCTTGTTGTCTAGCTTGGTAATTTTCCGGTGAATAATTACCGTAAGCTGCATACACATTTTCCGGATTTCCTTGTGTCGAAGGAAAATCGGTGTATGAGTGAGGACCGCCACATGTTTCACAAGGATTAGCAACCGCTTTAACATGTTGTTGTTGTTGGTTTGAAGCGAGAAGCGTAATACTTTTGCTCATTTCGGCCATCATGCGGGTGAGTTCGGTCATCTCCGGGTTTGCTGAGGTTAAGGAAACATTGACTCTCGGGTTGTTCCTGGAAGATGCAGAGGAATCCCAGTTCTTGTAGTGAGTAGTCATGTTCTCAATTAACTCTCTACACTCCTCGGGTCTCCTTTTCATGAATGTGCCACCGGCGGCTGCATTGATCGTATCACGATCTCGAAAAGTCAATCCGTTGTAGAAAGTATCAATTAGGGTCACAGGGAGCATGTTGTGGTTTGGACATCGGTCGATCAAGACATTATATCTCTCCCAAGCGTCAAAAAGAGATTCATCGGGATCTTGCATGAAACCGCTGATCTGATTGCGAAGGTTTGTGACCATGGATGGTGGAAAGTAGCGCGATAGAAAGCGTTGAGTCATATCATCCCAAGTGTGAATAGAATTCTTCGGGAGACGATCAAACCATTTCTCGGCATGATGCGATAAAGTATGTGGGAAGAGTTGTAGGCGGAGTACATCCATCGTGGCCCCAGGCAACTTCGTGCTTTGGGTGATTGTAATGAACTTGTCGAGGTGTTTGTTGGCATCATCATCAGGCAATCCTCTAAATGGGTTTGTTTGCACTTGCTAAATCATGTGGTGCTTCAACGAAAACTCAGGAGCGTTGATTTGCATCGGCGCAATCGGTCCTCCTCGTCCAAACATTGTTGGTTGACAAAGTTCCTCCATGGTCCGAAGATCGGGCTGTGGAAGAGCATTGTTATTGTTATTATTATTATTGAGGTGTGGTGGCATGTTGTTGTTGTTGACACCTGCCATATCTAAATCTTCTTGAGGCTCGGGCTCTTGATAATTAGAAGATCTAGTACGCATACACCTGAAAATGCAAAAGAAAAAGAAACCAAACACAAAGACAATATATATACACAATAAAAAGAAAATCTTTTTGGATTTTTGATATTTTTATGGTTTTTTAATCAATTTTTAATTTTTATGATTTTTGAATTTTTTATGCAAGAAAAATAACATTCACAAGTGAACGGATCCCAAAAAGCAACGTGTCTAGCACAGAAAACTGTTGATCTTAACGAAAAGAGCCGGCAGCGGCGCCATTTAATACATAAGGGTTTCCCTAATTAAAAAGATTCGTTTTAAGTATGTCTAATCGAATTGATCTTAGCTCTCTATGTGACTTCGTTTTATTTTGGTGGGAACAAAGCTGTGTCGTTGTAGTGTTTTAAAATTAAAAGGTGTAAAACAATTAAAGTAAAAGTGCTCTTAAAGTAAATCTAAGTCTAATTAACGTAAAGTGCAAGTATTTAAAAACGTGACTAAAAGGCGCTAAAGTAAATTACGTGAGTATAAATCTATCTAAGGCAAACTTAAAGTGCGACTAAAACTAAGGCAAATAATCTAAAAGTGCAATTAAATAAAAGGCAAGAAAAATAAAGCTTGAGAGTAAAAATCAAAGACAAAAGCTAATAAGAACCTGAATACAGCTCATTCGGAATAAACCTTCGTTTGGAACAATCACTCGTCCTAAATGTCACCTTTGGTTGAAATGATTCTTCTTCACTTGGAATATTACCAAAATCCTTGATCCGGAACAAATTGGTCTGAATATGTCACTTATCCAAAACAATGCTTCGTTCGGAACTTGCTGATTCGGAACTTGTAAATTCGTCCTTGATTCGGAAGTTTCTGGTCACCCCTTGATTCGGAAGTTTCTGAATGAAGCTCCTTGATTCGGAAGTTTAGAACTTCCGAATGAAGGCCCTTGGTTCGGAACTTTTGGAGTTGGTTCGGAAGGTTCCGAATGAAGCTCTTTGGTTCGGAAGTTTTGACTTCCGAATGAAGCTCCTTTATTCGGAACTTTTGAAGTTCCAAATGAGTTTCCTTGATTCGGAACTTTTTGAGTTCCGAATGAACAGACTTGGTTCGGAAGTTTTGACTTCCGAATGAAACACCTTGGTTCGGAACTTTGGACTTCCGAATGAAGCTTTCTATCCTTTCTTTGGTTCGGAACTTTTTCTGGAAAGATCAGAAACAAGGCAAAATCTTCCGAAGAACAAGGAAGATAGTAACAGTAGCAGATATAAACCAAAATCAAACACACGGATAGATTAAAACAGTAACGAATCAATGAATAAGCATCAACAAACAATCAAAAACATGAAATCAAACAACTTTAACCACAATAATCAAAAACCATTAAGATCAAACTAAAAGCATAAACATGAACATAACATAAACACATGAATCAAAGAATAAGAAAGGTAGATAAGAGATTGACAAGATAAAATAAAGATTTGACAAGAATTAAAATGAAAACTTACTTGGAATTAAATGGTAATTAAGGTGCATAACATGAATTTAAATGACATGAAAAGTAAATGACAAGATATGAAAATGGTGGAAGACTAATTGTCACACTTAGCCAACAAGAGTGAAAAATAAACATCCTAATCTATTTATAGGGGAGGATTAAGGAAGCTTCCTCCCCTCTTTCCTTTTCTCTTAATTGCATAATTAAGTCCCTCCTTCTTTTAATCTTCATTAATTGCGTACTTAGTCCTTTTCTTCTAATCCTTCTTTAATCTTGGACTTAAGGGACTTTTGACTTCGGGATTTCTTTTGAACTCGTCTTTAAATTCTTCAATAAAATAGACTTGATTTCTTCGGCTTTTGATAAACTTCCGTCTTTTGACTTTTTCTTCGATAAATCTTCAGAATTGGTCGTGGACTTCCGTTCTTTTTGCACTCTTGACTTCTTGACTTCGTCTTTCATCCTTTTCTTCAATAAAAGTCTGTAAATGCCCGTGAATGTCCGTGTTTTCTCCATTTTCACCTTTTCATCCTAAATCACAACAAAAACACAAACCACACATAATTCCAACATAAAAGACATAAAATACACGTTTTGGTCCGGTTATTATTGTAATTAAGTGGTAGAAAAGATGGGTGTTAACACACCTATCAAAATTATACCATGAATGGTTGTGAACTAGTCATAGATCTTGTAATCTAGGAAGAACTTAAAAGTGAATTTATTAAAAGATGTTTCTTTTATTTAAAATTTTAGGAGGTATTTGTTGATTACTTACCTAGACTTTCGCCAATAAGGCAAGTTGAATTTGGTATTGATTATATTCCTGGTGCTGCACTTGTGGCATGTGCACTATACGTAAGCACCATCTGAATTAAAAGAGTTACCGTGCAACTAAGAGAGTTGTCGGAGAAAGATTTTATTCTACCAAGCTCGTCATCATGAAGAGCTATGGTGTTATCATTCCTTATATTTATTGATTACCGTGAACTAAGTAAAATTGACGATCGAAATCGATATCCATTACCCAAGATGAAAGATTTGTTCCATCATTTACAAACTTCTAGACTATATTCAAAAATTTGATCCACGACATGGTTATCATCAACTTTGCGTCCGCAAAGAAGATTATCTATTCCAATCACTACATCCAGAACTCGTAATGAACATTATGAGTTTCATGTTATGTTGTTTGGATTGACCAATGCACATGTAGCATCCATATATTTGGTGAACCACGTGTGTAGGCGGTAATTTGATAAATTCATGCTCATGATCATTAAGGACCATTTGTTTGTTTCTATGAATAAGATTGAGTTAATAATTATTTACAGACTGTCCTGAATTGGCCGAACAATAAAAACCTGTACCTTGAGTATTTAACATTTGATTAGAGAATTAATCCTTTATATTATTTGACCGTGTGATTAATAGATAATGGAATATATATATATATTGACACTTCAAAGATTAGAGCCATTTATGACTTTGAGTTATACCAAAAAAAAAGTGCGAAATTGTTTTGACAAATGTTTTATCAAAGAAATTTTTAAGGGACTATTCCCTCATACCCAAATTATTTAACTAAACTCCTTTAGGGGTAAATGTTTGTGTATAACTCAAGACAACCTAAGAGGAATTGAGGAAAACCATTTAAACCATGACTTGAAATTTGAAACGACAATCGCTTTTCAACTAAGAAAATTTTGACCAAAGTATAAACAAAGATTTTTCGAACATTTACGGATCTTATTAATTATTTTTGATAAATCAACAAATATCGTGTTATTTAAATTCAAATTTATGTTGAACATTTTTCTATAATTGGACGAACTGAGAAATTTAAAAAAAATTTACGTTGACGTTTCATAAAAATTAAATATTTATTATTTAATTACTTGTAATAATTATCGACGCTTTAGACGTCGGATTGAGAAAAATTGATAAAAATGATAGTTGAGACGAAACTAAAACTTAGATAATATGAAGAAAGAATTTATGAATGAATTGTGGTTATGATAATCATTTCATCAGGAAATGTGAATGTGGATACTGACACATTACGTAGAAAGGGTAAAGAATCAATTAGGATGTGTTCCTTAATAATGATTGTGCAAAATAAATTGCCGAGCAATTTAAAATATAGTCGATGCTTGTAAAAAGGTTAATATAGATAATAAAAAGGGGTTCACGGCTAATGTGAACCATTAGAATTGTGAAGCCGATGGCGTTAAATGTTTTAAAGGCCACTTGTAGTTGCCTAAATATGGAGGATTTCGAGATTTAGTCATGTTGGAATCTCATAAGATTAAGTATTCTATTCATGCCATTTCTAATTAAATGTATCTATACCTGAAGAAGTTGTACTGATGGCAAATTATGAAGGCATACATCGCCTCATACATTAGTAAACGTCTAACTATTGAAAAGTTCATCATCTGAATTTGATTCGATTTCGGTCATCATCGACAAACTGACCAAATCTGCTAATATCATTCCCGTTAATGATAGATTCTCGATGAAGAAATTGACTCTTTGTATTTAACGGAGTTGTATAAACATAGTGTGCCTGTATCGATCATCACTATCAAGATCCTCGCTTCGCATCGAATTTCCAGAGATTTGCTCAGAAGTCATTGGGAACGAACCTTGATGAGAGTACTGTTTACCACCACAATCGAAGGGACGAGGTAAAGTAACAATACAAAACACTAGAAGTCTTGTTTTATGTTTGAATTATTGATCTTTAGTAATGAACGGGATAATCGTTTTCCTTTAGAGAGATTATCATTGATAATTATCGTATTTGGAACGAGATCGAATCTTGTGAGGATCTAAATATGAGAGCATCTGTAGTTTGGAGTTGGGATGAAGATACCCTACATACACCCATTGTGAGTTAGACATGTCTTTTAGGTTTAAGGTTGCCTATGATGACAAACCTAACCTTACAAAATAACTGACCCGCGAGACCTGAAATGATTATTGAAATTAGGATTTGATTATTGACTTCCAATAGTGGGCAGGAGGTTATGTGAATATAAAATGTAGATCTTGAAGTACAGGATGGGTAGCGAAGTTATGCCAAAAATTTTCACCTTGGAAAAAAATGAATTGATGATCTAAAAGATCATGGGAAATAATTTCCCGTTGTATGGGACCATTGAGATAATGTAAAAGTTGATTTGAAAGGTATATAAGCTGGATCTACCCTAGGACTTCAAGGGCTGCGTGAATTATGTTTCGTATATCGAAATTGATAAAACATGTATCAAGTGAGAATCTGATTACTTCTTAAGGAAGTTTGGATCAACAAAAAGTTGCATTCATCAGAAACCCGTGAACATCATGGATAGAGTAAGTAAGTCAACTTAAGCCTGACCGTATTCCCGTAGTTATGTTTGATGAAACTCGCGTATTGTAATGAATTACACTTGAGACAAAAGACCGAATGTAGAGGAAATACCCACATGGCTTTAACTCTATAAGAAGCGAGTAGTAAGATAAATCGATCTTTGAGGACAAAGATCCTGTTTAGGGGTAAATGCTGTGACAATCCGTCAATTTATGGTTGATGTTTTTTTCTCAACTATTATTTAAAATTATTATTTTAATGTTATATTATGAACTCACTCATTTTTGGGAAGAAATAGGTTTACGTCTTGAAGTAGCATCGACTACGTTAAAACCGGAGAATTCTACGTTACGTGCTTACGTTTACATACACCGTTTTGGTGACAGTCCGACATTTCAGGAAATAAATTTATCCTTGAATATTATTTTGGAATTTTAAATTTTTGTTGGTTCATAACTCACAAATTTACGAGAAGAGATTAGGACTTACGTGCATAATTTAACGTCCTTTATGACTAAACCGGAAAACCTAGGTTTACGTATTTACGTTTTTTAACTCCATTTTTTATGAGACATATTTTATTAGATTCTTTTTGTGCCGTTGATTCATAATTTATAAAAATGTTTTTCGTAAAACAACCCGAGGGCACATAAATCGAGGAAACTAGAATCGAGGAGTACACGTAAAATAGTAGAGATGAGACAAGTTTACACATGCCACACCCCCACTATGGGTGGCAAGACTTAGCCAACACACCATATGTGGTGTCAAGTTTATGTACACACTAAGGACACATGTCCTTAGTGCATACAGAAACCACCAAACTAACAAAACTAGCTACACCATAAACCATTTCTCATTTCATACATGCAAAACCACTCAAACACTCTCTTCTCTCTCTATGAACGTCCATAGCCACCCTCCTATCACCATTTTCATCAAATTTTAACCATAAAAAAGGCTATAATCAACATATGTTGAAGCCTACTTGAAAAGATGAAGATTGGAGGTGATTATAACATGTGAAAAGGAGTTTTCATGAAGGTCTTTGGGCTGATTATAAAGAAGGATTTTAGGGCTGATTTCATGGAGGTGTTAATCCATTTGAAGGACTTAAGAAGTTTCCTTGCTAAAGTTGAAGATTTGGTAACAAGGAACCAAGCCTTGTTCATCAAAATCCCATCTTTTCATCATCTTGGTGGTATAGAGATTATTTCTCCCTATCATCTTGTTATTTTTAATATGTAATCTTTTATTTTCTTTACTTATGTATATGTATATGATGATGAATGATGATCAAAGTATTGTGTGGGGATCAAGTGTCGATAAACTTGGTTAAAAAGATTGAAAACTACATGTAAAAGTGGTAAAATATTGCTTAAATTAGTAGGCTATATAAAAACAGTAAAGAACTTTATTTTAAACTGATAAAATGGCATAGATGAATTAATATACAGTAATTTATAAGACTTGTACACATGTGAGAGTTGGCCATACAATGGAATCTTTATAATGAGTGAGATATGATCAAAACAAAATTGAAGTGCAATCTGAGTAGTCTGTTTAGGACGGACTGTTAGGGACATTCAAAGTTAGATTGAGCAGTATCTAAAGCTAAGCTAATTGTAGCACATAATATCTAGTTTATGGTGTCCAAAAATGAGCTTCTATCTCCTTGTAGAACTCAAGATATGGTAAAAATGATGAAAGTGAAAATAATAATCAAATTTGTAAAATAAAGTATATAGTATAATATTAGCACTCAAGTAAATATAATATAAAAAGTATACTTAAAACCCACTAACTTATATATTACATATAAATATGTATGTACTTTAATAAATAAAAGGGAGATTTTATAAAAATGACAATTTGATAAGTTTTATAAGTTATAAAACTATAAACATGAGTTTTACGTCTTTTCGGCTAAAATCGTAAAATTAACGTTTTCATCAATTAAAACTTAGATGGTCGGACCCGTCTAATGTAAACTTTTTATAAATCATATACTGATATATAAGTACATAATACAAGTAAAAATCGATAAAACCCGAGCTTTATAACATATGAACATTAACTGGCCAAATTAGCCTTATTGGACTATTAATCCAACTAATTTAGCTAAACACTTATGAACTTACTCATTGGGCTTAACCCACTTGGGCCCAACATATGAGTATAGGCCTGGTATAAAAAGTATAAATGGGCTAATATAAAGTATTGGACTTTAATGGGCTTATTGGGCCTTGATATGGAATTGGATTGAAACTAGTGTAACTAGTCAAAAATTTGACTAACACATAACACTATAATGTGTATGAAGATATAAACTCCCACATGACTCATAATACTCATAATATCAAAATATATACATAGCCATTATTTTTATAAATTCATTGGACAAGATTCTAAGACGAGTATTATTTTTCTAGGTTTTCGTGATTGAAGCACGTACCGTACATCCAAATCGCCGATAACCGCCTTCCCACATCAACGTGAGTTCATAGCCTCGCACTCTTTTAAATGTTTTATGAAATGTTTTATAAACCCGCGAGGGAGATAACATGTTAGTTTTAAATAAAATAGGACACCAGTTGTCCCGATTGTTTGTTAATTGATATGGACCCGAATGATTGTATGACCCGATGAATGATTATATGACCCAATGTATGAAATAAAATGAATTATTAAAGTTAGGTTATGTCACTAAAAGTCCCATTAGCATGAATTGTGAACTATCGGGATTTGGTAGACGCTTATGCATATAATAGTACTATTTGGGGACGATCACCCCAGTTTGCGCCTTGACGGTTGATCGCCGTCGTGCCACATTGATTGGTAAGCGAATTTATGTATGAGAAAATTTATATAAGCGTGATTATTGTGACGACACGCTGTTTTAGATGTGCAAATAAGTTTCGGGTTAGCTACCCGTTGTTTGTTATAGTAAGGTAGCAATGTCATGCGGCTTGTAATAATCCAAATAACGAAAATACTGCTATACGCATTGAACTCCGATATATTGCCTGTCTAGCAATATGGGGTCTTATTATTGATATTATGTTCGTGTTTTGGTTTTACATAACCATATTCATATAAGGTTTTTATTTAACTCTATACAACGTTATAAAACGTATTATATGATGTTTTTACGACATTGGATCGTATAATGGTTTTGAAGGCAAAATCCTATAGTATGATTTACAACAAAGATTTGTATAAAATGTTTTTGGCTTATTTTATGGCCTACGACAAAGAATGGTACAAAATGATTTTCGGTAATAATTTTACACCGATGATATATTAATGGATTTCATTAAACTCTATGAATTCACTCGGCGTTTTCGCTGACCCTTTTATTTTAACATGTTTTATCTCAGGTACTTGAAGGTAATTCTCAGGAAGACGGCAAGAATTTATGGCCCGCAGTTAAATAAAAATTTCCATTCAAATGTTTTGTAAAATTGTATGAAATACTATGACTTGGGACCTATGTAAATTTGATATTCATGAATGGAAAATGCTTTCTTATTAAACGACGCGATTTTAAGCGTTGTATATGATTGGAGTAATGTGATATCCCGTAACACCAACGACTCTTCCGCTGAACTAAAGTATGAATATTTGGGGGTGTTACAGAAAACATTCCAGAAAATTTAAGACGAGTGAATTAGTACTAGTCGTACAAAAGCACCTTATTGTGTAATCTCGAACATACCAACCTACTTCGTCAAAAGCAAGTTCGTCGATACGGGAATGATTCGGCGTATACATTACGCTATCGGACGCATTACGATCTAACTCAAACATAAAAGACAACACCAGGGACGAAAAATCAAGTCACGACATGTTTGCCAAAAGCCAAACCATGCCAAATAAATAAATTCAATCGGGTTAACTCATGCTTGCTAAATAGCCAAGCCATGATAAATAAAAACACTTGACAAGACCTTTGGGTAAGTCCAGTCAATTGGAAAATTGCAAGTAAAAGGACATCCACTGGTCGGATAGCCATGGACGCATATCAAAGGAAATAACAAGAAAATATTTCGTCATTAGAGGGTGCTCTCACACGCGGATCCATACCCAAAATATAATACAAAGACGCCATCTCACTTTCACCGACACGCATTCAAGGTCTCAATAAGCATCATCATTGAAAGTCAAAAAGATATTACATGGTACACGTTCTCCGTGATCGGACGTCATTGGAAAATGTCGCCTCAAGTTCTCACAACTTACGATCACTGAACTAGATCACATACCACATAAGTACCTAAAAACAAATGTCAAACATAAACATCAAATACAGATTTGCACCGTTGATCATCGAGAAAACCTTGAACGAACCCTTGATAATACCACTCGATCTCCAAAGTCTTTCCACTTGCGGTGTCGGCTACAACATACTCCTCGAAGTGATAAGGAATTTATTAAATCCAGTCATTAAAAAATTCGGTCCATTGGTGAAAATTCACAACATATCGGGTGTACCATTATATTCTGCTCCAAGGTTCAACATGCAAAAGTGTCCCACTAACTTCTACTTCAGCATTCATCATACAAAGGCGTTCCAATAGTTTCTACTTCAGTATTCATCAAGCAAAAGCGTTCCAATAACTTCTGCTTCATCATTCGACATACAAAGGCGTCCCAATAATTTCTACTTCAGCATTCATCATACAAAGGCGTACCAATAGTTTCTACTTCAGTATTCATCAAGCAAAAGCGTTCCAATAACTTCTGCTTCATCATTCGACATAAAAAGGCATCCCAATCATTTCTACTTAGTGCTCAAGGCGATGAATCATATTCCTCGTTTAGTTCATCATACTAGCCCCCAAGAGTTTCGTCATCAAGAAAAGTCTTCGATGACCCTTTGATAGTAACAAGTAAAATTACAAGAGCATCATACCCATGATAAGTTGCCGTTGATAACTTGATCCTCATCAATCCACAAATACATGTATAGATCCTGGTGACGCTTAAACAAGTCGCCTATTCTCGGAACAGTCAATTGGTTCTTTTGAAATATTGATAGGTGTGTAAACACCCATCCTTTTTACCACTTAACTACCATAATAACCAAGCAAAAACGTGTATTTTATGTCATAAATGTCGGAATTATGCGTGGTTTATGTTTTTGTTGTGATTTAGGATGAAAATGTGAAAAGGGGAGAAAACACGGGCATTCACGGGCTTTTATCGAAGAAAAAGACAAAAGACGAAGTCAAGAAATCAAGAGTGCAAAAAGAACGGAAGTCCAAGACCAATTCTAAAGATTTATCGAAGAAAAAGTCGAAAGACGAAAGTTTACTAAAAGCCGAAGAACTCAAGTCTAATTTATTGAAGAATTACAAGACGAGTTTAAAGAAATCCCGAGACAAAGTCATTAAAGTCAAAGAATTAACAAGACAAGGACTTAATCATGCAATTAAAGAAAGAAGAAAGAGGGGAGGAAGCTTCCTAAGAACCCCCCTAATCTCCCCTATAAATAGATCATTAGTGTTTTCATTTCATTCTTGTTGGCTAAGTGTGACAATTAGTCTTCCACCTTTTAATTACTTGTTCTTTAAATACATGTCAATTTAAATACATTGTCTTGCACCTTAAATACCTTTAATTTCAAGTAAGTTTCTTTTTTAATTCTTGTCAATCTTTACTTTTTCTTGTTAATCTCCTATCTACCTTTCTTGTTTGATCTTAATCCTTACGCTTTATTGTTCATGTTTATGTTCTTGAGTTTTATTTGATTTAATTAAGTGGGTTTTGATTATTGTGGTTAGTTTAGTTTGATTATTTTGGTTTGATAGATTATCATTAGTTGATTATTTGTTATTAGTTTGATTTAATCTTGTGGTTGATTTTGATTAGTTTAGATTGGATTCGTGTTATTTTTGTTCTTGCGTGTTCTTCGTGATTTCTGTTTCCCAGGAATATTCTGAATCAAGGTGATCTTGTGATTGTTCCGAACAAAGCAAAACATTCCGAATCAGTGGTGTTTATTCGGAATAATTTATAAATCCGGATCAGCTGTTCATTCGGAACATTCCGAATAAAGGTTTTGTTGTGATATATTCCGAATCAATTTCTTCCCTCAAGGGTTTGTTCATTCGGAAAATTTTCCGAATCAAGGTTTTTGAGTTCATTCGGAATATATTCCAAATCAAGAATTTATTCCGGGTCAGCGAGTTCATCCAGAACATTCCGAGTGAAGGATTTCATTCGGAACATTTCAAAGTTCCGAATCAAGCAGATTATTCCGGATCAGTGTTTGTTCATTCGGAACATTCCGAACCAAGAAGACATTCCGAATCAAGGCTGTTTCATTCGGAATATTCCGAACGAAGGATTTGGGGATTGTTCATTCGGAACATCTATTGTTCCGGATCAAGTGATTCATTCGGAATTTATTCCGAGTCAAGACAATATTCCGAATCAAGACTTTATTCCGGATAAGTGACATATTCCGGATAAAGGATTTATTCCGGATGAAAGTTTTGTTCAAATATTCCGAATGAGTGTTTTATGTTGATTATTCCGAACGAAGAAGAATTATTCCGGGTGAAGGTGACATTCCGAACGAGTAATTATTCCGAGTGAGGTATTTTCAGGTTATTTTAAGTTACTGTTTTTAAGTTTTAATTTTTAATTTTCAAGCTTTACTTTTCCCGCCTTTTTCCTTAGTCGCACTTTTAGATTACTTGCCTTAGATTTATTTTAAGCTTTGCCTTAGTTTAAGTTTTAGTTGCGTTTTTAGTTTGCCTTAGATAGTTTTAAGTTTTCGTTATTTACTTTTAGTGCCTATTTAATTCTCGTCACGTTTTAAATTCTTGTCATTTAGTGCCTATTTAATTCTCGTCACGTTTTAAATTCTTGTCATTTATTTTAAATTAGAGTTAGATTTATTTTACCGCCATTTACTTTAAAGCTTTTGCACCTTTTAATATACTACAACGACACAATTATTTGTTTCACCAAAGAACGACTGAGTCACAGAGTTAACCAGGATCAATTCGATTAGACCAACACAACAAACTTAATATTTTTATACGGGTAAAAACCTTGTATCAAATGGCGCCGCTGCCGGCTCTTTTCGTAAAGATTAACGGTTTTCTGTGAGAGACGCGTTGCTTTTTGGGATCCGTTCACTTGTGAGCATTATTTTTCTTGCTTAAAAATTTCAAAAAAATCCAAAAAATTAAAAATTGTTAAAAATCCATAAAAAATTAAAAAATTTCAAAAATCCAAAAAGATTTTATTTTCTTTTTAAGTGTATATATTCTCTTTGTGTTTGGTATTGTTTTCTTTTGCCATTGTAGGTGTATGCGTACTAGATCTTCAAATTATCAAGAGCCCGAGACTCGAGAAGATTTAGCTATGGCAGGTGTGAACAACAACAATAATCCACCGCACCTCAACAATAACAACAACAATGTTCTTCCACAGCCCGATCTTCGGACAATGGAGGAGCTTTGTCAACCCACCATGTTTGGATGAGGAGGACCGATTGCGTCGATGCAAATCACGGCTCCTGAGTTTTCGTTGAAGCATCACATGATCCAGCAAGTGCAAACAAATCCTTTTCGAGGAATGCCTGATGATGATGCCAACAAACACCTCGACAAATTCATTACAATCACTCAAAGCATGAAGTTGCCCGGTGCCACAATGGATGTTCTTCGCTGATAAAAGAATTTTACTCGTTTGAAAGTTCGATTCTCGGAATCTCCTCGAATTGATCATAGTTAAAAGTGGAATGATTTGTTCTTGGTGACAAAAAGGTGGGATTGGTTTTCTATTCTAATAAAGATGTAAATAAATGCAATAAATAAGGATTAGAACAGAAACAGTAAACGAATTAACACAAAATTAGAATTAAAGTTAAACAGTTAAATAATGAAACTAATAAAAGATCCTTACTGAAAATACTCCATTCGGAATGTTTGGCTATGCGGAATACTGGTGCTTACTCGGAATAATGGACAATTCGGAATAATGAAGACTACGCGGAATAACTGATCTATGCGGAATAAATTCACTGTTCGGAACAATTGGCTTATGCGAAATAAATTCGAGAAAAGCTATTCGGAATATAGAGATCTATGCGGAAAAATAATGCTATTCGGAATAAAACCTCCTACTCGGAATATTTAACATTCCGAATAAGGAGTAATACAAAAAAAAGCACTATCCGGAATATCCAACTATTCCGAATAATGGAAATAGCAAGCAGACTATGCGGAATATTCCTGGGATGAAGAACAGAACACAGAAACTTAACTGGGGATACGAATTTAAATCAAACCAAATCCAATAAACAAAAAGGGTTTATCAAATTAGCCAATAATCATTTAATAACCATAAGAAACAAATCCCAATCATAAAAACACAAATTCAACAACTTTTTAAGATTAAACTTGAACTAAATAAAAACTTAAAAACTTGAAATAAAAAGATGATGAAGAACAAGATTAATGAAAAGATTAAAGGATAGCTTGTATTGATGATTAAGATTCAGTAATCAAAAGGAAAGGATCAAACTTACAAGATTAAAAGAACAAATCAAGAAGATGAAGAACCACTCCTTAAGGGAGATGGTTTTCCTACGAAATAGGAGAAGATGAAACTGAAAGAAAAACTAGATGCCAAAATTTGTGAGGGTGATCCTTTATATAGGCTGAGTGGTTGGTTGGTGAGTGGGCTTTCTCCCTTTCTTCTTGTCTTCTCGTCTTTTCAGAAAAGTTGACGTTTTCGATTCTGATTCGGGATTTCTCGACGATTAAATTCAACTCGTCTTTTAATTTCTTCGTTAAATAGACTTGAGTTTCTTCGACATATGTAAATCTTCCATCTCTGGTCCTTTTCTTCGATAAATCTTCAAATAGGCCCATTGACTTCAAATCTTTTGCATCTCTTGGACAATAGACTTCGTCTTGAGTCTTTTTCTTCGATAAAACCCGTGCAATCCCATGTTTTCTTCAATAATCATCCGATTGACTCTGAAAACACAATAAACACAAAAACCACGCATAATTCCAAACAAATGATATTAAACACGCGTTTTGGTCTTGTTTTAGCCATAATTAAGTGGTAAAAGGATGGGTGTTTTCACACCTATCAAATCCCCTACACTTAACCATTGCTATGCCCTCAAGCAATTCTTAGTGATAAAGCAAATTTACACTTTTCTCATAATCAATCAACCTTGGCCTTATTAACATACTTCTAAACAAGAAGTTAAAGTACTAAGAGAAATTATAACTTTAAAGTAAACAAAAGGATAGAACATAGCTACGTGGAAATAACTTGTAAAGAGATCGATGACTTACATTAGGGCTTTGGTGCTGCGAAGATTTATCACCCTCAAGTTTCACGTTCCCCAAACTAAGCTTAAAAACGAGATCATGGTTATTATAAGTTAGCAATTCAAACACCTACACACATGGCTTAATTAAATGCTTAAACTCCCTTATTCCTAGGTGTATCTCTTATATTTTATTTTTGTCTTAGAATGATCATGAAGATGCATTTTTGGACTTATTTCGATAGTTTATTTAGGCTGAAAGCAAAGTAGGACGATTTGATCAATAGTTAGCTAAAGGACAAAATCTCTTAAAACTGCTTCTCGGGATATCAAAAAGTTCATATCTTGGCATAACTCGGTTAATGATTTGAGACCTTTCTCGGGCCGATATTTGGCATGTACTTCATACTTCATATCTTGAGAGATTGAGATAATGGTCTTCTCATCGTTCATAGAGTTTCTTCACTTGGAGTCTTTTGAGGGGTACTCCAACTTTGTTGACCACGACTTCATGATTATTTCTTCAATCTCTATTTGGGATTTTGAGATACAACGATCCGCCTCCTTTTCGGACTTGGATCTATTTATCCTCATACCTTGTTAGGTCTTTTCGGATAGACTTCTCCATCATCTTTATGGGAGTTGATTGCTTTTCGTCGTGAGTCTTGATCCTTCATATTGACTTTGGAAATAATGCTTTTCACATCACTTTGGATCTTTAGCAATAAAATGGAATCCTCATGCCTTGTTAGGGCCTTTTCGGACTCGCCAATCTTTGCGCCCCGCTTCATAAGTTATGCCTTGGCTATGAACTCTTATCATTACCGAGCAACTTTCAAACGATCTTGGGCTAGGAGCTAAGTAACTTTTCAAATCGTACGACCTTACTTATTGCAGATAAATTATTAGCAAGTGATGGGAGAATAGGCAAATAATTACACCAAGTGAGCTTGTGCAAGAATACCGACTTATAATTGACTCTATCATCTCTCTTCCTCCACAATTTAAAATCTCAAGTAATGAGACTCGTGGACACTTAGCCTAATAAACCAATTAAGGTCTACATGGTTAAGGATACTAGCTAGAATAAACTTGGATAAGTCTATTCGGGTTGAGTCAAAATAATCACAACGGGCCTAATATGTCAAAGACTTCAAAACTAGCTACATCACTTTATTAAAATTTGACTTTATTGCGGGATATATACATATGAAAGCAACGATAAAAATTTAAAAATTACGACTAAATGGCCAAAGTTAATAAAAAAAATTTGAAAAATGTTGAAAAATATGCTTTTCCGGTTAAATGAAGGCATTTTCATGGAAAAGTCCACTTAAAACTTCGATAGAAGTCCCCCCTACACTTATGATAAACATTGTCCTCAATGTTTAAGCATGTGGGAAAAGTTTCCCCTACACTTAGGACATTGTGCACGTTGGTTAACTCAACTTAAGGAAGAGACGACTAAAGTGATAAATTTCAAATGTGAGTATGAAGAAAATTGAATCACGATAGTTGAGGTATAGAACCGGATTTCGGATAACACGGGAGCACGGTTCTTCAAAAATTCCAAGAGTACATTCATCCCTGTAATCACATCACCACACAAATACAAACACCCTATAGAGGAAACCCCTACACTTAGGAGGTTAAAACATAAAAGGATAGATACTCGGGCTGCCTCCCGAGGAGCGCTTGTTTTTTATAACCGAGTCACGAGCTTGACTCGACCCAAAATTAGTTCATGGGGAACGTAGTGAGGGATGGAATCATCTCCTGAGAGATGTCCTCACCAAAGTACAACTTCACTCGTTGGCCATTCACCTTAAAATTTGGTCCATTAGGTTGAGCGAGCTCGAGAGTACCATATGGAAAAATTTGGGCAATGGTGAATGGGCCGGACCAACGAGATTTCAGCTTGCCCGAAAAGATTTTCAACCGAGAGTTAAAGAGTAAAACTTTGTCTCCAACATGGAACTCTCGGTTTTTAATCTTGGAGTCGTGAATGAGCTTAGTCCTTTCCTTATAGATCAAAAAATTTTCATAAGCCTCATTACGGAGTTCATTCAGCTCATTGAGTTGGATCTTGCGTAGGTCACCGGCTTTGTTGATATCAAAATTAGCCCACTTCAAGGCCCAGTAAGCCTTGTGCTCCAACTCAATGGGGAGGTGGCACGCTTTCCCGTACACGAGACGATATGGTGTACAACCAATCGGAGTCTTGTATGCGGTACGGAAAGCCCACAAAGCATCACCAAGTTTATCAGCCCATGAGGCACGATGCTATCCCACGGTTCTTTCCAGAATTCGCTTTAGTCCTCGGTTGGATATTTCAGCCTGGCCATTAGTTTGTGGGTGGTAGGCTGTGGAAAGACGATGATTTACACCATACTTAGCCATGACTCTTGCGAATTGGTCATTGCAAAAATGAGTCCCACGATCACTAATAATGGCACGAGGCACACCGAATCTAGCGAATAGCGATTTCAAAAAGTTACAAACCACCCTTGCGTCATTAGTAGGTAAAGCTTTGGCTTCAACCCATTTGGAGACGTTGTCAACGGCTACAAGGATGTATTTGTTTCCTTTAGAAGAAGGGAATGGCCCCATAAAGTCGATACCCCAAACATCAAAGATTTCACATTCTTGTATGAAATGCTGAGGCATCTCGTCTTTATGTGTGATCTTGCCTTGTTTTTGGCAAGCATCACAATGTTTAACCATTTCGTGAGCATCACGGTAGATGGTGGGCCAGTAAAATCCCGAGTCAAACACTTTTTTGGCGGTGTAGTTGGGACCAAAGTGACCACCGGTGGGTCCTTTGTGGCAAGCATCAAGGAATTCCAAAGCTGCCGGTCCATCAACACATCGGCGAATAATCAAGTCGGCACATTGTTTGAATAGATACGGGTCATCCCAAAAGTAAGTCTTAATGTCTTTGAAGAACTTTTTCTTTTGCTGGGATGTTAACCCGTCAACGAGAATTCCACCCGCCAAGTAGTTTGCAAAGTCCGCAAACCACGGGGTTTCATCAGAATTCGAATTGATAGACATTAAGGTCTCCAAGGGAAAAGAATCATTGATTTCTTTGTTCGGATGATCCCCTTGGTAAGGATCCTCAAGTCTACTGAGATGATCCGCGGCTAGGTTTTCAGCTCCTTTTTTATCGCGAATTTCGATTTTAAATTCTTGGAGTAGCAAAACCCAGCGAAGAAGTCTTGGTTTGGAATCTTGCTTTGTCAACAAGTACTTCAACGCGGAATGATCGGTGTAAACGATTGTGGTGGAAAGAACAAGATAGGGGCGGAACTTTTCAAAGGCATAGACAACAGCTAAAAGCTCTTTTTCGGTTGTCGTATAATGCAATTGTGCTCTTGTCATTGTCTTGCTAGCGTAATGGATTGATTGGAAGTGTTTGTTCACTCTTTGTCCCAGAACCGCTCCAATAGCAAAATCACTAGCATCGCACATCAACTCAAAGGGAAGCTCCCAATTAGGAGTAACCAAGACGGGTGCCTTAGTTAGCTTATCCTTAAGCGAGTTAAAGGCTTCAAGACACTCTTTGGAAAAGATAACAGGAGTATCCTTTTCCAAGAGGTGGGTCATCGGGCGAGCGATTTGAGAAAAATCTTTGATGAATCAACGGTAGAAGCCCGCATGACCCATAAAACTTCTCACACCCTTCACGGTTGAAGGTGGAGGCAACTTGGTGATAACATCGACTTTAGCACGGTCTACTTCAAGACCGGCTTTGGAAATCTTGTGTCCTAGCACGATGCCTTCTTTTACCATAAAATGGCATTTTTCCCAATTCAGAACAAGGCGAGTGTCTTCGCACCGCTTGAGCATACGTTCCAAATTGGCAAGGCAAGAAGAGAAGAAATCTCCGAAGACCGAGAAATCATCCATGAAGACTTCCATGGTTTGTTCAACCATGTCATGGAAGATAGCTAACATGCACCTTTGGAACGTCCCGGGGGCATTGCATAAGCCAAAAGGCATTCTTTTGTAAGCAAATGTGCCATAGGGACAAGTGAATGTTGTCTTCTCTTGATCTTGGGGATCGATGGGTATTTGGAAGTAACCCGAGAAACCATCAATAAAGTAGTAATATTCATTACCCGCTAAACGTTCAAGCATTTGGTCCATAAAAGGTAGAGGGAAATGATCCTTTCTCGTGGCATCATTGAGTTTGCGGTAGTCTATACAAAATCTCCACCCAGTAACGAGACGAGTGGAAATCAACTCGTTGTGTTCATTGGGAACAACGGTTATTCCGCCCTTCTTGGGCACACAATGGATTGGACTAACCGATGGTGAATCCGAAATAGGGTAAATCATACCCGCATCAAGAAGTTTGATAACCTCTGTTTTGATGACTTCATGGATTTTTGGATTCACCCTTCGTTGGCTTTGAATTGTGGGCTTAAAGTCGTCCTCCATGAGAATTTTGTGTGTGCAGAAGTGAGGATCAATTCCACGAATGTCGGAGATTTTCCAAGCGATAGCTTTTTTATGCTTCTTCAACACGGCGACAAGTCGGGCTTTTTCTTCTTCTTTTAGGTCCTTTGCGATGATGACGGGCGACTTCTCGTTATCTTCAAGGAAAGCGTACTCAAGATGAGGAGGTAGGTTCTTAAGCTCAAGAGTGGGAGGATCCTCAATAGATGGTGAAACTAACGATGGATCATCATTAGTCACCTCTTTAGGAGAAGGAGGATCAATAGCTGTAACCGTCGGAGATAGAGGAGAAAGATTGTCTTCTTTGAGAAGGTTTTCAATGAGGCGGAGATCTTCATCCCAATTGGTAGTAGAATCGTCATTGTCTAAATTCACATCTCCCATGGTGGCTTCCAAATCTTTCCAAAGGAAATCACTTTCTCCAAATAGAGATAGTGATGAGTCGATAGAGGAAACGGTCTCAACATTGGGTAGAGAGGTAGGAATACTTTTACAAGCATATTTGAAGTGTTCTTCACAAGCCTCATCAAGAACGTCAATACAATTAACACTCTCGTATGAATAAGGCTGTTTAAAAAGCTTTCCCATGTTGAAGACGATTTTATCGTCACCCACTCTCATGATAAGCTCACCGGCTTCAACATCGATTAGAGTGCGACCGGTCCTCAGGAATGGACGACCAACGATCAATGGCACACGAGGGTCCATGTCGTAGTCAACAACGACGAAATCAGCAGGAAAAGTGAATTTGTCGACTCCTACAAAGACGTCTTCGGCTATCCCCACTGGATAAGCAACCGTACGGTTAGCTAATTCCAAAGTCATTTTGGTGGGGACTAGCTCAGGGAGAGATAATTGCTTCCAAACGCTTAGAGGCATTAGATTAATACTGGCACCTAGATCGGCTAGGGCCATGCAATTCTCTACTCCCGGGAAGTTGCAAGGAATAAGGAAACGACCCGGATCACCAAGTTTGGTTGGCAATTTCCTTAAGAGCACTACAGAGCAATTCTCATTAAGTTGGGTGTTGGAAATATCAAGAAGCTTCTCCTTGTCGTTTAGAATATCTTTAAACATCTTAGCGTATTTAGGCATGTGAGCGAGAGCCTCAGCAAAGGAGATGTTAAAATTCAATTGTTTAAACATTTTGAGAAAGTTTGAAACTTGAATATCATCCTTCCTCTTTTGCTTCTCTTTCCTCAACCTTGAATGATAAGGTATATTGGATGAAGAAGAAGGCTTTAGGGGAATAGGATCACTCACAACCACGGGTGGTGGGGAAATGGGGGTAGAAGGTGAAGGAGGCGGAGGAATTGGGAAAGTAGAAGGAGGAGGAATAGTAGCAGGTGACTCGTTCTCCTTAGTCACAACCACCGGTGGAGGTATAGGAAGCTCGGGTTCCTTGGTACCTTTGCCACTGCGAGTAGTGATTGCTTTCATCTCCCCTCTTGGATTCGCAACGGTGTTACTCGGAAGAGTACCCGAAGTAGAGGGTTGATTACCTTGGAAGAAACTAGCCATCATGTTCTTCAAGTCATTTGTTTGGCTATCTAACGTATTTCTCATGTCGGCTCTCAAATCGTTCCCTTGTTTGACCAAATCTGCTTTAAGGTTGAGCACTTCTCTCTGAAGATTTCCCACTATCACATCGTTAGTCCTCATATAAGTTTCCACTTCTTGGTGAAGAGCGGTGGGTTGGTTGGGAGGAGCATTGTATGCGGGTGGTTGGTAAGCAGGTTGTTGGTAGACTTGGTTGTTTCGTTGAGGTGGTTGTTGCTGCTTGTGAGGTGGAATGTATGGTGTACCAGGTTGTTGTTGTTGTTGTTGAGGAGGGCGGTTGAGGTTTTGTTGTTGGTTTGTGTTGGTATGAGGAAAAGCGGGTGGTGAAAGATAATTGTTGGAGCGGTAGCTAAGCAAATTACGGTCACCTTGAGGTCTAGCTTGATAAGCAGGTTGAGGATAGGTGCCATATGCCGCATTCACATTCTCAGCAGGGTAGTCTTGGGTGGCGGTACAAGTGGTGTAAGAATGAGGACCACCGCATATCTCACAAGGTTGGCTGACAGCATTAACTTGAGCATTTTTAGTGTTGCTGCTGTTGTCGTTGTTAACGGTGTGGGTAACAAGCGATTCAAGAAGCGTAGTGATTTTGTCCAGTCGCTTGTCGCTGTCATTAGTGCTAGCACTAGCGACATTGGTCCGAACACTCTTGGTTTGCACACGAGATTTATTCTCAATGATATCCCAAGCAGCATTGGAAGTCTTAGCCAAAAGATTACCCCCCGAGGCACTGTTTAGTGAATCTTGGTCACTCATGCTTAAACCATTATAAAAAGTATTAATTTGATGTACTTTGGTAAAACCATGTTGTGGGCATTTTCTTAAAAGATCTTTAAAACGATCCCAAGATTCACTGAACGACTCATCGTACTTTTGTTCAAAATTTATGATTTCATTCCGCAAAGCGGTAGTACGAGAGGGTGGGAAAAAGTAATTGATAAACTTGGTTTCCAAATCCGTCCACGAGAGAATACTCTGTGGCGGTTCCTTAGCAAGCTAATGTCGGGCTTGTCCCTCTAAAGAAAAGGGAAAAAGTTGTAACCTGATAACCTCTTGTAGAACACCATTGAACTTGACCGTGTTAGTGAGTTGCAAGAATCTCTTGATATGGTCATGTGGGTCATCAATGGTACGTCCCAAGAATGGTTGAGCAGAGACCATCTGGATAAAGCCTGATTTTAGCTCAAAGTTGTTGGCTGCAATTGCTGGTATAACAATTGGATCAGTGTTGCCATCTACATGAGCTTGCAGCAGTTCAATCATCGGGCGATTATCCGGTTGAGGCTCATTGTTGTTGTTATTATTGTTGTTTGGAGGTGGTATGTTGTTGTTGTTGTGTACACCGGCCATGTCTAAGTGATCGAGAGGCTCGGGCTCTTGATAAGACGTGGATCGAGTGCGCATACACCTACAAAAGAACTAACAAGAGAAAAACAAAGCAAAATATTTTTGGTTTTTTTTTTGTTTTTTTTTTTTTTTTTACTTTTTATGATTTTTGAAATTTTTTATGAAAAAGTAACGTTCACGGGGAACGGATCCCAAAATCCAAGTTCTCACAAAAAACTTTTGATCTTAACGAGAAGAGCCGGCAGCGGCGCCATTTGATAAAAGGATTTTACTCGTTTGAAAGTTCGATTCTCGGAATCTCCTCGAATTGATCACAGTTAAAAGTGGAATGATTTGTTCTTGGTGACAAAAAGGTGGGATTGGTTTTCTATTCTAATAAAGATGTAAATAAATGCAATAAATAAGGATTAGAACAGAAACAGTAAACGAATTAACACAAAATTAGAATTAAAGTTAAACAGTTAAATAATGAAACTAATAAAAGATCCTTACTGAAAATACTCCATTCGGAATGTTTGGCTATGCGGAATACTGGTGCTTACTCGGAATAATGGACAATTCGGAATAATGAAGACTACGCGGAATAACTGATCTATGCGGAATAAATTCACTGTTCGGAACAATTGGCTTATGCGGAATAAATTCGAGAAAAGCTATTCGGAATATAGAGATCTATGCGGAAAAACAATGCTATTCGGAATAAAACCTCCTACTCGGGATATTTAACATTCCGAATAAGGAGTGATACAAAAAAAAAACACTATCCGGAATATCCAACTATTCCGAATAATGGAAATAGCAAGCAGACTATGCGGAATAATCCTGGGATGAAGAACAGAACACAGAAACTTAACTGGGGATACGAATTTAAATCAAACCAAATCCAATAAACAAAAAGGGTTTATCAAATTAGCCAATAATCATTTAATAACCATAAGAAACAAATCCCAATCATAAAAACACAAATTCAACAACTTTTTAAGATTAAACTTGAACTAAATAAAAACTTAAAAACTTGAAATAAAAAGATGATGAAGAACAAGATTAATGAAAAGATTAAAGGATAGCTTGTATTGATGATTAAGATTCAGTAATCAAAAGGAAAGGATCAAACTTACAAGATTAAAAGAACAAATCAAGAAGATGAAGAACCACTTCTTAAGGGAGATGGTTTTCCTACGAAATAGGAGAAGATGAAACTGAAAGAAAAACTAGATGCCAAATTTTGTGAGGGTGATCCTTTATATAGGCTGAGTGGTTGGTTGGTGAGTGGGCTTTCTCCCTTTCTTCTTGTCTTCTCGTCTTTTTAGAAAAGTTGACGTTTTCGATTCTGATTCGGGATTTCTCGACGATTAAATTCAACTCGTCTTTTAATTTCTTCGTTAAATAGACTTGAGTTTCTTCGACATATGTAAATCTTCCATCTCTTGTCCTTTTCTTCGATAAATCTTCAAATAGGCACATTGACTTCAAATCTTTTGCATCTCTTGGACAATAGACTTCGTCTTGAGTCTTTTTCTTCGATAAAACCCGTGCAATCCCATGTTTTCTTCAATAATCATCCGATTGACTCTGAAAGCACAATAAACACAAAAACCACGCATAATTCCAAACAAAAGATATTAAACACGCGTTTTGGTCTTGTTTTAGCCAGAATTAAGTGGTAAAAGGATGGGTGTTTTCACACCTATCATTCGCCTACAACTCTTCCCACATACTTTATCACACCACGCCGAGAAATGGTTTGATCGTCTCCCGAAGAATTTCATTCATACTTGGGATGACATGACTCAACGCTTTTTGTCGCGCTACTTTCCACCATCCATGGTCACGAGCCTTCGCAATCAAATCAGCGGTTTCATGCAAGAACCCGATGAATCTCTCTTTGATGCTTGGGAAAGATATAATGTTTTGATTGATCGTTGTCCAAACCACAACATGCTCTCCGTAACCTTAATTGATACTTTCTACAACGGTTTGACTTTTCGTGATCGTGATACGATTAATGCAGCCGCCGGTGGCACATTTATGAAAAGGAGACCCGAGGAGTGTAGAGAGCTTATTGAAAACATGACTACTCATCATAAAAACTGGGATTCCTCCGCTTCTTCAAGGAACAACCCGAGAGTCAATGTTTCTTCTACTTCAGCAAACCCCGACATGACCGAATTCACCCGCATGATGGCAGAAATGAACAAAAATATCTTGCTTCTCGCTACAAACCAACAACAAGTTAAAGCGGTAGCTAATCCTTGTGAGACATGCGGCGGTCCTCACTCATACACTGATTTTCCTTCTACTCAAGGAATTCCCGAAAATGTGTATGCGGCTTACGGTAATTATTCAACGGAAAATTACCAAGCCCGACCTCAAGGGGATAGAAATTTGCTGAGTTACCGGTAAAATAACTACCTTTCACCCAGTTTTTCTCCTCAAAACCAAAACCCCAACAACAATTACAATAGAAGTAACCAAATCCCACCTAGAGCTTCTAATCCTTATCACCCAACCGCTCAACAAGCCCCACCCATGAATCAAGATGTTGAAGCTTTAATGAGAACCCAAGGAGAGCAAATCAAGAATCTGCAGAGCCAAATTATCAATTTGAAAGGGGATATCACCAAGCAAGGGAATGACATTAGATCTGAGCTTCGAGATAATATTCAATCCTCCTTCAGCAATCAAACAAATGATTTGAAGAATATGATGGCTAGTTTCTTGTCCACTACTCAACCCTCTTCTTCGAGTTCTCTACCTTCAAACACCGTCACCAATCCGCGAGCGAATGTAAGTGCTATTACTACCCGTAGTGGAGTTACTTTAGTAGGACTACCTATTCCACCCCCATCATCTACACCTCCCCCACCATCATTTATCCCTACTCCTCCCACACCTAGTATTAGTACACCATTACCGTCTCCGCCTCGTCATGACGATGTACCCAAGAAGAACCCTTCAACATCTCAACCTTCACCAACCCCACCTTCACCTTCTACTCCTCCACCACCCAACCCTAGCATTCTTTACCCTTCTCGACTCAACAAGGCCAAACTCCACACCAAGGATGACATTCAAGTGTCGAATTATTTGAAGATGATCTCTCAAATGAATTTCAACATTAGCCTTGTTGAAGCACTTGTCCACATGCCGAAATTTGTCAAAGCATTCAAGGAATTGCTGAACAAGAAGGAGAAGCTGGTTGAGCTCGCCAACACACGCTTAAATGAAAACTGTTCTGCAGTTATTCTTAGAGAACTTCCGGAGAAACTTGGAGATCCCGGTCGTTTTGTGCTTCCTGGTACTTTTAACCAAACCGACAAATTTACTGCCTTAGCCGATCTCGGGTCAAGTATTAATTTGATGCCGTTAAGTGTTTGGAAAAAGTTATCATTGCCCGACCTTACACCCACCAAAATGACTCTTGAGCTAGCCAATCGCACTCTCGCTTAACCCGTTGGTATTGCCGAAGATGTGTTCATCAAAGTTAACACATTCACTTTCCCGGTCGACTTTGTCGTTGTTGATTATGAAATGGACCCTCGTATTCCGTTAATACTTGGTCGGCCATTCTTGAGAATCGAAAGAGCTTTAGTTGATGTTGCCGAAGGTGAGCTAATTTTAAGGGTCGGGAATGAACAACAAGTGTTCAAAATTGGGAAGCTTACAAGCAAACCCTATGGAAGAGAATCCGTGAATATGATTAATGTACTTGATGATTTTTTCATCTACAACAATCCTCTATTCGAGTCTTGCAATGATAATCCACTTTTTCAAGATGATGTGGATGATTCTATTTCCAATTTGGAACCTTCACCCATATATGATTCTCCACCGATCTTTGATGCTTATGATGATGATTCTAGCTTCGATGGAGATGATTATGATGATTTTACTTCCGAGTATCCCGACCTGCCCACATATGATGATTTTGATGAGGCCGATACTCTCTCGAGTGATTCTTCTCATGATGAAGATCCTCCGACAACCATGCTTAATCCTACTTTGGATAACTACTCATTTGAGGAAGACTTCTCTACTTTTCTCAATACATACTTCTCTCATGAGAGTGATGCTCCTCCTTTAGACTTTGATGATTATGGTCTTAATCCTACTTTGGATTTGAAGAAAATTCTTTCAAAGGAGAAGCAACCGGACGACACCAACATCCGCATCACGTATGATTTAACACCTCTTTGTCCACCTTCTAAGGACGAGGTTGTGCATTTTCTTCGCGGATCTTCTTCACATTCTGCTGAGCCTGAGTGTTATTTTCCCCTAAAGGAAAAGGTGTTCGATCCCGGTATCGATATTCTTAAGCCATCTCAGTATCCATCTGATGAAATAAAAGGAAAAATCTTTGAAACTATTGGGAATATGCTTGCACCTCACCATACTTGCTCCCACCGTGCTCCATCTTTGCTTAAGCGAACCTTGCCTATTCTTCTTTGGCTTGCCTTGTTCGCCTTAAGCTTGTGCTATTTGATGGACGAAAACTATGTCTTTGATCCCGGTGGATATGTTTCATGCTTCTTCCTATGCTAATCAAGGTCGAGTCAGGCTCACGACTCGGTGAACAAAAATCAAGCGCTTCTTGGGAGGCAACCCATGTATCTATCTTTTAGCTTTCTTTATACTAAGTGTAGGGGAGACCCGTTGGTGTTTGCTATTTCCTCTCTTCTAATATTCAGGGATTCGAGCGCTCAATGATCCACTCTTGATGATTCTTGACGACCCGTGATTCCGTTGTTCCCGTCTTCCCAGTTCTATCCTAAACTCTTTTTGATTCTCTATTTTAATATTTTCCAATATTTAAATAGGAATCACTTTAGTTGTCCTTTCCTTAGCAAGATTTAAACAAAGTGCACAATGTCCTAAGTGTAGGGGAGTTTACTCCCACATGCTTAAACATTGAGGACAATGTTTATATTAAGTGTAGGGGATTGGACTTCTATCGAAGTTAAGTGGCCTTTTCCTCGTATTTGTCCTCATTTTAACCGGAAAATCAATTTTTCGACATTTTTTAAAATTTTTGATCTATTTTGGCCTATTTGTTTTTACCTTTGTATAGTTATTTTTCCTTCTTTGCTAGAATAAAATTTTAATGAAGTGGTTTTAATTTTCAAACGTTGTGAATCTTTTGACTCAACCCGAGTTTACTTATCTAAGTTTACTCTAGCTAGTATCCTTAACGTGTTTAAGTCAAGTTTTGCTAGGCTTTTATATAGGGAGCTATAAAACGCGAAAGTCTTAACTCTCACGGGTTAAGAACAAGAACTTTTCGCAAGTTCCTATAATTGATCCTAGAGAGTCGTTTATCAAGGTAACTTTAAAATACGAATTCTAAAAACTTGAAAAAGTCCAAGAGTTTGCAAGATCCTATAGATGACTCGAAAACCCAAAACTTTTATTTAATAGGCTAAGCATCCACGAGTCTCATTCCTTGAGATTTTAAACTGTGGAGAACGAGAGATGATAGAGTCAATTATAAGTTTGGCATTATTTCGTGAATTTATGTGAGTTAATTATGAGCCTATTCTCCCATCGGTTGCTAATAAATTTATCTGCAATAAATAAGGTTGTACGATTGGAAAAGTTACTTAGCTTCTAGCCCAAGATCGTTTAAAATTTGCTCGGTATGGATTAGAGTTCATAGCCAAGGCATAACTTATTGAAGCGGGATGCGAAGATTGGCGAGTCCGAGAAGGCCCTAACCAGGCATGAGGGATACATTTTGTTGCTAAAGATCCAAGTGATGTGAAGTATCATTTATCAAAAATCAATATGAAGGATCGAGACACACGACGAAAAGCAAATACTCCCGTAAAGATCATGGAGAAGTCTATCCAAAAAGGCCCTAACAAGGTATGAGGATAAATAGATCCAAGTCCAAAAAGGAGGCGGATCGTTTTATATCAAAGTCCAGAATAAATATTGGAGAAAAATGAAGAAGTCGTGGTCCTAATATGAAGAATCTCTCAAAACTTCAAGTGAAGAAATTCCTATTATGAAGAGAAGACCATTATTTCATGAACGTCTCTCAAGATTTGAAGTATGAAATCGCTGCCAAATATCGGTCCGAGAAAGGTCTCAAATCGCGAAGCGAGTTATGCCAATATACGAACTTTTTGAGGTCCCGAGAAGCAGTTTTAAAAGATTTTGTCCTTTAGCTAACTATTGATTAAATCGTCCCACTTTATTTTCAGACTTAATAACTATCAAAATAAGTCAAACAATGCATCCTCGTAATCATTCAGGACAATAATAAAATATAAGAGATACACCTAGGAATAAGGGAGTCTAAGTGAATAATTGGCCCACATGAGTTCGTGTTAGTTTGCTAACTTATAATAACAATGATCTCGTTTTTAAGCTTGGTTTAGAGAAAGTGAAAACTTGAGGATGATGATTATTCATGACATTTCCAAAACCTAAAGGTATGCTTTTGATTTCTTTACTTTGAATGTTTATAATTTTCTATCTCTTTAATAAAGGCCAACGTGGATTGATTATGATGAAAAATGTAATCGTGCTTTGTAACTAATGCATTGCATGAGGACATTGCAATGGTCAAGTGTAGGGGATTTGATAGGTGTGTAAACACCCATCCTTTTTACCACTTAAATACAATAATAACCAAGCCAAAACGTGTATTTTATGTCATAAATGTCGGAATTATGCGTGGTTTGTGTTTTTGTTGTGATTTAGGATGAAAATGTGAAAAGGGGAGAAAACACGGGTATTCACGGGCTTTTATCGAAGAAAAAGACAAAAGACGAAGTCAAGAAATCAAGAGTGCAAAAAGAACGGAAGTCCAAGACCAATTCTGAATATTTATCGAAGAAAAAGTCGAAAGACGGAAGTTTACTAAAAGCCGAAGAACTCAAGTCTAATTTATTGAAGAATTACAAGACGAGTTTAAAGAAATCTCGAGACAAAGTCATTAAAGTCAAAGAATTAAAAAGACAAGGACTTAATCATGCAATTAAAGAAAGAAGAAAGAGGGGAGGAAGCTTCCTAAGCACCTCCCTAATCTCCCCTATAAATAGATCATTAGTGTTTTCATTTCATTCTTGTTGGCTAAGTGTGATAATTAGTCTTCCACCTTTTAATTACTTGTTCTTTAAATACATGTCAATTTAAATACATTGTCTTGCACCTTAAATACCTTTAATTTCAAGTAACTTTCTCTTTTAATTCTTGTCAATCTTTACTTTTTCTTGTTAATCTCCTATCTACCTTTCTTGTTTGATCTTAATCCTTACGCTTTATAGTTCATGTTTATGTTCTTGAGTTTTATTTGATTTAATTATGTGGGTTTTAATTATTGTGGTTAGTATTGTTAGTTTGATTGTTTTGGTTTGATAGATTATCATTAGTTGATTATTTGTTATTAGTTTGATTTAATCTTGTGGTTGATTTTGATTAGTTTAGATTTGATTCGTGTTATTTTTGTTCTTGCGTGTTCTTCGTGATTTTTGTTTCCCAGGAATATTCCGAATCAAGGTGATCTTGTGATTGTTCCGAACAAAGCAAAACATTCCGAATCAGTGGTGTTTATTCGGAATAATTTATTATTCCGGATCAGCTGTTCATTCGGAACATTCCGAATAAAGGTTTTGTTGTGATATATTCCGAATCAATTTCTTCCGGATCAAGGGTCAGTTCATTCGGAACATTTACCGAATCAAGGTTTTTGAGTTCATTCGGAATATATTCCGAATCAAGAATTTATTCCGGATCAGCGAGTTCATCCGGAACATTCCGAGTGAAGGAGTTCATTCGGAACATTTCAAAGTTCCGAATCAAGCAGATTATTCCGGATCAGTGTTTGTTCATTCGGAACATTCCGAACCAAGAAGACATTCCGAATCAAGGCTGTTTCATTCGGAATATTCCGAACGAAGGATTTGGGGATTGTTCATTCGGAACATCTATTGTTCCGGATCAAGGGATTCATTCGGAATTTATTCCGAGTCAAGGCAATATTCCGAATCAAGAATTTATTTCGGATAAGTGACATATTCCGGATAAATGATTTATTCCGGATGAAGGTTTTGTTCAAATATTCCGAATGAGTGTTTTATGTTGATTATTCCGAACGAAGAAGAATTATTCCAGGTGAAGGTGACATTTCGAACGAGTAATTATTCGAGTGAGGTATTTTCAGGTTATTTTAAGTTTTAATTTTTTATTTTCAAGCTTTACTTTTCCCGCCTTTTTCCTTAGTCGCACTTTAAGATTACTTGCCTTAGATTTATTTTAAGCTTTGCCTTAGTTTAAGTTTGAGTTGCGTTTTTAGTTTTCCTTAGATAGTTTTAAGTTTGCGTTATTTACTTTTAGTGCTTATTTAATTCTCGTCACGTTTTAAATTCTTGTCATTTAGTGCCTATTTAATTCTCGTCACGTTTTAAATTCTTGTCATTTATTTTAAATTAGAGTTAGATTTATTTTACCGCCATTTACTTTAAAGTTTTTGCACCTTTTAATATACTACAACGACACAATTATTTGTTTCACCAAAGAACGACTGAGTCACATAGTTAACCAGGATCAATTCGATTAGACCAACACAACGAACTTAATATTTTTATACGGGTAAAAACCTTGTATCAAATATGCTTATAAAGCTCACGATCATTGGGATACATTAGAAATGGTCAATCAAAACAAATCACAACTCGAGGGAAGTAGAACGGGTTACTCGTACATAAATGATAATCAACGATCATCATAATGACGACGTCATCGAACGATTCTTACCAACGAAACATGATTCGAAGGAAGACGCACGCACACCAAACATTCACAAATCGAGCTAGACATCCTTGGGTCCACTCATTTATAACTCCTTGTCTACATCAAAAGGCGTCCCCTTTCATGTATACAAGAGTTTATAAATTTATAGTTCGGGAACTTATAACTTTCTTGTTCAAATGAAAAGGCGTCAACGAGACGATTATAAGTCATCCTACTCAAGTATTACTACCTCTCAACACGATGTCAAATCCAAATTACATAAGATAGTAAGTACAAGGTGTTAATAAACTTACTTCATGATTTCCGTATTCAAACGTCCCATTCCATCTGAATAAGAAAAACACAAACAATCTAGGGTCCAGTAGTTTAAAACTTTCTTATTCAAATGTCCCAATCCATTTAAATAAGACAACCTTAAACAACTGATAGTTGGGCGAGTTAAAATCTCTATATCTAAATGTCCCATTCCATTTAGATACAAGGCATTAAGTCACTCAACTGAATGACTACTACGAGCATATCTTTGTTATACCCAAACTATATATATTTGATTAGGATATATATATATCTTAAGTCCAACATTGGCATCCTCCTTTTCGCCAATAAAACGTAGTCATATAAAATCAAATCACACGTCGCATTACATAGGAGATTTCGCCTCAGATAAATGATTCTTCAAAATCATAAGAAGTATTCGAAACACGAATATCACATCAATCAACTACGTTTCGAAAGGAGATGTCCTAAAATGGCACATCACGGTACGATACGATACGATGATAATAATCGAACTTAAACAAGTCGATATGCGATAGATTGCAAAAATAATATATATACATACTCAAAGTATCAAATGATTTGCGATGAGGCCAAATCCGATACAAAACCGTATTATAAAAGGTACGACAATCATTCAAGGACCATTGCTTCACGTACAATGCCTTTAAATACCATCGTATATTCATAAATATACATACTACCATTCCTATATACACATAGCTTCACATAATTACAACCAAACATAAAGTAATACAAGAATAGCCTTACCGGAGCCATGCGGAGTAGTTGCATGCTTAAAACTTTTTAGAACACACCAAAGTTATAGTTTTGGACATTTTTCAAAATCGACCTAGTTGTCTATAACTTGTGGCTCTGATTACCATTTTGTAACACCCCCAAATTACCACGTAGCGGAATACCACATTGGGGTGCTACTAATAGCACATCATACACAATCATAGAAAATGAGAGGTTGAGCGAGTCTATAGGTTTTACAAATCATTAGTTGAACACAAGTAGAAAACCAATCATGATTGTCAGTCAACAATTAAGGTATCTCGTATAAATAGCAAACGCTATGTGATTGTATTAAGCTCATACCACCGACCCCTTAACTTAGTCACCCACGCCTAAAGCCGACATGACTATATGAATTCCAGTGCCCCTACTAGGGTATCAATTGCAAGTATACCACATTCTTATTCTCGTAAAATTATCCTCCCCGGAGGTTACTCAGCGTAAAGCTCTGGTCTCAGATAGGGTCGTCAGCACGATAGTACTATCATTAGAATAAGCGGCTATTCCCAACTCACAACATCAAGTCAGAACATAGTTAACGGCTCATGAATTTAGGGACTTCAGCAATTTAGGTACTTATACAATCACAACAATCATTCAACAACATTCGGGTCCAAACAATCAATCATGACTTGTGTTCCATTTCATTTGAAATAGCATGTATTCCCTTGGCGGGTTAAAATCATTTACAACATAGTAAAAAGCAAGGCTATAGACTCACCTTAGATAATACACGAAGCTAGTAGTAGTAGTGATTGCCGATGTGAAGATGCCTCCCAAATATACACATCAAAAGCCGCCACCTGACAAATAAGGTGCGTGCTTAGCAACATAGTTAAGTATCTCAAACATAATTAATATAATAAAATGATTGACTCAAAATAGTATGTACATAGACATGACCAACCAATGCAAGTGATTCCTTTCTAAACCCCACAACACATACTAGCTTTACAAAACTAGTACCTTCGATGTTGATCCATCTCGAGATGCCAAATCAACACGGTTCAAGTACCCTAAATGGGTCTCCAATCTAAGAATATACACTCACACACAAGACTTATATCCTCTTGGGACTTTGAGAAGTTAATAGTTTAGCCTCTCGGCTCAAACTATGACGCGAGGTTAAGTACCTCCCAAATAGTACTCAGCCGGTAATTACCAAAAGTACACACTGTTTTACCATACCTAAACAACTCCGTTTCCGACGAAACTTGGTAACAAACTCACTTAATATCTGTAGAAGACTCAGTTCAAACTTAATTCAATGATTCACATTTTAGACCCACCTGCTCGACACATCTTTAGACCTTAAAAACCGGACAGTTTTGCACACTTGTATCGTAAAACCATTTTGACCTTGTTAAACATTCCCGTTTACAACATCTCCACTTGAATTTGAAAATAGACTCCAAATGCTTAGTTGAGAGCCCAACAACAGCCTTTGATCAGTTTTAAAACTCAACTTGTAGTCCCCGATATTCGATCCAAATATTGACAACAATTTCGTATTGTGTCAACACTCGTCTCCGGGACACGAATAATCAAGCTAACATAAATTTTGACTCGTTTGGAGTTAAAAGCTCTATCATATATCGAAATGATCGACTCGACGACTACTACAACAATATCCAATAATACTAATACTTTATCAAACTTTAACCCACGAAAATTTGCCTTAAACTCACTGATGTAAATCAGCTTTTTAAAAATCATACCAACACCCATTTTGACCCATTTTTAACATCATCCACCCTTCAAATAAGCTATACCCATCATCCCTAACTTCTCATATCATCCCTAAATCACTTGCATGATTCATCCTTTCAAAACCCACTACACAAATCATACATGCAACACTTTTAAAATCATATATAATAATAATAACACCTTTATACAACACAACAATGGATCAAACACCATTGTTCTTCACTAAAAATCTTTGAAAATTAAAAATACTTGCATGTTATTAAAAATTATACCAAAATGATCTCCATTGAATTTTAAGAATGGGTCTTTGATTGGATCATCTTGAATCAAGCTAAAAATCTAACCACAACGGTGTTTTTGGTTGTGGTAGCTCACGGCAAGGGAGGGAGAAAGAAAAGAGAGAGATTTTGGTTAGGTGAGTTGTATGTGTGTGTAGTATGAAAAAGATTATTTCTTTTATATGGTGGGTGAGGGTTTGTTTTGCAATTTGTGCATTCTTGTGCACCAAAATGTAAATATTAGTTAAAAAGCGGGAAATGACTTCCAGTCAATTTTAAAAATATTCACAAGAGTCGGGTTTCGTCCCGGGTTCATAAAAATATAAATCTCGTTTGTTAAATCGACTGTTTTAATAATTAAACGCACATAAAACGAGATAATAAAGTTCCGACTCGACTTAACACGTCATGAAATAAAATTTTCATAAATATCAAATATCAAAATAATCGATACTAAAATATAATATTTTGGCATCCATTGGCATCGCGATCACTATTAGTACTCTTCAATCGTCACAACGATTAATTATAGTCACACATTACCAGTTTCAACGTAAACCGTCAAACATTATATTATTTACCATCACATAGAATTTCAAAATCAAGTACATAGTTAGGGTAAAATAATGACGTTAAGTTCGGGGTATTATATACACACCGTCTAATGATTTGGTTCGCACATTGCCTAAAGAGGTAAGGGTCCTCCCAAAAGTAGTATTTGACTTCCTTAAGAAATTTCTTCTTTTGTTGTGAAGTGAGACCCTCTATTAGCACATCCCCCACAAAATAGTTTGCAATATCTGCAAACCAAGGGGTGGCATCCTCTTGTGAAGAGGTAGACATGAGCTCCTCTAATGGAAAGGATTAATTAATTTCCTTATGAGGCAATTCACCTTGAAAAGGATGCTCAAGTATACTCAAGTGATCCGTCGCTAAATTCTCGGCTCCTTTCTTATCACGTATCTCAATGGAAAAATATTGTAGCAATAAAACCCATCTCAAAGTCTAGGCTTAGAATCTTGCTTACTTGAGAGCGGAATGATCCGTATACACTATGGTCTTGGAAAGCACAAAATATGGTCTAAGTTTCTTAAAGGCATAGACTATAGCAAGCAACTCTTTTTCCGTGGTGGTATAATGAAGTTGAGCACCCGTCATTGTTTTGCTAGCATAGTGTATATGTTTAAAATGCTTATTCACTCTTTGTCCTAACACGGCCCCCACAACATAATCACTAGCGTCACACATGAGCTCAAAAGGAAAATCCCAATTTGGAGACACCAAAACGGGACCTTTAGTCAACTTCTCCTTAAGAATCTCAAAATAGTCTAAACACTCTTGGGTGAAAATGAAAGGAGCCTATTTTTCCAAGAGGTGGGTCATCGATCTTGCAATCTTAGAAAAATCTTGTATAAAACGTCTATTGAAACCCGCATGACCCAAAAAACTCCTAACTCCTTTCACCGTGGTAGGTGGGGGAAGCTTAGCAATAACATCAATTTTAGCACGATCCACTTCTAAACCATTATTGGATATCTTATGTCCCAAGACTATCCCCTCTTTGACCATGAAATGGCACTTCTCCCAATTAAGAACAAGACGTGTTTCTTCACACCTCTTAAGCATACGTTCCAAATGGGAGAGAAAAGAAGTGAATGAATCTCCAAAGACCGAGAAATCATCCATGAAAACTTCCATAGTATGCTCAATAATGTCATGAAATATTGCCATAATACACCTATGGAATATCCCTGGTGCATTGCACAAGGCAAAAGGCATTCTCTTGTAAGCAAATGTAAGATAGGGACAAGTGAGTGTGGTCTTTTCTTGATCCTTTGGATCTATGGGTATTAAGAAATAACCCGAGAATCCATTTAGAAAGCAATAGTACTCATTTCCCGCTAAGCGTTCAAGCATTTGGTCCATAAAAGGCAATGGGAAATGATCTTTCCTAGTAGCATCATTGAGCTTCCTATAATCGATACAAAATCTCCAACCCGTAACAAGTCTAGTAGGTATAAGCTCATTGTTCTCATTATGCACTACAGTGATTCCACCCTTCTTAGGAACACAATGTGCCGGGCTAACCCATGGAGAGTCGGAAATAGGGTAAATCATGCCCGCATCAAGGAGTTTGATAACTTCCTTTTTAATGACCTCATGGATTTTTGGGTTAAACCATATTTGGCTTTCAATGGCGGGTTTGTAATCATCCTCTATAAGTATTTTGTGTGTACAAAAATTTGGATCAATTCCCCTTAGGTCGGATATTTTCCATGTTATGGTTTTCTTATGTTTCTTAAGCACCTCTATTAGTTTTTCCTTCTCGTCATCTTTCAAGTCTTTTGCTATAATTACGGGTAATTGGTCTTTTCCCTCTAAGAAAGCATATTCAAGGTGTGATGGAAGATCCTTAAGTTCAAGGGAAGGTGGACTCTTAATGGAAGGTTCCACTATGGAATGATCATCTATGGTAACTTCTTGTTGAGTAGGTGAAGGAATGGAATCCTCATTGAGAAACTTTTGGATAGTGAGAATGTCTTCTTCCCAATTGGTGGGAGAATCATCATTACCAAGGAAGTTTGACTCAAATTCCTCCAAGAGGAAATCACTCTCTCCAAAAGGTGTTAAGGAGTGAGCAATTGAGGCAACGGTCTCTACATGAGGCATGTTTTCACTATCATTCTTACAAGCTTCATGAAAATGCTCATCACACACCTCATCAAGAACATCCACTATGTTAATTGTTTCACAACCTTGAGACTTCTTAGTTACTTTTCCTAGCTTAAACACCACTTTCTCATCCGCAACTCTCATAATTAGTTCTCCTTCCGCCACATCAATAAGAGTACGACCCGTCCTCAAAAATGGTCTACCAATAATAAGAGGAACTCTCGGGTCAATATCATAATCAACCACTACAAAATCCGCGGGAAAGGTAAAATTATCAACCCCTACAAACACATCCTCCGCAATGCCTACCGGATAAGCTATGGTACGGTTGGCTAACTCAAGGGTCATCCTAGTAGGAGTGAGCTTGGCAAGAGAGAGTTTTTGCCAAACCGATAAAGGCATGAGATTAATGCTCGCCCCAAGATCCGCTAGTGCCATGCAATTTTCCACCCCGGGAAAATTACAAGGGATCAAAAACCTCCCCGGATCTCCAAGTTTTGTAGGTAAGGTTTTGAGCAACACGGCGGAGCAATTCTCATTAAGTGGTGTGTTAGGCAAATCCACCAACTTTTCCTTGTTTGAGAGGATATCTTTGAACATTGTAGCAAACTTTGGCATATATGGAAGAGCTTCCATAAAGGATATGTTTATGTTAAGTTGCTTGAACATCCTCAAAAAATTAGAGACTTCAATATCATCCTTGTTTTTAAGTTTCTCCTTTCTTAATCTTGATGGGTAAGGAAGGCTTGGTTTTTGTGTAGGAGGAGTAGTTGTTGTTGTGGAAGGGTTCTCTTTGTTGGTTTCTTCATTGGTAGGTGTGGAAGGTAAAGGAGTAATGGGTGTAGGATGAGAAGGTGCAGGTGTTGAAGTTGTAGAGCTTGAAGGTGGTGAGTTTGATGTTGAAGGCTTATCACAAAGTGGAACCATAGTAGTCTTTGTTAAATGATAGAAAACCCTGTCATTTATTATGTTTTATTGATAGACTATATATAGGACAATATTATAATAAACCCTAAGCCCACAAACCGGGCTTGGGTAACTATATCTTCTAATACCCTCTCGCAGCTCGAGCGATGAAATCATGAAAGCTCGAACTGGAGATCAACATAAACCATAAAACATTAAAAAACATAAACATTAAACCGGACCCTAAACCCACAAACCGGGTCGGGCCAAAATTATCCACTAACTAGAACTGATAGCCTCTTCTTCGATCATTTATTTTGTTTGTTGAAGCTGAAGAATAATTGCATTCTACGACATAGTTGATGACTGCTTGCGGCATCCTCCTTTGCGTGACGTTTTTTTACGTCATGGCTTGCTTTGCCTTTAGGTAAGAGCGGCAGTTTTGACCAACTAATTCCGAAATATGACAATTATTTTCGATCGTAAAACAAAAAAGTGATGATGAGACCCTATTCGTCTTGAGAATGAATACCCTCGATTCCACTAACAAAGTAAAAAATTAAAAACAAACTTTTTTTAATAAACACAAATATGAGACACCGAATCTGATGTCGGCATCATTCGCTTCTATGACGTGCTTTCTTTTCCTTTAACCCACGAACGAGCAGGAGCATTTTTTATTTTTTTTTTCAATTCTAAGAAAACTTGGATAAAAAGACAAACAACAAACATAAAGCAAACCTGGAAAAAGAACAAAAGAAAACATTGCAACAGAAGTTTTTTTTTATGAAGGCTGTTTTGAGTATTAGGGTTTTAGGACCGGGGTATGGCCTGATACCATGTTAAATGATAGAAAACCCCGTCGGTTATTATGTTTTATTGATAGACTATATATAGGCCAATATTCTAATAAAGCCTAAGCCCACAAACCGGGCTTGGGCCACTATATCTTCTAATAGGCTTAACCAAAGAAGGTGTAGGAGGTGAAGGATCATTAGTTGTCTTTCCACTTCTTTTTGTGATAGCATTGACATTAACCCTTGGATTTGTTTGTGTGTTTGAAGTTAGATCCCCTTGTGGCCTTTGATTAAGCATCATCAAAATCCTCTTGTTAGTCTCCTCATTCACGGCTCTCATTTGATCTTGTGTTCTCTTTTCACTTTCGCGAATTCTTCTTTCATTTTCTTGGTTCATCTTTTGGAATAGCTCAAAGGTATCATTTTGCCCATATGCTTGATTGTAACATTGATGGTATCCTTGATTTTGAAAGGGTGGAGGTGGTTGGTTAAGTCCTTGATTGTTTGCATGAAAGTTATTTCCTTGATGTTGAAAGTTGTTGGGTGCTCTATAGTTATTTCCTTGGTAGTTTGGCCTAGGCCCTTTATTTCTTTGTAGCAATTGAGGAGGATTGGGTTGATTTTTGGGTGGGTGGATTGGGTGGAAAGCCGGGTGGAGTAAGGTAGTTATTTGACTTGTAAGAGAGATTGTTTGGGTGGATGTTAGGTTTGATGTGCTCTCTATGTTCATCTTGATAAGCATAACATTCAACTTGGTAAATTTGAACCTTGTCACATTGTAGGTAAGAATGAGGACCTCCACAAGTCTCAAATGAAGTAGCAATGGTCAAGCAAAGGCTCTTAAGGGTTTGGGCTATGTCTTGATTTGTCTTTAGATTCATCTCTTGATTTCTTTCCATTATTTTAAGTATCTCTTGGTGACTCTTGAGGATTTGATTATCAAAGGATGTTTGAGAACTATCTTGCACAACATGAACCCTTTCATAAAATTGGTTATTTGTTTGCACCATGGATTTAGTTTCAATAATGTCCCATGCCTCTTGAACGGATTTGGAAAGAATGTTCCCACACGCGGAGGAGTTGAGGAAATCTTGATGATGTGGTCTTAGTCCATTGTAAAAGGTATTGATTTGGTGAACTTCATTGAATCCATGATTGGGGCATTTTCTCAATAACTCCTTGTACTCTTCCCAAGCATCACTAAATGTTTGGCTAGGTTTTTGTTGAAATCCAATAATTAGGTTTCTCAAAGTCGTGGTCTTAGATGGAGGAAAGAACTTGTTCAAAAACTTCTTAGTAAAGTCATCCCAAGTGGTAATGCTCTTAGGTAGTTGTTTATCTAGCCAATACTTAGCATTTCCCTCAAAGGAGAATGGAACTAGGATAAACTTAATGGCATCATGGGGAACTCCATTGTACTTAAGGGTATTGCAAAGAGATAGAAACTTCTTGATATGATCATGTGGATCATCATTAGGTCTCCCGAAAAATGATGTATTTGAAACCAAGGTAATCATGGATGTCTTAAGCTCAATTGTGTTTGCGGGTATCTCGGGTATAACAATAGCATCGGCATATCCTTGCACATTTGATTGGAGGTGCTCCATCAAAGGTCGATTGTCAACGCGGCCATGGCTTCTTGTGTGTTGATCAAAGCACGATTCTCAGGATCAGCTTGATGGACAGTGTTGTTCTTACTCTTTCTCTTTTTCTTCCTTTTGGGAGGAAGGGGTTGTACACCAAAAGGTATTTGTGCACGCCCTCGGGTGAGCATGCAACTCAAATCAAGGAGTAAGAGAGAAGCTCTCGTTCGGCTTTTGAAAAGAAGGGATTATCCTTTCCGAGGTTCAATAAGTAATATCCACAAGAAAGTATAGTATATGTAAGTAATACTTGGGTGCAAGACCCCCAATCAAGCTTTCCTTCTTATAATACTCACTAGTGAACGGGGGGTTAGGTGGCGCGAAGCACTTAAGTACCTATTAACCCTTAACGGTATTTTCTTCCTAACAAACAAAACAGGCGCACCCCATGGCGACGAACTTGGTCTAATAAATCCCTTATCCTTCATTTCCATCAATTGATCAGATAATTCTTTCATCTCAGATGGAGCTAAACGATACGGTGCACGAGCAACTGGAGCAGCACCCGGCAGTAAATCAATACGAAACTCCACTTCACGACATGGCGGTAATCCTGGCAATTCCTCAGGGAAAAACTCAGGATACTCTCTAATCACAAGCACATCCTCCAATTTCCTTTCATTCACACCATCATTACTTATTTGTGCAAGAAACACATCACAACCTGCTTCTATATACCTCATCATCTTTAAACAAGAAACAACTCTCAAACGAGAAGTACATTCATCACCTTTCACAGTCGATACCCTATTCCTTAGCGGTATCTAAACTAATCTTTCTCCACAAACAATTACTGCACCATTACCAATTAACCAATCCATTCCAACAATCACGTCAAAAGATCCTAATTCTATGGGCATCAAATCAATACTAAACACATAATTACCTAACTTCAAGGAACAACCTTTCAGTATAGAACTAGTGCTAACAACCTTACCATCAGCTAACTCCACATTATAACTAGTTGTCAATCTCACTGGTTCTCTATCCAATAGCTGACTGAATCTAACATCTACGAAACTTCTATCGGATCTAGAATCAAACAACACACTAGCATAACAAGCATCAAGTAAGAACGTACCAGTCACCACGTTCGGCCCTTGAGGTTTGTCAGCATCTCCCACGACATAGGCTGGAGCAGCAATCCCAGTAGCAATAGCAGCAACATTGCCTCCCTGTCGTATGCCAACCCTCGGACGGTTCCCCTGCTTATGTCCACGGCCTCCACATCTAGAACAGTAAACTACCTTAATAACATTAGCCCGAGGGGCTACATCCTTGTTTCTACAATATGCCATCTTATGTCCGGCCTTCCCACACTTGTTGCAAGCATGTGGACAATTTCCAACATGATACAGATTACATCGACCACACTTAGGATTCACCTTGTTACCTTGATTTCCTGTAGCAGCACGAACACCATCATTCCTTCTCAAATTATATTGATGATTCCTATTCGGTCCTTGGTTATTGTTATTACGATAACCACCATGATTCTGCCCTTGACTTGAGTGTGCAGCTTCCCACTTTCTCTTATTCCCTTCGGCAATACTATCCTTTCGATCCTACAGCTTCACATCCATTAAAGCATGAGCCATTTGAACAGCTTCATCAAATGACTTGGGTTTCGACGAAGTAGTTTCTCCCTTGATATTACTAGATAAACCTCTAATATACTGCTTCATCTTCTTACGGTCATCAGCAAACGCATCAGGACACAACAAACATAAATCAGAAAATATCCTTGTATAAGCTACAATATCATTGTTCCTCAACACCAAATGCCTCAATACATCTTCCAACGGACCTAACTCTTCCTCAGGACAAAACTTAGCAGTCAACAGTCCCTTGCTCACAGTCCATGTACTAGCATTAGCTTCAACCAATCCTACAGTAGCTACTTGACTATTCCACCAACTCAACGCATCATCCTGAAAAGTAGCTGCAACAAATTTTACCTTACTGGCTTATGAACATCCACTGATTTCAAAAGTACTTTCAATCTTTTCACCCACCTCCTTAATTCCAATGCACACCCAGTACCACGAAATTGGGTAGGTCCACATTTCATGAAACTAGCATAAGAACATTCCTTCTGAACCTGCTAAACAATAGCATTACCTCCAACTTGTCCCGCAACATTTCCTTCTGCTTGCTCATCAGAATTACCTCCAGCCTGATTTCCAACATTCCTCCAACCTGACCAGCAGCATGTTCAGCTTCCAAAGCTCTAGCGATAACTTGCTCAATCATGGTATTAATAGTAGCAGTCGTCAATTTAGGCGGCATGTTTACAGGAAACTAACCAAACAACAATTTAGTAAAGTCAGAAAAATGCCTCCCAACTCCTTCCTGTATAACCATAACAGAAAAAGAACAAGTAAGTATTCATATCAAGATAAGAAGAAGGATTTCTCTATCAAGATGTAACATGGATACTACATGCACCATCAACGCAATTCACAATGAATCATTAACCAATCACACAAAAGAACTAATAAGACAAATCATAAGTCATGAAGGTAATTTTTGATTGCTTTGGAAAATCTCCACAAAATTGTGACAAGTAATGTCACTACAATCCTTCATCACAACAACTTAAAGTCATTAAGTTTCATCACAAACTAGAGTACGAGTCTACATAAGTTCTATTACAACAAGGCCAAATAAAAAACAATAGAAAAGAACTAAACATCACATCCCCGCAGCTTCTTGTACACCGGCTCGTCATCACTGCTGCTATCATCATCATCTTCTGATTCTTCCACTTTTTCCTTCCCCCTTACGACGTCCTTCACATGGCTTCACCAACACTTGAGCTTCATCCTGATCCGGCACATCACGAATCACAACACCTCGACTAGGAAAAGATCTCATCGGCAAATCCCACGCACTCAACCTACCATTCCTTTCTTGCTCCCTATGCAACCTTTCAACTTGCCTACTCAAATTCAGCAACATAGATCTCAATCTAACAACTTCATCAATTTCCCTTGCCCTAAAAAACTCTGATCTCCTCACACTACCAACAAACATGTCAAACTTTTTCTCATTCTACTCAAACCTCCTAATTACACGAGTCTCAACCAATAACCTTTCAAACAAAGACCTATCAAACTTCTTAAGAAACCAGAAAATATCATCATAAGACCTAGGATCTGGACAATAAACCTTAGGAATACCATCGTGAATAGATCGAGCACTAGCAGCTCTACTCGACTCAACAGGAACATCACCCCTAGCAAATGCAATCCCAGGCAAACTACTAATATAAGCATCTCAAGTCGGAGTCGAAGAACGAACAACCGGTCGTTGACAATCTGGAACAGTCTGTGGCACAACATTAACCCTTGGAACATAACTACCTTGTATCAACCTCATGCTCTGTCTGACCAACTATAGTAAGTGGAGTCCCATCATCTAAAAACTCAAAAGGCTCCTCATCGTCACTAGCATAAAAGTTATCTACTTCCTCACCATCCACTACATTAGTCAAATCAATCCATCCATCCTCACGAGGTAAACCAGCCATTTTCTACAATTATAAGGGTTTAAGGATACTTAAGGTCATCGTTAATAAAATAATAATTAGTATGCAATGCTCATGCAAATGTCATACGTTATCCATGCTATGCAACACAATGCAAATGATGTTTATGCAATGCTCGCAAAAAAATAAATATGATACTGACAAGCACTCAGCGTACTTTCAATAACTCCAATACAATATCGTAGTATTTACTTAATAAATAATCGGGAAATCATTTCAGTTATGAGGGATACATCTACAATGCAAAACAAAACTAAAAGTGATCTTACCAGAGCATTGCAGAGAGTTGTGTGCTTTTGAAGAATAAATACTTTCGACACCAAAGTTATAGTTTAAGACATTTTTCAAAATCGACCCAGTTCTCTATAACTTGCAGCTCTCATACCAATCTCTAACACCCCCAATTTACATTGCGCAGCGGAAATACACAATTGGGTGCTAGACACAAGCATCATCACACAAGATATATTGAACGACTCAAAAGTGAGACGTTTACACAAAATATAAACATGATTTTCATAAATGGTCTAAAACATAGATTTCAACCCAAATTGTACTGACACGATACCAGAGTAAAGCGTTTTGTCCCTATGGATCTAGACCAACAACCAACAAGTTTAGTACAGTACATCAACATAAAGTAAATTGTTCGACATTAAAGGTAGAAACAGTTTAGACCAACATTCTTCCAAATGCCAAGCCACAACCTCCACAGTAAAGCTCCATGCTCCATCACTTCCTATTACCTGAAATACATGCATAAAACGAGTCAACAATAATGTTGAGCGAGACTATAGGTTTATCAAATCACATTTGAACACAAGAAGAAAATCAATCATAATCATTTATAGAATTGTCGTACACACAATCTATATTCAAGGCAGTAATAATAATGATATTATTAAACAAACATTGTATTTAAGATCATGACACCGACCCCTTAACCAAATAGTCACCCACGCCAAATGCTGGCATGCCTAGAATAAAACCATTGCCCCTCTAGGGTATCAGTTGTTAGAATACCACAATCTTATTCACGTAAAATTATCCTTCCCAGCGGGTTACTCAACGTAATTCCCTGGTCTCAGATAGGGTGGTCAACCCAATAGTACTATCATTAGAATAAGCGGCTATTCCCGACTCACAACATCAAGTCAGAATATAGTTAATGGCTCATGAATTTAGGGTCTTTAGCAACAAGGTTACTCAATACAATGAAATCAACTTTAGGCAACATTCGGGTCCAACAATTACTCATGACTTGTGTTCATTTATTTTCAAATAGCATGTATCCCCTCGCGGGGTATTAAAATATTAAAACAAGTAGAAAGCAAGGCTATAGACTCACCTTAGTATAAGAGATCTAGCGAGATGATCATCGATGATAATGGATGCCTTTCAAACACGAGAACCGCTACCTATCAAATAAGGCGCGTTCATTAATAGTGACTCGAGAAATAAATAATACATAACAACATCAAACTCAAACTCATAAAGTAACAATAAACTCGAGAGAAAATGATATAAATAACTTCATTATACTTTACTACACATTTACTTAACCATTTTATACTTTTAACAAAGTTCGCCGGTACATACTACATGTACTAGCTTATTTACCCCTTTTTAAACTTGTCAACCGTTTATGAAACGACTCGATAAACTAAGTTACTATATATAGAAAGTCCTCTTACAAGTTTATCAAATGAAATTACTTTTAAAGTACTTTACCCAACTAATTTTCAAACTACAAAATCCGGACAGATTTACGTTAATTTTTCATACAACCGTTTTAACTTATTTAAACGACTCCGTTTACA